>JBAMYA010000016.1:11057788-11078187 GCA_037176975.1 Arrhamphus sclerolepis
AAAAAAAGACTTCTAAGAGGGCAGTCATCTAACGAGGCTTCTATATCCAGCCACCCTGTGGTTGGATTTCCAGATATATCCACTCTCGGGTATATAATAGAAAATAACTCAGTTGGTATTTTTTGAGATCTGGAAGGTCCAAGCCTCCCTTGTCTCTTGGAAGCTGTGGTGTTGAGATTTTTATTAAAGCTCTTCTTTTGCTCCAGATAAAGGAACTAAACCAGCCCTTCAATTTTTGGCTCCACTTCTGAGTAAACAGAATAGGAATCATTCTGATTGGTAGAGCAAGAGGGAGGGGAAGAATGTTCGCCTAGCCAAAATATGGGAAGACAACTCCAACGTTCAACGTTTAGCTTAATTTGTCAAATAATTGGACAAAGTTTTCTCTGAACATCTGATTGAAGCCAGGTGTAACAAATGTACCTAAAACCTGCAGGAGACCACTTAAAAGGCTGAGCTGGGAATGTAGGGTTGTTTACCTAAGGGCAAGGCCTCAGATTTTGAGAAGTGTATTTTATACCCAGAGAATAAACCAAAATGATTAATAATTGTGATGACTCTGCGTATTGAAATAGCCGGCCTGGAGAGAGACAACAGAACATTGTTGGCATATAAAGAAATTTTATGAGCCTCCTGATCAGTGTTAATTCTGAATACAGTGGGGTCACCACAAGATCGCTTCAGCTAGTGGTTCAATTGCAAGAGTGAATAATTAAGGGTGAAAGGGGGCAGTCCTACCTGTTTCCCCATCTATCCTCAAAATTTCTAGACCTAAGCCCATTTGTAATAACTGCTTCCAAAGGGCAACTCTAGAGGATTCTAATCCAACGGATAAAATTGGGACCTAACCCAAATTGGTGGAGGACCACTCAACGCAGTCGAACGCCTTTTTCGTGTCTAAAGAGACCACAAGACCATCCATCGTCCACCGCTGACACAAGTGAATCACATTTAAGAGACGTCTGAGGTTATTGCATGAATTGCGACCTTTGATAAAGCCTGTTTGGGCCACCTTTATTAAGAAGGGTAAAATGTTTTCCAAACGTGTTTCCAGAATTTTGGACAATATTTTCAGATCTACATTAAGTAATGAAATGGGTTTGTGAGATCTGCAATTTTCTGGAGGTTTTGATTTTTTTAAGAATTAAGTATTTGCCTCCCTGAGAGGGAGGAGGGTACCAGTACCAAACAAGTCATTCAGCATGGATAAATAGGGCTTTGATAACTTATCCATAAATTCTTTGTAAAATTCAGGTGCCAGCCCATCTGTGCTTTACCCCCCGAAGAGATCTGATGGGTCTTTCTACCTCTGCCTCAGATATTTCTGCATTTAGATCTTTCTTTTTTAATCTGGTCAATTGGGCAGTGTAATTCGTGAGAAAAAAGTTTCCATTAAAGATTGAGAGTTGTCAGATTGCTCAGATTTGTACAGTTTTTGTAGAATTTGAAAGATTTTGCATTTATTATCTTAGGGTCAGTAGAGCAGGAGCCTCTCCCATCAGATATCAAAGCCATTGTTTGGGAGGCTTTTCATGTTTTTGTAAGGTAGGAAAGGTATTTACCTGGTTTGTTCATACAACCTTTGTTTAGCGAATTTCACTTTGTAGCATTCTGTGTCAGTAGTGTCCAGCGAGCACCAACCTAGATTGTGCCTGCAAGTTTAGTCATCACTTCTGTTAAGAAATTAATTGGGTGGGCTGGTGGAAAATAAACATTCAATATGGCAAATTCTTCTACATTTATCACTGCTTCAACAAGTACATACCTCCCATATGAGTCTTAAATACATTCTGACTTTCAAGGGCACAGATTTTTTTAATAAGAATTGCAACTCCTCTGCTTTTATTAGTGAAAAAAGAGGGAAAAAAACATGTTCAAAGCCGCATTGTTGAAGCTTTGAATGTTCAGAGTCATTTAAGTGAGTCTCCTGCAGCAACGTTATATCTACCCTTTTCTTCTTTAGAGCTGAAAGGACTTTTTTCCTTTTAATTTGGGAATGACTTCCCTTAATGTTCAATGTACATACTTTCAGCATTTATAATCCAGAGTTATAGTACAATGCCACCCAAATACTCATTATATATAAGGACTGCGATGTGCTAAGCTGAACAAGAACAAACCAAAACCAACTGATTGCAACCACGTGAACAACAGAAAGGAAAGTGAAAATAGCGCTTCCCCTTTAATCAAACAGGGGGCCATCCGTTTCCTAACCAAGCATGTGTGTCTCATCTCCTTAATGGAGACACAAAGAAGGAAACAAACTCGTAAAGTTCATCACATATCCATCGCTAGTGCACACCACTAACAATCAGAAAGAAAATAAAGTTGAGCAGATAAATTGGAATGGACCATAATTACTCATGTCACTTGTCCTTACATGTAAAAAAAAGAAGAATCAAAACAAGCATCAAGATTAATCCCCTGAAAACACAGTCTGGTCCAAAGCATTTACTTCCATAAATCTTCTGCTAAAGTTTCTTCAGCCCTGATTGTCCATGAACCCTACTGCTTTATTGAGGGAAACAAAAATCTTTGCTTCACATAATCCTCAGTCTTTGCTTCACATAATCCTCAGTCTTTGCTTCAAATAATCCTCAGTTTGGCTGGATAGAGAAGGGAGTACTGGATGCCTTGCCTCCCGCATCCATCGCTTTATCGCATTGAATCCTTTCCACTTGTGCATAGTGTCTGTCGAGAAATCTTGAGAAAACATGATCTTGGAGCTCTGATCCATCAGGGGCTGGTCTCCGCTCCCTGCACGCCGAGCAGTCTCAAGAACTTGCTGTTGGTCTCGGAAGTTATGAAATCTAACCAGCACTGGTCTTGGTCGCTGAGTAGGCCTGGGTTTTGGAGCCAACATGGGATGCACCCTCTTGAGCTTATCCAGCCACTCTTAGTCTCAATGTGCATAAATTTGGGCAGCCACTTTTCAAAGGAATTCAGGACTCCAGTTCCAGCCTCTATGCCTTCTCTCAAACCAAGCACCAGGATATTCTTTCTCCTTCCGCTATCTTCTATGTCATCAATTCGTCATGCCATTGTGAGGACCTCTATCTAATGTCTTTGTATGCAAGCCACAGCTTGGTCCAGGCCATCCTCCTGGGTTGCAATCTTGTCCTCTGCCTCGGTAGTGCTTCGGACCAGCTCCATTACCTCGGTGACCTGGCTCTTAAGCATTTCAGTCAGAATATCCACTTTCAGGGTGATAACAGATGAAATGTTCCCAGTGATTTCATCAATAACTTGATGGAGAGCAGGATCGAGTGTGGAGGTCTTACTAGCTGATGGCAGCTAGCTCCATGTTAGCCATGTTACCTGTGAGTTGAGACTCTACTTCACAAATCTGTTTGTGCTAGGGTGAGTCAGAAGAATGTTCATCAGTGTTCATATTACCACATTTAGTCGAAAAGTGTCAATAAAAGGGTAGTATTCTGCTCAAACGTAAATTAACTGGTGTGCAGCGCAACGAAGTTGACCGCTTGCTAGGCCGCCATTTTCAGAATCTGAGACGGTTATTCTTTACTTAATCAAACAGCTACCTTGTCAGATTTCTTGCTAGATTCTGGACTCAGACATAGTTTGTTTTTGTTTTTTTTGTTGTTGTTTTTTTATTTTATTTTTTTGCTTTTTTTGTTTGTTTTTTCTAAGGGAATTTTCGTCACAAAATTTGTAACAATCACAACATTGAAAGTCACTCATTTGTCTTGTATCACAGCAATTTCCAAAAGACCTAATAAAAAAAATCATTTTGTTGTAAAAACACCTTTTTCAATAAAAAATAAGTTTTTGTCATAAAACCTCAAATTTCATAAAAATCGCAACCTTTATCGTGGAATTGAGACTTTCATAGAAAAAAATGTTGACTTTAGTAAAATACTACAATTTATCTTTAAATTTCAGATTTTGCAAGATTGAGACATTTTCTTTCCAACAACTAAGACTTTTGATTGTACAATCACAAATGTCACAAAATTGTGACTTTTTGTAAAAAAACAAAAACAAAAAACAAATAAACAAACAAAAAAAGCCAAAAACAACCTTTGTTTGAAAATATTAACTTTTTCCAACATCTTGACATGAAATCAGGTCCCGTGGGCCTTGAGTCTGACATGTGGTTTTGGAGAGATTTTTCTCCCTGTTTTCTTTCTCACTCAATGCTGAGAAAACATTTGCACGGACACGTTAATGCCACACAGACTCACTCTACAAACAAACACACACAAACTGAAGGCTAAATCAATATTTAAGTGATGATGTGGAGGTAAGTCACTGTTAATCAAATGTTGATTAGATGTAAAAGATACATTGAGTGCTGAAAGCTATCTTTTAATTAGGTTTTTTGATATTCAACGTGAATTTGATGCAACACAAAGGAATGAGCAGATGCACAGCACAAACAGAAGGGTAAAGTGGGCGTTTTAATATGGTTGATGCTAAGACCTTTCTGCAGGAGAGTTTAGTCATTCGATTTTGCATTCTTGTATTTACTGCATCTCATTCAATGGATTCAAGCAAAGGATACACTGGGGCTAAATATCAAATTTATTCATCTGCTTGTTATTATATATGACAATGTATCTGCATTTGCAACCCATACAAAATAAGAAAGGGCCTTTTGATTTTGTATTTAATAGTGCATACAGTTTGAATAATGCATGACAATTTAATATGCCTCTAAATGGTATTTTGCATTCATTTAATAAGTAATAATACTGTAGCTTTGAAAAGCTCATAATTTTACATGTTTGCATCATACAAACCAATACAGTCTCACAAACATTCATAATAAAATCCCAAAACTTCACCTGCTGATTTTTGTCCTGAACAATCTGATCTCACAACTGAACGTGTTATATTATTGCTGTAATGGGCTTAAGAATTGGACATGGATAACATTTTTCCTCATGCATCTACTTTTCTAATAACAGAGTTGCAACTTGAGTATCACTCTGTGACTGTGTTGCCCTTATACGTGTTGATAATTCATAATCAACATACTCAGCTCAACAGCTACATCCCAATACATAAGCTGCAACCTTCAGAGGAGGTGATATGTGTGACCTTCAATGATGATGAGAACTTCCTGTATATGTCACCAATGGATGTCCTGTCACCTAGCAACATTGACACACACACATAGGATAGGATAGGATAACACATAGGATACAGATTAGTGTCCTAATCCATATTGTTAAATGGAATTGAGGTTTATCAGAGGAAATGGACACACTTTACCAGCAATGATGTTGTTAGATTCATTCCAGTCTGAGAAGACTGCAATACATTCAGCATTTCTGTAACTGTCCTCCAGCCATGCAATTAATCTTTGGAAATTCAAATTAATTCTATTAAAATATCAAAATTCAAAAATGTTTTATTAATCCCCAAAGGGAAATTAACTAAACAAAATTAAGTTGTAATATGCTAGTTCATGAAATATTTCTTACCCTTTAATTAACCATATTTGCCCCTATGAGATCAAATACGTGATCTCAGATCCACACACACTAACAATCATTCCCATGGGCAATTTAGAGTCGGGAGTTTACCTGACAGAAGGTGCATTTCCACCCTCATAAAACCCACGCCAGTACCAGGACAACATGAAAACTCCACACAGAGAAACCCCTACCTGGATTTGAACCTTCTTGCTGAGAGGCAGCAGTGCTAACCACCAAAGCACCGTGCTGCCTAGTCTTATCAGTCTGAATGTAGGAGTTCAGAGGAGTGTTCAGAAAACGACAGCCCAGGCTGAACCTCTGCAATCCCTGATGTTGGAATACAGCTAATGCAAGACTATTCACCCACAACATGCCACCGAATGACAAAAGCCATTTTCGAAACTGCATTGTCTTTATTAAAGGCATGATCCACCATAAAGCGTATGTGACTTGTCGCATGCTATGGCAGTTGTGCCTACTGTACGGGTTTGGAAAGCAAAAGTCTGCAAAAGACATTGAGTATTGTCTTCAATTTTTCACAGTTTTGTAATGGCTGGCTGCTGCTGCTTCTTAGATTATGCATTTGTTCATGTGTACAATACACACAATGTGGTGCAGACAAAAAAAAAAAAAAAAGTTACACAATTCCTGTCCTTCAACACGAATAAAACACATGAGCCTTGCCCCTATTGCCATTTTCTAGTAAAGCTGTGGCTCCATAAGTGAAGCAAATCTTTGTCCTCGCTGATTTCCGTCTTTTGCACAGCAGAGCAAAGCTAATGTGTCAAAAACAGCACTCCAACACAACAAAGAGCAGACCGCAACTCAGATTATTCCTCATGTTTCTGAAAGCGCTTCCAAATAGCACTAATATGCTATAACCTGAGCATTCCTCATGGGTTTTCAAATCTGTTGAATAAATGAATGCAAGGTAATACTAGTCACTCACAGAAATATTTAAGCCTAATTGTAAGATTTATGCATTTCCATTTCATATGAAAAAAATTCCATCCATTTGAATTACATAGCTTCAACATAAACAGGCTAGTAAACGTAATGTGATGCATATTTGTCTGTATAATGTAAATGAAACAATTTAGGACAAGATGCATGTAATTGTACCATTAAAGGCAATATGTTTTAAAAACATAATGGCAGATATATGCATTTATCATTAATAAATCACTTTACAATTTGGTTTGGGTACAAAAAATGCCTAATTACCATTAAATTATCAGGAAACAACCAGGCAACTCACCACTACTCAATTTCTGATTAGTTCCCCTTTTTGTTTTGATGACTTGGTCACCAGCTAAGCATTATTTTCCTTAAAACCCACTTTCCAACTTAATGATTAACTAATGGTTAAGTAGTGGTGATTAGTTTTCTGATAATTAAGTAATAATTAATGGGGAATTAAGCAGCATTTTGTGTATCTTCATTGTGAAGTGTTACCATAATCAAAATCTTATTTGTTTCAAATAAGAACATGCGTATTTATTCAGTATATTAGATTGTTCTTAAGTGTTAAATCTATATCATTCAAATGCATGAAAAATGTATATGCAATCCAAATCCATGAATCTTAAAATTAGGCCTAAATATTTCTGTGAGGGTATATCATGAGCTAAACCATGCTAGCAAGCTTGTGGTCAGGTGGGCATATTACAACCAGTCACCCCGCTTTTCTTGTTTCGTCCGTTTTCCCATTTTTGGATCTGGGCAGAGTCAGCATTCCTCAGTAAAATTACAGTTCACATCACAGCAAGGTTTATTCAGTTCCTTAATACTTCTATGTTTTAAGCCTTTAGTCTTTTCAAGCAAGGATGAGTTACTCACACATGTGTGTGCCTAACTCCTTGAGTGAATGATTGTATCAAT
Organism: Arrhamphus sclerolepis; assembly: GCA_037176975.1. Taxonomy (NCBI): domain Eukaryota; kingdom Metazoa; phylum Chordata; class Actinopteri; order Beloniformes; family Hemiramphidae; genus Arrhamphus; species Arrhamphus sclerolepis. The sequence continues at coordinate 11,065,114 of JBAMYA010000016.1, forward strand.
TGGGGGGGGGTCACAATGCAAAATTGCAAAAACCCTTGAACCATTGCACCTTTGGAAAAGATTTGAGGTTTGTGGGGGAATCTCAAGATGAGTGAAGCCTGGACTGTTGGATGGGTGTGACCTTCAACTCCCCAGGCTGCTCTGCATGAGAGGCTGTTAAGCCAAGGTGATGAATATAACTATGAGCTCAGCAGCACATTTGACAACGGTTGTCATTTAACACAGTCTGCTGCTGCATTCAGGAATGTGACCTGAAACCGTTTTACTCAGGAAGGAAACCATATATCATTACAGAGCTGAGGTTTCTAGACACACGCTCATCATAGATCTGTGTCTCTGATGCCACAGATCTATCTGTGATGACTGTCCTGTCCGCTGTTCAGATGTCTCTGACTGAAAATTTATGGAAATTCATAAAGAGGAGACTCAGAAAACAACAAACATACAACTGAATAGCTGGAATCCTGAATTAAGGAAGAGTGGACACACGATCCGAAACAGAAGATCTTTCAAAACTGCAACAGCTCATATCCTGAGTTCACAGACGATTAAAAAGTATCATTAAGAGGGTGGGTAATGGAAAACAAAGGTAAACATGCCTCCCTCCCATCTTTTTTTTTTTTTTTAGTGTTGTTGAGCCAAATTCTAGATTTGCTTGTATTTTGTAGATAACATGAACATGGTCCATGAAAAGACAGAGAATGTTTCCCTTTGTTTTTTCTCATTTGTAAAAGTTTAAATGAATCAATAAATAAGAGATTTATGTTGTAATTTAGAAGATTTTTAAGTTTTCTGGAAATGTGAACTGTTGATTGATGGTTGACAAGACACTAAGTTTTTTTTTATAGTATGAAATGGAAAGAAGTGTAAAAATGGATTGTGGATAACAATAATTTAAAATAAACTGAGAGGGGAAGTTGAATATCTGAGTGGAAAAAACTATATTGTTACGTTTAAAATCCCAAAATGGAAACTAAACTAAAGCTGGACAAATAGTACTAAATCAGTTTATATAACCTTAATAACTCCTTTAAAAAAATAATTAAAATTTCTATTTGTCCGTTTCTATTTTTATTGTTGACAAAATTGTCCACCATAATGCCCCTCAGAATAAAAGTAAAAACTGTTTCCCCCCTCCTTTTATCTGAACACGTAGTTTTGAGAAATTCCTTCAGCAGGATCCACTTTATCTTGTTTTTGTGTCACTTTAGTGTTTAGTGGGTAGGAGGAGAGAGGAAGTGCGGTACGTGCGTCCAGGGCTCGTCTGTGTTAGTGGAGAGTGAGAGGCGAGAGCCTTTAAAACAGGCAGGATCTGCAGCAGTGCCGCTCAGATATGAATCAAGAGTGGTCGTGCACCACGGAGAGAAGATAATTATATCTTTGTTTATGACTTTACCACTCACTGTGGTCCTCCCTCGCAGAGAATCGAGGAGGTTGAGAGTCACACTCAGACGGTTACGCACAGGCGGGCAGGCACCTCCGTGCGCCCGGAGGAGAGGCAGCCACCATGCCCTTCCCCTCGGTGAGCTTTTGCAGCCTCACGGGCCAAAATTGCACCGAAGGTTCCAACTTAACGCAGCAGCTGGAGAGGGGTGCCACGGCTGAGAACATGACTGGGAAGAGAAATGACACGGATCCGTTCGGGCGGAATGAAGAGGTGGCCAAGATCGAGATCACCGTCCTGAGTCTCGCCTTTCTCGCAGCTGTAGTTGGAAATGTAAGCGTCCTCCTGGCCATGTACAGATCCCGGAGAAAGCTGTCTCGAATGCATCTGTTCATGAAGCACCTGAGCTTGGCTGACTTGGTGGTCGCCTTCTTCCAGGTGCTGCCGCAGCTCTGCTGGGAGATCACCTTCCGTTTCTACGGACCGGACTTTCTGTGCCGCATCGTGAAGCACCTGCAGGTGCTGGGCATGTTCACCTCCACTTACATGATGGTGATGATGACCGTGGACCGCTACATTGCCATCTGCCACCCGCTGCAGACGCTCCAACAGCCTACTCTGCGCGCATATCTCATGATCGGCTCCACGTGGGCATGCAGCCTGGTCCTCAGCACCCCGCAGTACTTCATCTTCTCACTGAGCGAGGTGCGCCCTGGTTCGGGCGTCTACGACTGCTGGGCGCACTTCGTGGAGCCGTGGGGGCTGCGTGCCTACATCACCTGGATAACGGCCGGAATCTTCCTCGTGCCCGTGGCCGTGCTCGTGTTCTGCTACGGATTTATCTCTCGGACGATTTGGAGGAACCTGAAATACAAGACGCGGAGGAAGGGAGCAGACGCGGTGGCGGAGGCCACCAAGAACGGGATCCTGGGCAGGAGCTCGGTCAGCAGCGTCAGCACCATCTCGCGCGCCAAATTGCGCACGGTCAAGATGACTTTCGTGATAGTGGTGGCGTACGTGGTGTGCTGGGCGCCTTTCTTCATCGTTCAGATGTGGTCCGTGTGGGACGAGACTTTCTCCTGGGATGGTACGTTATCTGCTCTGCATCTGAACTTTACTCACATTTTCCGGTTATTAGTATTTCACGACTCCTTTTGGTTGGTGTGTTAGGATATGAGGTTGTTGTTGAAATAAAATAAAAATAAATTAATTAATAAATTTAAACAAACAAGCAAATAATCTAACCAGTCAAACACCAAATAGGCCTATTGTTCATGTTTTTGTAATTTCTTGAAAGCTATGACTGTATTGAAACCTCTCAGTTTCGTTCTGAATGTTCTATTTAATCTAATTAAATTTGATTTAATTGTAATCAGTGAGATTTATAAAAATAACACTAAAATTGATCTAAAATCAGTAGGCATCAGTTAGGACCATCACTTATTAAATGATCAGCCTATATTTTTGCATTCATTTGGACTCTTTTTCCTGACAAAGCCTATTCCTCTTTGAATTCAGGTTCTCTCCCCAAATAACATCTGTGAACACAATATTTTTACTCTCAGGTGTCTTGATGCTAACATCATTATTTAAGGGACTCTTTCAATCAAGTTCTTTTTTTTTTTTTTAATTTAATATTCACTTAATTAACTGTTCATCTGCCCCAATACTGTTTTGCATACATGCTTAATAGTTTTCTAGAGTTTGTAATGACAGAGAGAGAGGTGTGAAACATTTTCATACACTTCAAACTGAGGTGGTTCATTGTAGCAGACCAGCAGGCGGTCATCCTCCTGACGCCTTTTACAGGAAATAATGCAAAGCTTTCTAGACTATTAACACTTCATTAAGTGTTTCATGATATGTATCACACTAAGTCATGCAGAGGGAAATCAGTGTTATTTGTCCAGCCGTTAACAACACTTCAATTGAGCTTGGCTATATGTAAAGAAAAAGAAAAAAAAAGAAAGCTCCTTTTACTTCTTAAGTGCACAGCATTGCCATATGAAAAATAACTTGCAGAAGTCAGACATTTAAACATGACCAGTGTTCCAGAAAACAAGGTTCCCACTGGCACTGAGCTAAACTGATACGCTAATGAGCTTGGAATGTTATTTTAACTTAGCTAGAGATACTGAATGGTGTGTGACACCTAACAAAACCCCAGGATCAAACAACAGGGAGAAAAAAAAAACACTAAAGTTTATGTTGATAAAATTGGCTAGACTGTTGAAAAATGGTTTACAAACAACTGTGAGACAGAAGTTAAACACGTAAGCTAACTGTTTGGTTAGCAAGCTGGGCTAATGGATTTTTGCTAACTCAAAAATACTGGGGAAAATAACCACAAATATACGATTTTGGAGCTACTTTGACCGAGTTATTGTTGCTAGCAATTTGTTCAGCTACTAGCCCTGTGAGCTAATATGTAAATGCTCCTATTCTTGATTAAAAGTGAAGATTTAGAGGCCTGAACAAATATATCATACGACATAATAGCTAAATCTAACATCTGTCCCTGTTTGGCTGAGATCACAGTCTGATATGCTATATCGCTAAGATTTTAAATAAGTCCTGCTTCTCAAAGAAGTCTGAGCCAAGACAGTAATAAATACGTTTTTGCTTCTTTCTTTCTTTTTTTGCTCTTAATTTTATATTTAGTTTGGATTGTGTTTTGGTTCAAGGAGGGTTAAATCTGCATCTAAATATGACAAAAGCAACACAAAAAACATTTATGTGGTTGAGCAGCTCATCACATCAAGGTGAGGTCATGTTTTACATAATTTATATTCTCAAAATAATAATATTATCGTTATAATAAAATCAGACTTCACAGACTATACATGCCTCAGCTTGAATTAAATAAAAAAACATTTTAATTTGTTCCGTTGAACAACTTTCCACAAATTTCTGAGAGAAATGTTTCATGTCACACATCACTCTTATCTATAGATTTTAATTATTTAGAGTTACAGAACAGAGATATGGCAAGCAAATATCCTTTTAAGCCTTAACCACCTTTTAACCCCCTATATCCAAGACATGTTCATGACTTTCTGATATAAATAAATTTCAAAAGTGATTCTTTATTTTCAGGTATTTAAGATGAAACTTTTGTTTTCTTAATGTACACAAAATAAACTTGGTTTTACTCAGCAACAATATGCAGTCCTGATGATATTCTTTATGTATTATTGTTAGATGTGATCTAATAAACAGTAAATGCGAATAAGAATTAGAAACCATATGACCACGCTAAATATTATTTTTTTAACCTGCTAATTATGTAATTTTGAATATTTTGGTATTGGCTGTAATTATATCTTTATAAATAAAATGCTCGACAGGAAGATGCAAGACCTTGGGCTGTTGTGGGTAATAAAAAAAGATTTAATAAAATGAACAAGGGGAGTATTAAATCTGACATTAAAGTCCTCATGTTATAAGGTGAAAATCTGAGATTAAATACATAAATTTAAAATAAAAAAATATTAACACCCTTAGAGATAGTTGTCATTTTGTGACAAGATGTGTTTTTTTGTTTTGTTTTGTAAAGTAGCCTTTTTGCATGGTTGGATCAAACTCAAATGTTTTACAGACGTTTGTCATCCCACCAGTACAATCATATGATTCCTATATATATAAGGTCTGGGCATAAATGTTAATCTGTCAGGCCTGCAACTAAACAGTTTAGATTAGTCATCTTCTCAGAGCATATTTCATAAGTCTTTCTTCCTGTTTTCTTACAGACTCAGAGAACACCGCTGTAACGCTGTCTGCCCTGTTGGCGAGTCTCAACAGCTGCTGCAACCCCTGGATCTACATGATTTTCAGTGGCCACCTGCTCTCTGACTTTGTCAGCGGCTTGCCTTGTTGCAGCCGACTGAGGAACAAGTTCCATCAGCAGGATTCTGACAGCAGCATACGGCGAACCACGCTGCTGTCACGCCTGCAGGGTCCACGGCTGTCAGAGCCATTCAGAGACCTCAACTTCACCGCTAAAAACTGTCCACAGGTCCCATCTGCATCCTGACTGAATACTGTATATGTGTTCATATTTTGTTCAGCACAACACAGAAAACTAGTCTGGAGCTGCTGTTTGTCGCAGTGAAGGAAGGTATGAACTCATTTGAGGGTGCGGCAGCACCTACAGTTTATTTTCTTTGGTCCAATCTAAAGTGGAAAGGTTTACTCTGCAGCAAAGAAAGAGGGAGTTTTAATGACTACCCAGTGTTCCAGGTTGCAGGTTTTAGTTTTTGAAGGTGTCAAAGCAAACTCAGTCCCTTAAACTTTATTTCTTATGATGGCCCTGTTTAAGTTGCTCTGTAACTGAACTTCTTTATGAAAAATGGTTTAATATGAGCATTGATCCAACATACATTGGTCTAAAATGTTTTCATATCTATCCACACTGGTGCTATAGGGTTATTTAAATACCAAATTCGATCATGTCCCTTGGGTTTCCTTCCCTTGGGTACTCCAGGAGTATTGGACATTGGATTCTTTTCTACTGGCCATTCAGCCCCTATGTAAACAGGGTGAGAGTTTGGCCCACACCACTGGTAGAACGTCAGATTTGTTCCAGATGGGACTTAGCCTGTCAAGGCATAGCCAATACAAGAAGGTGTTTTGGTTTGATGTTGTCAGGATTTCATCTCTGCTTCCAGGGATGATGTGATCCTGCTGGCGTCATCAAACAGCAATCTTTAGATCTCACTATGGATCCTTCAGGTCGGTGGGGAGATACTGCCTCACTGTAGCAGTTCAGACTCTGTACCGGTCCGTTATGGTGAAGAGAGTGTCATCCATCTATGTTCTTACCCTCACGCATGGTCACGACTTGTGTGTAAAGAGATTGTGAATACAAGTGGCTGAGATGAGACTCCTCTGCATGGTGGCTAGAGTCCCCCACCCCCCCGCCAAATATTGAAAAGAGCCCATTAGACTGCTTTCTCCATGATCCAAAGGCAGATAGGCAGAAGTTAATTGATGGATGGATGGATGTTTTCAGTGTTAATCTTGTTTGAAATGAAACACTTCGAACACCTAAAGGCTAAGCAGTCATAAATTTTAATCCATATTCTCAGTGCTGCCTGTTCATTCTCCCAGTCACTACTAAACATGTTAATCTTCACATGTTTCTGTTTAGTGAAGGTTCCATATAACAGTATATAGCATAACAGTTGGTTATAATAAGCTGTTCACCATTGCTGATGTAAAGAGAATGACTGATCTGCTTTAAGTGTTTTATACAAGTGTTTTTAAAGGAAGCATACATTTTTTTTACTTTGCAAGGCACAGATTATCATTGTGTCTTCAGCAGTAAACAAAGACAAAAAAAAATGCACAGAACATTGGGTTAAATGGCTTAACATGAAATAAATAAATAAATAAAGAAAAGAAATTTACATAAGTATGTAATAAAAAAGCAAATTGTCGGTGTCAATGGTCGGTGCTCCATAGCCACTGCTTGATCACATTTCCGAATGCCTCATTCATTCCACATTGATCAACAGGTTAGATTTCTGGAGCTGTTACCAACTCCACATCCTAACTACAGCTAATGAGACTGTAAAGCGTAGGATGAGGTCACCCTATGTCAATTCCTGTCACTTTTTCCGTGTTTTGTTAAAAAAAAGAAAAAGTGCAGTTTGGAGACCAGATGGCATTATAGTATTGCAGTGTTGAAGCATCAATTGTCAGCTCTTCAAAAATGTTGATGTTTCATGATGTCATAAAAAAGTGACTGAAATGTTGTTAAAGTTTTTATTTTAAAAAGGACCACCAAATGGGTGTGTTTTTAGATTTAACCAACCAGCTGCCTGTTGTCTGCACACACACAGCAACAACATACAGTCTCCTTGATGATTTTATTTAGGCGTGCACATAAGAAGCCTTGTCAGACCTCACGTCCCGGTAACCAGCGTGTTGCTGCTGAGATAGAGGGATGTTGATTGGCACCTGCAGCACAGGTGTGCAAATCAGTCCTTCTCAGGTGCTGTCTCCAGAGCTGCTGCATCACATCTGCTCCTGCAGCCGAGCAGAACCACACCCTGCCACCACAAGGATGTTTTTCTAACTGTTTTCCACCAGTTATCCGTCCCAGGCTCCTCTCATCGAATACACTGCAGCTTTTGTTCAGTCTATCTTCCTCCAGGTTTTACATTCCTCAATTTACTACTTAATTATTCATTTCATTGTTTCATTAAACTTTTTTTGTTTTGTTTTTTTTATCTAGTTTTTCTGATGTTGAAAAATCTGGGTCAAATTTTATGTTTGAAGAGTTTTCAGGTGCTTTTAAGATGTACCAAGAGCACACTTCCTTATTCTAAGGTGATAAAAATAGATAAATAACAAGAGTTGCTTATGAAGCCTTTATTATTAATATGATACAACTTATTCCACATATAAACAACTGTTTATGACATCAATATATAAATCATAAACCAGTTATTGAAAGACATCAACACACAAGTGGGTGCTGCAGAAGGAGATTTACAATTGCACTTTTACACATGTACATAAATGTATTGCACCTCAAATTTGCCTCTAAAAGGTACTTTATTCATTGTTTGTTCAACAAAAATGAAACAGTAAAGACAATACTATGTTTATGTATTTAAAAGATATTCTGTTAACTCTTATGGACGTTGTAGTTCAGTATTATTCTATTGTTTTTTTGTTCGCTATTTTGACGTCTAAATCTGTAAATATTTTATTAATGTTTTAAGTTCAGGCAATTTTCAAAATATGATTCTGAGCATATGCAAATGATAATTGTGTAAATATATAGACATTTTCCCCCCTAATGATGTTTGGATGTACATGTATTACTTTGAAAGTGCATTGTCTGAGTCAGTAATACGGTGTGTCGTTGGTGTTGGATATTGTTCCAACTCTCTCCTATGTGTTATGTTATTTGTGTATGTAAAAAAAAGAAAGGAAAAAAGATAAAGTTATCAATGTATCCCCATGCTTTTGTTTGACACTGAGCATTTCTCCAAGTGTGTTCTTGTTGGTGCTTATTTTCTTCTGGGCCTGGTAAATATCAGCCAAAGTACTAATCCAGTTTAAAGTCTGTATCTTGTCTCATGTGGTTAAAAATCCCCAGATTTGTTCTTGTTCCGCCCATTTCATCGAGGATGCTCCAGTGGAACCTTGAGACGGCTAAATAAAATGTGACAAGCTAGTGTTTCAATAGCAGAAATACGCAGACCTTTCAGCTGCAAAATATGAACTACCAAGTGCAGGTCCAAATTTGGCGTACTTGGTATTGGGAAACAGTCATTAGTTTTTAAAGGCAGCTATGTGCTGTGTAAACATGACTTACAAAGTTAACCAGTCATAGTTAGTATGGTCTTCATCGTTGCAACACATGCAGGTGCTCATCTATAGCATACAACATGACCTTTAACTTTAGTGTTAAAATCATGAATTTTTCAGGGGAAATGAAATATATGTATACACAAAACATATACCATTAATGGAGAAGACAGTGAGGGGGGGGGGGGGACTTTAAAATAATTCTTAATGTCCACCAAGAATAATCCACACTGCAGTCTTCTTTGTTCTTTAATCAAACCACCAGCAGACAGACCTTTGTAACAGGATGCCAAGGTGCTAGTCTGTGTTTTAATCTGCAACTAGAGAACAAATAACCTTTGCAGTCCTGGAAGGTTTGCATTACTTGTTTAGTTATAGTTTTTCTGATCCAAGGTTTACAAAACCTTGGATCTTGTTTTTCCACTTATTGTTCTTTGCATTTTTGATATTTTCAGGTTGTGCTGTTTTTGTTCTGCAATTTCAGTGTTCAGTTGTAGCCTCTTCTTCCTTTTTGCATTCCTCCTCTTCTTCCAGTGTGTGTTTTTCCTCTAATATCTCTTTCCTCATGGCTAAAGCTGCCAATTCAGCTTCTGCCTTTAAACGTGCAGAGGAAGATGAAGAGCACTGCAACCGAAAGGTTTTGCGGCTTCTAACATTTGAGACACTGTTACTCAGCTCGATGTCATCCTCAATTCCTTAAGCGATGATTGATGAACATTCATTTATTTCCACAGGGCCTGGTGTAATTTCTTTCATTTCTGTTGGACCTGGTTGCTTTGTTTTTTGGGGAATGTACTTCTGTATTTCATGATACTTGTAAACCATTCCTTTTGTTCAAGCAGTTCATCCTCTGGGAGCAGAGTCAGCGTTTCATTGCGTGTTGTGGTGGTGTTTTTCACACAAGGACTTGAGATTTCCTCAACACTGTTTCATTTTGGGATACATTTCGCCTTTGTTTCATGAGCTCTTTCAGCTTTGGTTTTAAACCTTTGATTTTATTGACAACATATTTTTGCCCATTTTGTGGTTGTTATATTTTTATCCAATCAGGCCTTTTCAAGGAGTTTACTTTCCCTTCTTTTCCCAGACTCCATTCCAGAGCGGGAGGCAGCACCAGTTATTCGATTCATCTCAATCCTGCTCATTCAATTTACTTCAAAACATAGCATTGAAAATACTTTCACAGGATGTAATAAATCAGTGTAGTTCATTTTCAACAAAGCAGCATCGTCACTGTTTGTTGAATCCCAATCAAAGCATTACATATTCATGCCACAAGGTTTAGACGTTGTTTAGGGCGTGGATCAAATACAGCACTGCGTATTCGAAACGTTTTCCTTCGTCAAAAGTCTAAAAGATCGACATGTCAGCATTAATGCCATCCAGATTCCTCATCCACACACATCCATCGACAGGTAAACTTACCTGTCGCCCTTGAAATTACATTGATTACGGTGCTTTGTTGCACCTTCTGTTTAAAAGTTACTTTGCATCTCTTGCGTCCTGCACTTTGATATCTGAGAGTGATGAATTTCTCTATGAATGCATCTTTTTTGTTGACACTTTGATGTGGCCATCAGCAGAGGGAGATGCAGATTGGGTCCTGGCAGCAGAGAGAAGTTGTGAGCTGGACTTTTAACATACAAGGGTTCTGTAGAGCTTTTTTTCAGTTACACTAAATCATAATATAGTCTAATAGAGCAGTTTATGATCCACTTAAGGAAAACAGCTTTAAGTATGATTTATGGTTCTACGTAGCAACTATGCACATATCCTGCTTACAGGACCTGCCTTATAGTTTCTTGTCAGTTGTTTGTGTTAATTTGTAATTATAACATCAAACACTAGGTGCAGCTTCTTTTCTGCAGTGTTGTAGTTTATAGTACTGGCTTCCTTTTGTTTACTTCCTTTATGTATCTCATACATGTGCAACAGCAGATTTTGTGAGTTAATAAATGTTTAATAAATACTAATAAATATACATAGACAGATAACTGTTTATGTCGGTCAACTTAAACGACAAGCCGTTAAAAAAATTCTTATTTTGCATTTCCTATTCACACAACTTCCAAGTAAAATCAGCTCATAAAGAAACTTATGTCTAAAAAAAAAACTTTGGATACTTAGCAGTAGACAGTTTTACATACATATACACACATAAACATATATTTCTACAAATTTACACACAATTTATATGATAATCATTGATCATTTTAAACTTTAATTCTTTTTTAAAACCTTTTTAGAGAAGTGCACTGTTTAAAACCGATCACTTCGTTCATTCCATAATTTCACATCCAGAACTGAAACACCTCTTCATTTCACTTTAGTTCTTGTTTTAACATTTTCAATATTTTAGTATTTTATTTAATACTCTGAAGAAGATTTCCAATATTTTTATATAGCTACACAACATCCCTCAATTTTTAAAATGCAGAGCAACGGTAATTTTTACTGACGTTTCAGCAGTTTATCTGTCTACTTGTCACAGCGGGTAATACGCAGAAGGAAAAACAATTCTATGAAGCAGATCAATCATATTTGTTGTTTTCAACGTCCCATTAACATAGTTATATATCCCTAACCACCAGAACTGCCAGCATTCATTCATCAGCTATACTGACAATCCAAAAAGAACAGACAATAAACTAAAATTCAACTATTTGCTGAGAAATACAACAGGAAATAACATACTTTTATCTGGTAAGCAACAGGCAATCAGGAGGGAATATACACATAGATAAGTAGCTAATGATAGTAGAAAGAAGAAGAAGATAAGTAATGACAGTATTTTGAGATGAATGCTTATATTTTTAGATCTGCATAGATGTGTTGTTTTCTATCAAACTGCTCTGGTTTGTAGGAAAAAAAAGAACAGCATCTGCACTGCTTCTCTTTTGTTTGTGAATTAAAAAATCTATGCATAAGTGACCATTATATATAGATAATGAGAATCTTCCATGAGGATCATGATGCAACAGGTGGAGTGGACACTCATCACAATTCAAAAAAATTCAGCTCAATTCAATGGAAATATTAAACTGAGAACCTTCACATTGATATATATTTGATATATTTTGGCCCAACTATCCTAGAAAACCACTTTCATTTGGATTTTTTTTTCACTCACAGTAAAAAGCCAAAGTCGTTGGAAGCAGACCGGCACCAGAAGGTACAGATGACGTGTCTGAAGTGGAAAGACAAATACAAAGTTGTCTGTGATACAATCACACCGTTCATTTTGTGATTTTTGATTCACTCTTTAAGGAAAACTGAGAGCCTCCAATCCAAGCTGATCCCCTGGGAGGTAGTGATGAAAGACACAACATTTTCCTGTCTGAACAAAGTTGATTAATTTGAAAGCACCCCAAAAGTTTCCTGTAATTTTATTTAACCCTCTCGCTCCACAGCCATATCGCACGTCTCTGATGTCATCGGTGTAAAACATCTGAAGGGACACAAACCTGCCAAAAATCCTTATCTTTATGCACCAGTAGTGTGCTGATATAACCCCTGCCAGTCCCAGACATGAACCAGCTCCCAGGGTGAAAGCAAAAGAAAAACACATTTCCAGACGGTGGCAAAGCGCTGAAAGTCTCCTATACCTTTTAAATTTATATATAGCATTTGGCCTGCCTGACTCCTGCTTGTATTCTGCATTTGGGTTCCCTCCACCAAACACTCGTGACAGGGAGCTCAGTAGAAATCAATCACATGCCACTGTCAACTCTCACAAGAGTCTCTGTGAATCAGAGCTCTGTGCTGGAACTGCTGCAAAGAAACCTTCACCGACGGAAACAAAAAAAGACAAAGAGAAGCGTTTGGATCCAGAAATACGTAAAATGATAGCAGCGCAGTTTTTGGTTTGATCTGAGATGTGAGAGGTTTTACTGCTGCTGCCTTATCTATTTAAGACACAACGAAAGATGGCATTTAAGGTGACGCGCCTCTTTGCTGTCCTCACTTGCATCACTTCCTCGCATCTTTCGGTAGCTTCTTTCCAGGAAGGATGTGAAGGAGAGATGCAAAAAAACAGTGGGCTGATAAGAAGGGCCTCTGACCTCCACAGTCACCCCTTCTAAACCCAGCTGAGAAGGGTAGAAATGAGTGAGACTACAGAGAGAAAAGCTTCAGGCGCTGTCCTGATAACTAGATTTACTACAACTCTGATTTGCTGACATGTTCTAACAACACTTTCACTTTAACCAAAATACTTTTCCAATTTTATGTGAAAAGCCTACAAAACCTTAAAAAAAAAAACATATATATATATATATATATATACATATATATATATACACACACACACACACACGCTGAAAGTGTAATATCTGCTCACTTCATGAAATAAATTGGCCACCTACCAA
>JBAMYA010000016.1:11088183-11102134 GCA_037176975.1 Arrhamphus sclerolepis
GAAATAAAAAATTCAATCTGTAATTTTAAATTTTGTTTGAACCTTTATTTAACAGACTCAAGTACAAAGGAAATGAGCTCTGGCATCATCCTGTTTATGCATATGCATGTACCAAAAGCCACTGATGCAGCCTCTGAACAGTCAGACACTGGCTTTTGCACCTTTCACTGATGGCTCTCTCTCATTTTTGGGATGTACATCCAGATGTTTGCTTTTCACAAAATCTGAAATGTGAAATCATCTGAACATAAGGTTGGATTTTGCTTAAATGAGGCTGGTTTGTATTATTTTTTTGTTAAATATTGAAATGAGTTGTGCAGAGTGGCACTGTTGGTTTGCTTTAACCTCAGGTTACCCCAAAAATTCAATGGTCTCAAGAGGGCCCACAGACAAAAGCCCAAATGGACCAGTATGACTCGTAGCAGATGACTAAAATTGATAAGAATTAAATCTTATATAAAACATTCTAAGCTGTGATATCATGTTTGGGAACATTCTTGAAGCACTAACCCACTGATCCTCATCCTTAATTGATCCTAGGGGTGAAACCTACTGTATGAGGCTCAAACTCTAACAGTGTCAAACTACCCCTTGTCCTTTTCAGTCATTGTGTCTCCATGGAAATGTTGGACCAGGTTGGATCCACTGACCCAGCAAGCTAACACTTATACGACTTGGTGGCGGTAATGCACCATTTTCACTGTTTCCTGATCACCAATAAAATAAAAGAAGAGAAAGAAAGAAGAAAAGTGAACAAAACTGACAGGATCAGCATGAAAGGAGCCTAGATTGTTGCTGCATTTCTCTTTGCTGTGTTTGTATTCATGGCGATAGTGGCGATGAATGCTACGTCCTATTGAGGGTATACCCAATCAGCAGCAAGTCAACACCACTTCGCACACAGCAGTTTCTTTGGGCTGTGCTGAAGTGTGTAAACCATGGTAGGGGCTTGTCTCTACCTCATGTAGTTCCCAAAATGTTGTGGTGTGGTTCCTGGTAATGGAAACAAGCACCAATCGTCAAGGTCCTATAAGAGTACCATGAAGTTTGTGGGTTGCTAATCAACGTTGCTGGCAAAAAGACAGTGATACAAAAAAGTGGCATAAAAAAAAAAATGAAAGAAAGAAATGCAACAACCATGTATTCAGGTAATGCTGCGACAACAGTTTACCTGTAGAAGCATGTAGTTTACTGATCAGTACTTCAATGTTGCATTTCAGAATTAAATGCAAACACTGATTAATGGATAGTTTAAGGTGCGAAAATGAGCCTATGTGGAATATTCAGCAACTTTGAACAAATGTAACTTTGTAGCAAAATCCCCAAAGAAGATAAACCAGAGTTCTACTGAAGCATTGTAATAGAAAGGCCGACTTTGACTGTCTACCCTCTACTGACTCGTTATCCCTCTGGGTTTTCTGGTAGCTTGGTTTTCATTCGGTATGCTTTTATTACGTCAGAAATTATGAAGAAAACTTGGATGCGACAAATGGATGCGACAAATGTCACATGAGGCAATATGATCATAAGAAACCTTCAAAAGTCTTAAACTTAATATTCATGATTATGGGTTATAACAAGATAACAAAAACTTGTTGTAATGGCACCTTCAGGCATCTGGAAACTGAACCAAAATATGAGCCAGACTTGTGGAGATCCACAGTTCTCTTTCTGATATCTTGGCTGATTTCTTTTGATTTTGCCATTATGTCCCACAAACAAGCAATGTGTTTGAGGTGTGTCTCACCCACACATGCCTCTAACTAACTCAAATGTTTTCAATTATCAGAAGCTTCAAAAGCCATGACAACGTCATCTCTGATTTAATGGCAGACAGTGAAAAAAAGTTTTTTTGTGTCTTTTGATACACTGTATGTAAACTGTCTGTGTTTTTGTATTATTACCTCATTGAGTTCTCTCTCAGTGTTGAGGAACTCTGTGACTCCACTGATTAGTTTTGAATTCATGAACAAGGCTTCACCATATCTGAAACAAGACATTAAGACAGCATTTCCGTTACTAAAGTAAAATGATAAAGTGGATAAACTTAAAGATAGGCTCTTGTCATCTCACCGTGAGTTCAGGATGTCCCACTTGTCTCTGAAGTATTTCCAGGCCAGGTTTCGACCTTGAGGGTTTCTGCCCACGTGGATAATGACATCAATCACATCCTGTTCTGGGACCAGGTCTGAGGTCAGAGACAGGTTCAATAACCTGTAATGTATAAAGGAAAGGCCCATTTCAGTAATGGTGTGGATTGTAAATGAAAGCCCAAAGAAAGCTTTTGGTTTATTAGAAAAAGTTAAAGCCCTACTAACTGTTAACAAAACATAATGGAACATACTGTATGTCGTTGATTTTTTTTGCTTTAATTTAAATTCATTAATCACTTGCAATTTGTTTCTTCAAACTCTGTTTTCACAGACCATCAGATTTATTGTAGATGACCATATCCCACCATTGACACTAATGTGGAGATAAATTTTGTTCTCTTTTTTTTGCACAAGTAGACAACAGTTCCTTGATATTATTGCCATTCCAGTTTCCTGTCATCTCTTTTGATCGCGTTCAGATACATATAAGGCTACATTAGTGTTTCTGCCATCTGTACTAAAGATGTAAGGGGGTAACATCCTCTAACTGGTGCTGGTCACTACACAACTAATATATGGTTGCTGACACAAATTTAGCCGTGAAATAGCTTGGTTTGCTTTAAGACTAAAAACATCTCAAAAAGGTTTAATGTTTGAGATGTGGAAAACACTGCTCTTGATTTTCTCCAATGGCAACCAATGACTGTGGTTGTGGGAGCACACCCCAACTCAAGCAAGACACCTCATGGCTTGAGTAGAACAAGAAGTCTTCCAGAGAACAATGGATTCACCAGGTACCAGACCTCCCAGCATCCCAATCTGAGACTTCCCAACCAGTCATCTGATGACACATCTCATATAGCCAGTTTCAGCAGGTGGGAGACGGACAGCCAAAGCCTTTGTCTCAGACTGTAGGCCAACACACACTGGCATCATTGGGTCCATAGGGAAGTGGTGCCTTTGGGTTATGCACAGCTGGAGCACATGGGAAATGGCTACATGGAGCCTACGATGAGCCTCGGTCTCAGGTATGAACCACCAGCTTCCCTACTCCTGTTGAGAAATCTTGGTCCCTTGATATTCATCATCAGATTTTCTGATCTTCTCAAAAATAAAACATTTTTCATGTAGGGAAATTAATTGAAAGGCTAATAGTTAAGTATTGATAAACCACATCCCACCTCTGACACAAACCCACTTCTATTAAAGGGGCTGTCATCTTCTGCTGAAGTAAATGAAGGTCTCGGTAAAATGAGGAAATGATGTAAGCTGCAGAAGCTGTTTGTAGAAATAAAGCAGAAAAGGTCAAGTTGTCTAAAGGAAATTGATATTTTGTAGTTGTGTTGACAGGACTCCCACCGGAGGGTGTTTCTGTCAAACCAAAAATCACTTTTTGAAAATACTGACATGAAGTACAGTAATCTGATTACTCCCAGCTGCAGGGGCCTGACAGTGATATTTCATAAACACATTAAAGTGTTTTCTGCGACATGAGACCAAAAAAGTTCAGTCTACCAGTATGGCTCTTCAGAGTTTACCTTCATCTTTCTTTACTTTCATTTCTGTGTTTTGCTGTTGCTTTAGTGTGCGTATGTGTGCACGTGTGCGCGTTAGCTGGTTGTCTGAGCTGCGGTTTCATTAAACCCCTAAATCAATTTTCTCTCTTTTCCCGCAATCCCTTTGTGCTGAACCCATTTCCTGTGCGACCAATCAGTGTGCTTCTGAGCTAAGGTTGTTGATTTTTTTGTGTGCACAGGCGTGCATCTGTGTGTAGCTATCTGAACATGCAGTTCTACCCCTGTGATTGCAGAACAGCTTACTGTGTCTGGAAAATCAATACCTGAAACACACACACACACACACACACACTCACTCCAATCTGGCTCATTGTACAATTTGGAGCATGTGTGCGAGATCCTTCTTCCCTATTTTCTGAAGGAGATAGGTGCACTTAGTCCTGATAAAACACACTGATACTGATACACACCCACATATAAACACACTTGCAGGCACCTCAGAAAATTTGAAGCGTCCCTTTTGTATCAGAACGCCACAAAAATCAATTTACAGACTTGAACTTTGCTGCACTAAAGTAAAAAAAAAAAAATCCACCTCAGGGAGTCTTTCGTAACCTTAATTTCTTGGTCAACATTTTTTTTTTTGCAGTCATCTAGGTCCCAACAGAGAGCTGTCAGAAAAAAAATAAAAAAGTATTTCAACAAATATACTTACAGCACAGCAAATGAGGCAATTATCTTCTGAGTTTTAAAGTTTTAAAATCTGTTCTAATTGATAAGTGATGTTCACAGTGGAGTGAAAAACTATGTGATATAAAAGAGCCCAAAGAGATTTACTTTTGCAGCTTAAACTTTCCTTTTTTTTTTTTTTGGTTCACACTTGCTCTTATTCGTCTTATTTCCAACAATCACCAACAGCTACTTTCAATTTTCATCCCAGCTGTGTATAACAGATTTTGAATGAGGGCAGGAAAAAAAAAAACAACAACTCAAAAACGGTTGTGATAATGTGCTATGCTAAAGGAAAGAAGTGTTGGGAACCAACACTGACGTTGTGTGTCGTGTGTGAGGGGTGAACAGCTGCCTGTGAACGTGTTTTGGGCGAAAATAAAATCCAGAAACCCAGTTAACACGTTGAATCCAAATCTTTGGGGCAGCTCTGCCTGGTTTCTTTTCCTTTTTACAGACTTTCACAAATTCAGCAGAATGCTCTGTGATGTTGATGAATGTTCTGAGTGCACGGAGTGCTCCTCTGTGCGCAGCCTTCAGGAGCATTGCATAAAATTAATCACACTTGCTGGCGCTGTGTCACCTGCTGCACTCACAGCTGATGCCCGCGTACACATGCGTCCTGTTTCTGCTGACCACGAGGAACATTTGCCCTCAAAAGACTAAAATATTGGAAAAGTGATTTCAGAATGGGTTTATTTTAGTTTTACTTTGACTTTGTCAGTGCAACATCCTTCTCAAATGTTGTTTTCTTTCAGCAGCATCATGTGCCTTAAGGAGGTCATTTTAAAGTTTGCAAGGACATATTCAGCACTGCTCTTCACGTACAACGAAAAATAGATTAAGACGCCCTCATACGGTCCCCCCCTCCTCTTTTTCTTTTTGTAAAAATCATCCTACCATAGTGGATCTTACTATTTGGCAAATTCAAGCTCAGGCAATCAAAGGCAAAAATAAGTACCCGCTCACTATATCATCAGTATTTGAACTGATAATGCATTTCTGGAACATTCAGGTGTGTTAACACAATGTCTGATGGGCAAGATCAGTTGCTCTGGTCTCTCAGACCAGTTCTTATGTCTTTCCCTTCTTTTGGGGAAAAAGGTTCAAAAAACCACCTCCAAACAATTTGGAGTTCGGTGTTATTGAAAAATGGAAAACATCCAAGACGGCTGCCAATCTTCCCAAGGTGTGGACATCCCAGCAGGTGTACTCCAAATCAGACTGTGTAACGCTCAGAGAAATACAAAAGAAGAACCCCAACATGTTAACCTCTGCTACCTCCAACTGTCTTTTCTTCTGTGTCACATTTTAAAGGATAGCAGCCTCAAAAGAAGCCTCATCAAATATGGTTTACTTAGAAGACCGACATTAAAGCTTAACTAATAATTGAAAAACTGCATCTGAACAAACCACAACGTTTCTGGAACAAATTCCTTTGGACAGGTGGGACCAAAGTGGAGATTTAATCTTAATGCTCAGCACCATGGTCGGCCAAATATAAACACAGCACGCCAGCAGAAAACCCTGAAACCCACCGTCTAGCCCAGCAGAAGAGGAGAAGTGATGTTTCTTTTCCTTTTTTTTTCTTACTTGGGCACCTTGTTTTTATTGAGGGGACCATGAACCCCTCTGTATGACCAGGCTATTTTAGAGGCAAATGTGACAGGATGAGTGAATGTGCAAAATCTTGATGAACTGAACTAAATCTATTAAAAAAAGAATGGGCCCAAATTTCACCATTGTAAAGTCATACAAGAAAGAACTACTTGAAGTTTTTACTGCTGCAGGTGGATCTACAGGCTACTGAATCCTGTAGGCCCACATGACTTTTTATTAAATAATGGCACAGTGGAAAAAAAGGTTGTGTTATTTAGCATTGCAGGTCTAAATACATTGATATTATGCACTATTTATATATTTTTATATAATACATGGGCTACTAACTTTTACAGAGCTGTAAAAATAAAAATGTTTTCACATTCAATGTTATTTTAGCTCCGCAGCTCAGTAAGTTCAGATCCTCAGCTTCAATGTAATGACATCAACTTTTTAACATGGACACTGCAAAGAAGACAACCTTGTTTCTGAAGATCTCAAACTGAATTGAACACAGTGCCGTGATCATATGTAAAATGTTGACTTTTTTTAATATCATATATATATATTTGTGGATCATCTGTAGGTATTGGCTGCCAGTGGTCTGAAACCCAGGACATCACAAAGAGTGTGTCTCCTTCATTGTTTAATACTTTGTCAGGTTTTTACTACAAATGTTCTAGGTTGTTTGTGGCTCCTGTTGCCTTTAACTGTGTCTTCTTCCAGTGAAATGCAGCTCAATTAGATTGAGTTGTGACTTACTTGGAGTATTCCACCTTGTTACCTTCAGAGTCTCCTAGGTTACCTTCCCAGTGGGTTTTGTGTCACCGTCCATCTGCGAGCAAATGTAGCTTTGCCGCATTTAGCTGAATGAGAGCAGACAGCTCCTCCCTGTACGTTTCAGGATTCATCCTGCAGCTTTCATCTCTGCCACATCGTCTCTAGACATGCCCATGCTGTCATGCCGCCTCCACGTGTTTTACAGGTGATTTTGTAGATGCAGATTAGTTTGAAACCTCCTCTGGGATTCTGTTTTTGGTTCAAGCTTCAAGCTGCTCTTTTGTCCAACTATAATCTGGCCTCTCTGTTCTCATGCTTTATAAATGCTTTGCTCCTGGTGATGAACCTGCTGTATGTGCTCTGTGAAGTCCTCTACCTATTGTGGACTTGGATATTGACAACTCTTTGTCCAGCAGCCTTCTTCCTTTGGCTGGATGTCATGAGGGGTTTTTTCTTTACTTGGAGAAGGATCTGGCCGTCATCCCTCATACTTGCCTTCCCTGGACTTTTACTCCTGATTCAAATGCAGAGCTCATCTGGTGTTCTTTATATCCTGAGAGTGTATAGAAGTGTTGATGTGGTCTTTGTCAGTTTTCACAGGTTTAAGATGGCTGGCTTCACTTGTATTGATGGCAGCAACTGTCTAACTATTTTTGAGACCCTGATGAAAATGGTTCAGTATTACAGATCTGTAATTCCTACAGTTGGGATTTTTATCCTTCAAGAGCTTGAACTTTAAACCCACAGCCATTAAGCAAATTTAAAATTACGTTGTTTTAATGAAAACCTGAAAATAAAAGTAATGTTTTTGAAAATGAAAAAAAGTAGCAAGTTGCATTTGTGTATTCTTTTGAAATTGATCAAACAAAAGAATATTTCATGTTTTTCATTACGTCATGCTTATATACATGCATTTTTGAATTTCAGGCCTGTAACACAATTTTCACAACAAGTTAGTACTGGAGAAATTTAGTGCTGTTAAAAGGGTTAAAAAATAATAATAATTATGTATTTAAAAAAAAACAAAACAAAACAAAAAAACAGGTATTAGCACTTGATTTGGCACAAAATCAATATCCACAAAAGGCTGAGTTTTTGAGGAGCAAATGTGGACAGAAGAACACTGGACACTGCCATCATCCCAACTCTTTCTGATCTGGGAATTTAAATCAAAAACATACACAGCTGATCCTGAAATCAAGACTTTTTTGTGTGTGTTCAGAAATGTTCAGAAATCCAGAATGAGCGGTGTGGTTGGTACCTGTTGAGGAGGAAGGTGTTGTCTGAGCAGGTCAGGGCCTCCAGCAGGATCTTCTTCTCTGAAACTGCGTTGGTTGAGTGAAACTTCATCCAGATGAACTCCCACACATCCTCGTCCATCAGGCTAACCCCAGTGCAGTAAACTATGTCGCGGATGTTGGGAGGAATCCTGTGGGGGAGGTGGATGGGGGAGGGGAGAGGACACAGCGTCAAGCCATCAGACTGTCCGGTGGGAAGTCAGTGTCCCAGGATGCAACCAATTTCCAAAAGAGAAAACCAAAGGCGTCACACAGCATTAGAAATGAGCATCTGATCTGAAAGCGGGATGAGAGTGGAGAGGAAATGTAATGAAACTAAAAGCCCTGATAAGACATGTCCTCAGGATTTACCAGGACATCTGGTGGATACTAATTCTGATTCCATTAGAAAGCTGCATTAAAACACATTCCCTCATTTCCCCTGTGGACACGAAACACAGATAGAGACGCACTTAAAGGCACTTTCTCTCCAACTGGAGTTTCAGAAAGTCTCAGTCAGTGTAACTGGCAGGTGGATCTCTAAACCACTCTCAGATATTCAAGCGGCTGGAATGGGATTCAGTTTTGAATCAACTTTATTGCAGCTGTGCAGACTAACGACAGTCCCATTCTCAGCTGTGTTTCTCCCTGCCAAGTTAAAACTTAATCTGTGAGTGGAAACAAATTGTCACGCTGGTACCCAAAATTACATTTCAACAGGTGAAATATGGAACAATTCTGACTGTGCTCAAAGGCTAAAAGGCAGCTCCAACATGAGCTGCTACAGTGAATATTAACGCCAGAACAATCTATTTGTTTCACAGCAGCTTTTTCTGAACATGTAGTATTGTTTTTAATGAATGAAATGCAGTTGTACCGTTTCCATAAACTGCAAAAAAAAAAAAAGCAAGTTAATGTATGTTTCCCAGAAGTCATTATATATGATTTTCTTTCGGGGATTGACAAAGAATCATTGAATTGAATCATGGTCTAACTTAGCCTGGCCAGTCATTCTCATTCTTTTTCTTCTTTATATAAAGAATTAATCTGGTTTGTCGTGATCTGATTTTGATTTCCAGGGTCCAGTACAAACCAGTGTAGAAGAAATTGCCTTTGGATGCCATTGGATAGGTATACAGCCAATCAGAGAAACAAAGCATGTGATGTAGACAGCGTCAACAGAAGACATCCATTGGACTGCCAAGTCTAACACATTTGCCACGAGAGTCACACAATTTACTGTGGACACTGCCGTCACGGAAAGCAACAAAGAGTGCAGAATCGCTCACTTTTAGTAATCTAGTAATGACACAAGAATCTGACATCTGATTATGGGACTCTTGCATGGTGTTTTTCTTTTCAGATAACGGGAAATTCAGATGTCTTATCTTCCATGTGGAGTTTTGGGGACAACTGGCATCACTGTGAGGCAAGAAACCTTTTTTTTTTTCCTTTAGCCTGTAGCATGTTTTATGCACAGTCATTTCAGTTGCTCTATAAATATTCACAACCTTAATTAGACCTTTTCATTTACATTTTTAATAAACTGACTGATATGAGCAGATATTTGATATGAACTTTGTTACCTGGAACAGAAATGGCATAACTGAGATGCATTTCTTTTACAACCAGCTGTGAAACCATGCCAAGACTTCTTCCAGGATTTAATATTTTGTCATATATCACCATTTGCAGGCAGAGGAATAAAAGTGGAGTCAGTCGTGCAAACAGTTGGGCTGAACATTGGTTCCACAAGCGTCTCCTGCTGGCTGAGGAAACACACGGCAGCTGAGGTGGAGGCTGACTAAGACAAGAACTAGATCTGCAGCGACTTTCTTTAACGCAACATAAATCATAATGCATCCATGAATCAAAAAAAAGAAAGTGCCAGAAAACCTTGTTTACTTGACACAAACATTAGCCTGATATGAGTTTGACATTTTTTTTTTTTTTTTAAGAGAACATATTAACTATTATAACCAGAGAAATCCAGGGTGTCATTGACGACTCCTTGCTGAACCTCATCCATGTATTTAGTTATTTCACTTGATGGAGAATTCATGACGTGATGTCCTGACCTGCTTGCTTCCAGGCATGCAGTTAATTTTTACTCACAATTGTAGTTTAGTTTTTATTTAGTTTTCATTTGATCAAAAACAAAACAAAACAACTTTATTTTTTATTCTGTTTCATTTAATGGAATTTTTTTTTTCACTGTTACTTTCTGTTCCAGTCTTAGTTTCCATTAACTGTAATAACTGTGGTCTGGACCAGCTGCCATCATTGAGGGGAAAATGAAACTCCAAGTTTAGCAAAATATGCTGCAGGATAATGTCAGAGTGGCTGGCGACCAGCTGAAGCTTAATAGAGGTTTGCTGATCCAGCAGGACAATGACTGTAGGCATCTCATTAAATCCGCCACAGAATGACTCCTGAAAAGAAAATATGTTTTTTGGAGTGGCCCAGACCTTAATACGATAGATATGCTGCACTCAAGAGAGTTACTCACACCACACACCTAAGAAATGTGTCTCAGTTCTGTAAAGAGAAAAGATTAGGACTCAAGAAGGCGGCATAGTGGATGCATCATAGAATATTTGCTTCTGTTTTTTTTTTTTTTGTTTTATCTGACCAGTGATGAGTATTTTTCCCAGTTGCTCTGATGCTATGCCATCAAAAATGCACTCAGTTAAGAATTTCGTAATAAGAAGTGGAAGTGCTGAAGGCCTTCTACCACACAATTATTTTTTTTTTTGGTCGAGCTGTTCAAGAAATGATTGAAAATATCTCTAATGTCAAAGAGGAATGATCAAAGATTGCTCCTGAACGTTGTGCCAGTCAGTACCAGAGGTGCCAAAAGCACTTGTTTGAAGTCACTGCTGCCAAAGGAGGTTTGACCAGTATCACCAGCATGGAGGCATGTGTAGAGTGAAAGCTCACAGCTCATGTGCAGAACCCTGAGGAACGCCGTGGCAAACCCTGGTATATGAGCGAGACTCCTAATTCACATGAACAAACTGTGAACGGGGAGTCAGATAAATATGAACTAAACCAAGCTCACGTCGTTCCTTCATACAAATTATATCTTCAAACATTGATTAAAGAATGTTGTAATGAACTGTATCAAATGCAGCACTGAGCTCTAACAGGACAAGTGTAAAGGTCATAAGGAAATATCTGGTGACTTTCACCATTTCACAGAGATGGATATGGGTGAGTACGGAAGAGGATTAGAACCACTGAAGAAAAAAGGTAGAATTGTGAGTAAAAAGTCGGAATTCTGACTTTAATCTCAGAATTCTAAGAAAAAAGTCAGAATTCAGAATTGTGAGAAAAATGTCAGAATTCTGACTTTAATCTCAGAATTCCAATTTTTTTCTTCAGTGGCCTTTCTGTGTCCCTATTACTCTTCCGTAGGTGAGACCTCAGGAATATGTGAATTTATTTATGAAAATAACATGCTGAACCCCCCACCAATGTGTTAAGTAGCTCAAACCACACTGCAGCTGATGCTTCTGTTGCCATCATTTGGCCCGCTTACTCTCACTTCATGGAGGGATTTTGTATTAATTCATCTGTGGATGAGTCTTGACTGTGCTGGACTAGACTACAAACTTTGTGTTAAACGGTGTGTCATAAACTTGTTTTAAAATAAAAAGGAAGAGTGAATTGGGATTTACAGTGCAGGCGATGCTGCAGGTGACTATTTACAGATGTGCAGATACCGTGCGCATACATTCTGTCCCAGAGAGTTACTGGCCTGAATCAGTAGTAAACCAAAAAAGGTGACCTCTACCTTCACACCATAAAATAACTGTGCGTGTGTAAGTGTGTAATTGACCTAAATCGTCACTAAACCAAAACAAACTCCACAGCTACATAAACGACTATGAACGTCTGCTGAATCACATAGTATATTGGTGTGTTTATGCAGTCGGTGTTAGTGTGCGTGGCTTTAATGCATGTGTGTGCATGTGAGTGATGCAGGGACAAGTGCATCATTTGTCAACCTGGCAAATGATTTTAAAGGTGCTCCACTTTAAAAAAACAAACAAAAAAAACAGACAAAAAAAATCCACAGTGTCACACACTTGCCAACATGCACATTCCTGCTGACAGGACCATTCAAGTTCCTCTCTTGCAACATCTGCCAAACGCTGCGTCCTCCACTGTGAATATTTATTAATGCGAGTGTGTTTAACCTGACAGCACAATGATGAAGCCACCATGTGTTTATTCATCATGAAAACATTCACCATGAGATTGGCTCCTTATCATTTTATCACATCTATTGTCAGCTGTGTTATTCTTGATAAAAAAATATTTTCTTGACAATAAGTATAATAGTCACTCTGGAAACCTCCAGATGGCTCTGATCCCATTAACTAACACTCTCACGCTGGGTGTGAGTCTCTGTGTGTGCTTTCGCTGTCTGTAGAGAATGCTTTATGTCCTGGAACTCTTTCTCCTGAAATATCTTGCCCTTCCGCTTATTCTTCCTCTCAGAGTGAAGAAGAAAAAAAAAAAAAAAGCCTATGCACCATCTGTCTGTCTTTCGACCCGACACTGCAGTCCAAGTGTCACTCTGAATTTTGAAAATCACTCTGCCAGACTGATAAAAGATTTAAAGTGCCCGGCAGAGGAGCGCCAGCTCGGGCAGGTAGTTAAAAGCCTGACTAAAGGCTGACTGCTGTGTACGCTGTTCGCTCCACAATCACACCGGGCACCAGGCATGTCAGGAATCTTGTTTTACTTGACAGACCATCAGACGTTTAAGGTGCAGAAATGGTTTGATAGCAAACACCACAGCCGTCCAAGCTTGCAGTGGCTCCTATTGTGAACCTACTCAATCACACCTTTATAACATCTTTAATCGAGTGATTTGAGCAGACTTGACTGGCTGTCTGGGGAAATTATAATGCGCTGCATGCACATGGTGAAATGTGTCCATGTTCTGCTGCAGTGACAGTGAGGCTGAAAGGAGGCAGGACATTTCCGGACATGCGACTGGATACTTTGTCCAGTTATATGAATATATAGTTAGTTTGAGTTTGCTACATTTGGATTTTGTCCCTTTGATTTTTGTTGATTTCGTCCAGGGTGGCGTTATTATTAGAAAGTGAGTGTTTAAGGAAAGTGCTAGATGAATAAATTAAATGTTTACTTGTACCTGAACACCTGTTGATGATCACTTAATCAAGGCCTGATATTTAGCAGCACCCAACTGCAAGTTACCCTCTTAAATCCTGAGGAAGTAATCGGGGGTACTTAGCACTGCCCGTATGACTGTTTTTGTTAAATATTTAATGCCATTTAGAAAAAACTTATGCAAGGTTATATTTGTGTAATACTAAAACCCACAAGCATCTGTTCTATATCGTGGGTTCACCCAAAAAAACATCAGTATTAAGGTGTACCACCTTTTGCTTCTGGCTGCAAAGGCTCACATTTAAAGTTCACATTTGAATCAGAACAACTGCAATATTTGAAAACATATGAAACATACTACAACTCTTTTTATACAAACAAGCACAGAGACAGAAGCAGACAAATGAGGGCTAATAAATTCAGTTGATGATCACAAACTCGCCAACTTATCTTTACAATAAACTCATTTTTTTCTGTCTGACTCACTTTATGTAGCAACACCACTTCTGACCACATGGGGGCTTCTAGATTTGACACTGTCCCATTGACTGGATACTTTCCAGGGTGTCTTTGAATAGCAGTACAGGTGCACTTTTTTGTGTTTTACGCCAAGGGCTGACACATGAACTTTCTTGTGATATTCTGTCTCTGTGTTGTGAGAAGTAGTCTTGCTTCATAAAGTGGTTTTAAAGACAGTCTGGGCAGCCCGCAGGTGTTTCTTACAGCGAAAAACAATAATTGATTACAAAGAATACAGATATTCAACTCAAAAGCTGAATATCGTTTTTTGGAACCAAAAGTTATATAT
>JBAMYA010000016.1:11102234-11126428 GCA_037176975.1 Arrhamphus sclerolepis
GTTTTGTGAATTACTGTTTTACCGTCAATTTAACATTGAAGATGTAGCAGAGAATTTCAGAGGCAGTTTGGCTTCCCCTGCTGTCTGTGACAAATCGCCACTGATATACACACACTATACATTGCCAGTGGCCAAAGAATGGCAAATTCTTGTATTCAATTAATTCAACACACATTCCAGTGCTGAAATACTGAACATAATGCAAGCAAGTGGAGGAACAGGGGTTAATGGGGGCCAAGCAGTCCGCCGATGCCCCTGAACTCTCGACAAGCCTAATCAATCCCCGTCTACAGACACACTAAGGTAGCTTTAAAGTAGGATCTTTAAGCGCTTTAGATGGGTAATTTACAATTAATCGCCATTGTGACACTATTAATTTTCCAGATGGATGTAGGTGCTAAAATATTAGCTGCTCTGTGCAGTAATTATACACTCATTGTTCTGTTCGGGATCCTTACGGCAGTGATTTCTATTTTATATGCAGGTGTGACTCAAGTCTGCTGTTCAGCTCCGTCAGATCAAAGGCTTATCTTCTCTGTCACATTTCATGGGGACTGAAACTCTGAATGCACACTGCATCCCAGAAAAGCAAAGTCATGTTTGCTTATCTTTCTTTTTGACATTTTTTTCTTTTTGGATCTGGGATGCCAGGGTCAGACAAGTTCTCCCCTACCAAGACTTTAATTACTGCAGCATCCTGATAAAAAGCAGGTTCTGGAATTAAAACTCTGGAAAATCACATGTGTGTGATCTCATGGTGGGATTAAAAAAAATCAAAAAAAAAAAAAAATCACTGAATAGAACACAACATATTAAAAAGCCACTCCTGAGAAGATTAGTCCTGCTTGCATGAGTTTAGATTTATTTGACACTTTTCCACCAGTGTGAATGGAGCATTTCCAAATTGCTTCTCATATTTAAAAAGAAAACACTTTTGTAACCATTTGGCAGACTCTCTCTACATCTTCAAGACATGGGTTTGGGTGTTAGCATTTGCTTGCATGTTCCCAAACTACATTAATGTACTTCTTTGCACATCAGTTCTTTCAGTTCCAGCGCTCCTGTCTCTTTAAGGCTTCCCTCCCAAAAGGTACAGCCAGCTCTGATTGGCTAGCTCGATCATGTAAAATGTTTGAGGTTTCTTTCTTTGACGATGTTGCCAAACAAGAAAGTGTCCAGGCATTATGCAAATAAAGTTTTATGGTGACGTTGGCAAATCCAGGAAGAAAAGCCAAGATTACTGGAGCAGTGTGAAGAAAAAGCTACTCTGGTTCAGGCTTTTTTAACTTTAGTAGACTTTAGTCATTGCATACACTTGTACATAACACATGAGGAAAAGGAAAAACCCCAAAAGCATCATGTAGATACTTTAAAATTGGCAGAAATTACTAGAAAAGACAAATAATGGGGAGATAATTCTGTAAATGTAGTTTGGTAAGGTGAATTATCCAAAAAGGCTAAGACTCTGTCTTAGCATTTATTGTCCTCGATGTTTAATTTAGAGATTTTTAATTTAGTTAAGCAACCTTCTCATCATCAGGACCCTGCTCTCCTTTACACAGCACCAGCATCTGTTTGTTTCATTTGCTGTTTGAAAATCTAATTTTGCAAATCTCGTTAGGGGCTCAGAGGGAGTGAACGAGCCAGTAGCAGACGAGACAAAAACAAAGTTAAGTGGCAAAAACAAAGAAGGAGAAACATTAGAAGATTGTAGAGTTGGATTAAGCAAATAAATCGATGTTCAGTGGCGGCGGAAGTGGGGCAGACGACTGCAGCTGTGCTGCTGTTTAACTTTCAAGTGTAGAAATTGGAAGGACGAAAATCTGTTTAAGCGTGTACCCATGTAAGCGTATGCAAACAGAGACTTGAAGGACTGAATTTCAAACTTTAAACTCTGACAAAAATAAAACTCGGACAGGCAATTTTGAAAAACAAATCAACATGACAACCCTGTGATTTGCTTCTTCTTTTTGATCAGAACGTTGAATGCCTTACGGCATGATCTTTCTTTTTTTCTTCTCCTGAAATATTGTTCTTTACCAGTTATTCCTTTTAACTTGTGTGATACCTCTGAGGGCTTTCTGATTTATACATTCATTATTCATCATCATTGGGTTGTGTTCTTTTTTGTGAAATAGATTTTACCCACAAGAAGACAAGTGTTTTTTGCCTAACACCTAAAAATGTTTTGTGGTTGTGTTTTTTGATCAAATCAATGACTTCTTGAAGGTGCATGGCATTCTTGACAACTTTCAGTCAGGATTCTGCTCATATCACAGCACTGAAACCGACATTTGGCTGTGTTTTAGGAAATCTATCGATCCTTTTTATTTTATCTATTTTTTATTATATCTCAGTGCAGCATTTGATACTGTGCATCAAATGCTCCAAAATAGTTCCAGAAAGACTCAAACTATTTTCCGAAATCGTAATTATGTGGATCAGATCATACTTAGAGAGAGGAGGTTACATAGAGAGCACTGGCATGACATATGGAGTCCCACAAGGATCTATTCTTGGGCCGCTACTCTTCAACTTGTACATGTTTCCTATTTTTCATATTCTTCAACATGTTAAGGTTCCTCATCACAGACATGCAGGTGATTCCCAGATTTATCGAGAATTATAACCACATGATTATGGTCTATTGACTTGTGTTGTTGCTTTGAGGAGGGAAACAACTGGATGCCATAAAGTTCCTAGATCCTAGATGAAGATCTTAAATTCAGGGAGTACATTAAAACATCTTTCTGGTGTCTTAAAAACGTAGCTAAAATTAAAAAAAAACAAAAAACATTTTGTCAAAGAACCATCAGTATAACATCACTGTTTCTTTTAAATCATGTAGGATAGATTACTATCATGCACTCTTACCTTCCTCCAGGTAAACATAGAATTCAGTTTAAGGCTCTTCTTAAATTCAATACATCTCTGAATGCTCAGGGTCTAAATTATATCAATGACATGTTTACTGAGTATGAAGATGAAGGACATCTTAGATCTGCAGCTACTGATCCCAGAGATCAGACATGGGGAAACAACATTTAGTTGTTATGCTGTCCTCTGCATAATGAGCCTAGTTTTTCTTCAAATGTTGCAGTCTTTAAATTCAAATTAATAACCTTCTTTTTATTTAATACTTTTAATCAAAGCACTTCTATATTTCGTTTCTTTGATTTGTGCATACTTTACTAAACTCATCTGCAATATTTAATACTCTACTCGAGCTTTATCTGTGTCCTTTTCTGAAAGTTTTAATCTGTGTTCCCACGCTGGTTGCAGGTGTAGACTGCAGGGCAGGTAACTGAGGGTCGGGCCGAGCGGCAGAGGGTCCCAGCGGGGCTAAGCTGAGCGAGCCAAGCTAACATAGTTAACATGCAGCAACTGAACTAAGGTGGGTGTGTTCCAGCTGGCTTCCAGACCTTTTTGCAAGGTGCCACTGTGCAGTGAAAGGAAAAAGAACCTTCAAAAGCACCCTTCAGAAAACCTTTGGGTGAGGTTGCAGTGGGTTTGTCCAGTTCTTAGACAGTCTGTGGATCTAGCTTTGCACTTACTGCTATGCAAGGTCCAGGCAATGCAGCATAAGAAGAATACAGGCACCTAACATGCAGTATTTCATTCAACATTTAGTTTTGCATCCAAAAAGTTTGGATGTGACTCTGTGACAAATCAGTTACAACTTTGCCACTACTTACTAGTGCCAAACAGTTATCTTCTTTTAAGACATTCATAGTTTAAACCTTATAAAGACAGAGAAATCTATATTTTTGTACAACTTCTACAAATCGACTCCTTTATTAATATCATAATTAGCTATATTAACTAGCAACAAACATACAAACCTAAGTGCAGAAGTCTTTGTTTTCTCAACTGAACTCCCGAGCCTTACCCTTTTCCCTTTTCTGTACATAAAGTATACGAGAAATAATTTCACTGAAACACTGGGATGTGTGTTAATTTTTCATTAAATGTAATTCAGTTCCTATTCAGGGATATATGTCTGCATGAATTTGCATTGCCTCTGGCAAATTTATCTCTCGTGGTGCGCTGGTGCCGTGTCTAAAATTAGCACTGCTTTAGTACACCGTAGACGTCCACTCCAGTGTGATGGTTGTCCTTTGCACTAATGCTACACTTGATTGTCAGTGTCACATGTTTCACCAATTGTCATTGCTAAGTTAAATGAAACCATCAGTTGTCTAACTAATGTGAACAGTTAAGGTCTAAAATTTACCTACATATGCACAGGAGGACAAGAATGTTGCCACAACATTTAGCTTTCAAGGATTATTTTTTAAATCTTTCTTCGAGGGACTCATTGTACAACATATATCCTAAAAGAAAAAGAAATGTTATATACAGGTTTTTAATTCATTTTAGGATTTCACTTTAAGGATTAGTACAAAAACAAACAAACAAAGAAACAAAAATACCCGATATTTGATTGCATTTCTTTTGGCCAGGAACTTTTGTCCTGCCATCTTCTGGGTGAATCATTGCTAGAAATCTCTCTAATTTCTTAATTTCTTTATTTTTTGAAAGCACAGTCCACATAGTTGTAATCGGTTAGGACTTAAAAGGGAGAGTTCAATCCAAAAGCCTAATTTTGTCCTTGTTTAATGAGCCAAAATCCAAGTTTGATGTGTCTTTGGGTTCAATGTGAATACTGAACTGCATCTAAGCTGTGAAGTAATTACTTTGGGCTAACGCTGAAGAATTGGGATGTTTTCCTCCACCATAACGTACGATTTGCACCATCAATCAGTGCCTCAGAACCTGATGCCTCCACCATACATAACAGTTGGACTTGAAAGTCTAAAATTTACTCCTCCAAAAAAGAATGGGTCATTTTGGCTAAAAAAGTCCATATTTTTCCATATCTCACCATAAAACAATCAGACTAAGCTTTTTCTTTTTTTTCTTCTTCTTTGCACTCAATGGAAACTTCAGTCAGAGTTGAAGGTTTTGATCTGAGTTGATCATCTCTGGTGCTCCAGAGGCTGACTTTCCATCACAGACCTGTGCCTTGGTGTTCCGGGAACTCGGTTGTATGAAAAATCTTTCTCTCCACATTCTTACTCGTAATGAGCACGTGCAGCCTCACAGTCAGGGGTTGTGTGAACAACTTGGGTGTGTATTGTACCTGTTCCTGTTGCTGGAGATCCAATCTGAGATGTAAGCAACAGCCTGGCGGTGGCAGTGTTTGTTCCCAAAACTACAAGCTAGCATGATGAGCTCCCTCTGCAACTCTCTGGAAAAAAAAAAGCAAAAACGGAAAACATTAAAGAATTCAGAAACTGGTCAAATAATTTTCAGTTATCGTAGTATAAAATAAGGGGGAATATGGAATTATCTTCTTAGTTTAACTTCTAAATCCAAAAACCTAATGTGTAAACTACTCAGCATAAAAAAAAAAAAAAAAACTTTTTAAAAAATTACAATTTTCTTATTCCTTCATTGCACATTTTTCTTCAGGAGAGACTTATCAACTCAGTGATGTGGCCAACAAAGAACCTGGATCTCAAACTGCAAAAATTAAAAATTTTCATTCTGCAAAACTGATTTATCAACTGCTGTACGAGAAAGCTGGAACTGGTCTGAGGACGAATATTAATTAATTTCTGAATTCAGGCTACAGTCCAGTCATAAGTAGATTGTGATGGGTTTTTTTCCCCTTCAAAATAAAAGCTGAAAATCGAACGAGAAGTAGCGATTCAATTGTTTTCTTTCTTTTTTTTTTTGGCCAGAGCTTCCAGGCTTTCCCTTTCAAGTTAGTAAAATTTATCCGTCGAGAGGATGAACTGATAATTACTTTTCTCTGCTAGTAATAAGCCTGGTTAAAACTGATTCAGATGTTGCATGATGAAATTTTTCACTTTCAGCGGAGCTTTGAAATAAGCTCTACTATGCACATTTCATCAATACTCAGTAGATATATAAAAGTAATTTTTATCTGACTGAGAAAGGTGGGAATCCAAAGTATTTCTCATGTTCGTGGAGACAGTTAGGGAACTGAATACCCGTGGTACGTTTCTCAGGCTGTCTTAGCAGCTGAAGAAAATAAATTATGTCTTCAAAGCTCTGACAGGAAACAGAACAAGTCTGACAAAACAGCTACACAGATGTGGAACTTTCTATTTTGATGGGCGTGTGTCAGTGAATGAGCAGCTGTTCAATGGGGGATTATCTACTAATCATTAATCTGCAGGTGATGTGTGCTAACAGTAGTGTGCAGTCGTGTTTGTGTGTTTCATACTCAGTCTGGTAGGACGCCTGTAGGATGTTTCCCTCCGGCCCGTGGCCGTTAGTCGGCCAGCCCATCTGATGATACCGTGAGGCAACCTGCTTCAGCACATAGTCCTGTCAACACACATGGACACACATGCCGTTGAAAGGTTTATTAACACACAGCTGTCAGAGCTAAAGAGGCAGTTTACTCAGCCGACATGAAGCGGCTATCGATCGACTGAGATGGTGATGGATTGGTTGTTTACACTGAACAGCCTGTATTCGTCTGTGCGGTCCAGCAGTTTGTCCAGCTGGTAGAGCGCCCGGCTGGCGGCATGCCACGGCAGAAAGGATGTCTCCTCCGGCAGATAGCCAATCAGCTGCAAGGGAACGCCTTGTGGGAGGTACCCTCCCCTGAGAAAGAGAGAGAAGAAGGGGAAAACAATTGAACTTCAGACCAAAGAAGTCAAGTAGCCCAAAAGGTTTAAACCCTGGTACTCTGGCTACATCTGGCCCTTGGACCGTATTTTGCCTGTGTGTTCTTTTGACCCGTTTGGCACTGCGCAATCATCTTTTATTGCAATTTTACTGCAGACTCCTAATAATTTATTCTGGGCC
Organism: Arrhamphus sclerolepis; assembly: GCA_037176975.1. Taxonomy (NCBI): domain Eukaryota; kingdom Metazoa; phylum Chordata; class Actinopteri; order Beloniformes; family Hemiramphidae; genus Arrhamphus; species Arrhamphus sclerolepis. Next base: position 11,109,081 of record JBAMYA010000016.1, read on the forward strand.
ATGAAGTGAAAGTAAAGCTGGATCCTGACATAGATGTGATCATCAACCTTTGGTCTCTCTGGCGTGTGTGTGAGTGAGTCAACCAAAGTACAAACACATGAAAAGGAGCTCAGCTTCTAAATGCCACAGAAGCTACTGAGCAGCCTGAGTTACATAGACGGCCTCATGAATATTAACAGACTTCCTTTATTAACATTCATGATGTTTACTTTTTTCAGGGAGGGGGAGGAGCTGCTCACCTGCTTCCTGTTCCGACCTTCATGAGCTCATGAATATCAACAACGCAACGCAGTGGAGGGTGGAAGGTAAACTCAGGAAGGTGATATTAGCTCTCTTCTGATTATTGGTGTTCAGCAAGACAGAAATGACCAACGAGTGTTTATGTCTGAGACATCGAGGCTGAACAGTGACCTTTACTGAAAATCTGCCAATCAATGTGATTCATATACAAACACACAAAGAAATGAGACGAAGGGGATTTTATATGCTTCTACTTAAACATTAAAAAAAAAAAAAAAGTTTTCAGGGACAGACACACTGACAGAGACAGACCTCCACAGAAAGTTAATCTGTTTGAGATAAAACTCTCTCAGTCTCTGAGCTGATTTCAGATCATCTTATTTCCATAATCTGCCTCCTATCCAACCCAATCCCCAGTCATCTCCATTCCCCTCGTGCACCTCTCCTCAGACATTAACATAATCCATCCAACCTGCAGAGGCTCCCTGTTTACAATACCCCAAAACACTGATGGGACTTTACGTGGAGGCATACAGAGAGAGATGGCAGTAACCACAGCAACAGCAGCAGACCATTCAGCTAGTGTTTTCCCTCAACTTGTCCTGCAGCATCTTTCTCTTTATTATACATAATCCATCATCTATTAGTCCACATTAACATTCAGACATTTGTGCATCACACCACAACTACACTGTCTGCTTGTCATTTACAGCTGATGAATAAACACTCAACTTCTTGTTGGAACAAATATCTATTTAGCCAATCACCTGGAAGGACATTTGGATATATATTTAATAATTCTGTCAAACAAAGAAATCCAGCTGTTAGAATTTGTATCTGTCTCTTAGTAAAAAAAATATGAGTAGCAAATTTTTACTCATTACTATCATTACTAGAATAATTATACAGGATATGTTATTTATGTTTATAATATGTATAAAACTAAGCATCAGCTGGTGTGGTTTGTTCTCATACTGACAGGATACATATTCAGTCAGGCTGAATCTGCCAAAGACGTTTCACTGATGATGGTACAGTATTGTGCAAACGCGTTTCATTGGTCACTTAATCAGATCGTTGATTATTTTCAATAATCTTCATTAGACAATAAAACCCATATTGATCGGCATCCAGGTAACTTGGACACTAAAAAAAGCACATAATGTTCAGAATAAAATGACCTGACAAGCAAAAGCCAGTGTTTAGAGTTACCTCTTCAGAACCAAGCACAGATATAACTCTTCAAGGAGACTGCCCAATACAACAGAAATACAATTAAATAGCATTGTGTTTATGATGAAGTTAATTTTCAGTTTGGATTTTAAAAAGACTTGGAAAGACCTTCATTCTTTTTTGCTTGTATATTGAACTTTTATTTTTGTCTGTGTTGTTATTAGCTTCTCTGTAAGAACCAAATCACTGCACTTATTCCCCTAAAAGTCTTCACAGCTGTGCTTGCTCCTGCTAACAAAATCCAGAGGGAAGCTGGATCTAAATTTAACTCAAATTTACTGGAGCTGGATGAGGTTTGAGCTTGTTGTTTTGCTGTCAATGACAAGTGCGTCTTTCCTTTACTTTCCTGCTCCCCAGGCAATAAAATGGCATTTGTACAGCATTTAATGCAATAAAGTGGCTTACACAGGATGAAGTTTTACTGATCTATTGACTTTTCCACTTACGCTAACATAAAGATAAACCTTCCAATCCTGCAATGACAAATGAACGTGAAGAAAATATACAGAATATTTTTAATTTTCCCTCACAGTTATAACCTCCCAGCGTCTCTTTCTCAGTGTTGTAGTCTTAACAAGCTCATTAACTCTTTAACATCGTTTAGGGCCAGTTAATTGTTTGTCCATTAGCCATTAGCAAGGCTCAGTGGAGAGCCAACGAGGGACCGCTGTGATCACACACAGACACAAAGAGAGGCGACATCCATCACTGTTTAACTACACAATCAAAGAGGCACAACCATTTATTACTGCAAGACCAGCCAAACACACACACATGCACACACACACACACACACACATGCACACACATGCACACACAGCCCTGCCTCCACTGTTTGACATTTATTGCCTTGCGATTGCACCCGTTCCTTTTTCAGTCAGTCGAACTCTGAGCAGAAGTCGAATCAGTGACTGAAATTAATCCTGAGATTAAATGTCTTTTGAAGCGTAATCAATTCAGGGAGCAGAAACTCTGAAATAGATGTAATTTTTTTTTTTTTCTCAAGTAAATGAGCCAGTGTAGCTGTCCATTCACCCCCACCCCCTCCATCGGCCTGCAGCTTTAACAAGGATTGTGCAAATTTTCTTCTTTCGGTCCAACTGGGACGGCAGCTGATTTATTTGCCCCTGATGAGTTTGTCAGAATGTTAACTTCAGTTTCATATAGTGGTCATCAATTCTACCAATAATATTAATATCAAAAATAATTAGAAACAGATCATGTTAGAAACAAATCTTCTGAAGTGTTAAAGAAGTATTAATGTGCAAATCCTTGCATTTTGGAAAGATTTGCATGACTGAGTACAAACATTTAGTTTTGTTGCTTCAGTGAGGAGTGATAGAAATGAACCACTAATGAGCATCACAGAGTCCCACTGATGACATTGGTAGAAGAACATTATTGTGTGGACAAGTGGTTGTTAATGCATTAGATTGGGATAATTAAGTCATGGACACAAATTACCAAAGTGGTCCAAGGTGAAATAGCATGAAGAACATACTGTTAGTAGCGTGCATTTTATCTAGCCTAATTAAATTACTTTTTACTAATGATGACATGTGTTTAACAGAAAAAAAGATTGCAGGAAATAATTACAATTCATCTAAAGATTTAGTTAAAATGAGATTAAATTAAATCAATGATTTGGACGATCATTTATAGATGATCTGTTAATGGACTAATGTAAAAAATAGCCTGCGTGTTAAATTTGGACAGCAATGTTCACCAAACATCCTTAAAAAACATTTTGAGCATGAATGACCATCAGTAATCCGTTACTTTGTAAATTAGTAAATGTTAATGTAGCCCTACTGTACATTTAACGTTACCACCACCCACAAAAGCCATGAAGCAACACGAAAGTTATTAACAGGGAGCGTCATTTTGTTATCCGTTTAGCAGTTGCACTGGCGAAGACTGAAGGATACTGTCAGAATTATTTGTCAGGTGGCTCCGGTCGATTTTGTAAGCTGAACTGTCTGAACTGATCTGTAACGTGCACAGGCCCTGATATCAACACAAACGTCTTTCCATGGGTAAAAAAAGGGTTAGGCATAAAATAGAGATGCAGTACAACAGCTCCATTCCAAACCATGTATTTAAAGTTCTGTACATAGCAGCTGGCAGCGAAGCAGCTTGGTGGTCACAGCAGGAAGGTTCCTGGTTCAAACCTCCACAGGGGCCTTTCTGTATGACCTTTGCATGTTCTCCCTGTGCTTGTGTGGGTTCTCTCCAGTTCTGGCTTCCTCCCACAATCCAAAGACATGCATGTTAGGTTAATTGGTGTTCCTAAATTGCTCGGTGTGTGTGTGAATGGTTATATGTCTACATGTGGCCCTGTGATGGACTGGTGACCTGTCCAGGTTGTACCCCTACCTTTCGCCTGAAGAGGGCTGGGATAGGCTCCAGCAGACCCCCAAGACCCTGCACAAGAATTAACGGGTATAGATAATGGATACATAGCAGCTGTTGTTTAGTTGGTAGTCAACTCAGACACTTTTCCTTGAAATCTAGAAATGTTATATAATGTTATGTATTGTTTACATGTCATGATAGCAGTTGCTAAATTTTCATTTACCTCTAGAGACTCCTGTAACATGTTCTTCAGCCATTTCAAAAAGCATTAATATTGTTATTATCAATTTCTTAATAACAGAAAAAGGATCACAGTGCTCTTCACACTTGTAGACAGAAAATGTTTCTGAGCTTGAAGAATGGATTAAAGGCCATAGTGCGTGTCATGTTTAACGTGACAGGACAAGCATCAGAGATGAGCAGATAAATTGTGATGACTATCCTCAAACTCTCTTAAAAATAATTAAGAAGAGAAGTAATTTTACTCAGAGAACAACTTTATAGTTGATGTTAATTTGGCTGAACTCATTGCTGAATTACTGTGAGTGCAACTCCCTCCACAGCGACCCCCACCCCCACCCCCCCTTAAAAAAAACAAAAAAACCCCAAACAAGTCAGTGTCTTCTGTGCTCTGATGTGGCCCAGTGATGATCAGTGTTACCATAGTGACAGATTCAGGTTGAAGTGAGCTGCTTCTGCTGTCAGAGTGCATATTAATAGATCTGTATTTTTTTTTTTCCTGTACAGATGGAAACCTACTGAGCACACACACAAACCACACACACACAGATATATACGTAGGAGGACAGTACAGTTGTCTTTAGCTGTTGCTCATTCAACATGACAGAGCACAGATGGCTGAGTGAGACGCAGATACAGAACGGAGAAAGATGGAGTAGATTGAGTTATAGAGCTTGTTGTCACAGTGGATTTTGGTTAGAGTCTTCAGAAAGCTCCGGGCGGAACACTTCACTGTGAGAAACGACTGCCTCATCTGTGATCGCTCAACTAACTGTTCCCTCATTCATCAGACATCTCGTCTGACTCAGATTGTTGCTGGATTTCCTGCTCTTACGCAGGAAGATCTACTGTGAATGCAGAGTAGAGGCTGTTCGACCCCCAGATTCTGAGAGTTGATAATACCTTGGCCGTTTTGCAGCCAAATTATAAAAAACAAAAAGATTCACGTGCAGCACTATTTGCATGACTGGGATAGTTGTAATATCTTCATCGCAGCCTTTTTCATACTGATGACACTACATTTGACAGGAAAAACAAAATGCTTACACTTTTTAATCCACCATAAATCTACAGGTCCTCTTGAAATTAAAGCTACAAATGCCATACTAATCTTTGTTTCTATGGTCATATCCTTCTGGCAGAGTGAGTGCCCGCAAGAGCAAATGCTTCAGTGATCATTTTAGCAGTTTAAGCTCGTGACCGTGGAGCAAGGACCTAGTACTTCTGACTCAATGTATCACTTTTGTTTCTGGTATTTCTCCAAAGAAACGGGTTTTTGATGTGAGAGAGAGTTGGTTGACCATGGCTCAGTGGATGCTGTTTTATCGGACTTAACAACAGAGCAAATATATTTGGTTTTTCACACAGAGGACTGTTTAATTGAATTCAGTATCTGCCATTCATGTGAGGTTGGACAGTAAACCAAGTGAGGTTAATCACTTAAGTCCTCATAACAATTCATATTAGCATGCAAAGTGAGCTGCGGCTGTGTGTGGGTCAAATAGGCAGAGGCAGATTATTTCAATGAAAATTAGATCTTTTTTTAAAATTTCAAAAGAACATTTTGTTTTGCAATAAACACATACTAGCTTCTAACCTTATTGGTTTGGTTTTTCTGAACACCAAATCTGAAGCCCAGTTAGCTCATGTGCTATGTGCATGTCTGTCTGTTACTGTGACTGCAACAGTTCACACCCTTGCTGGATTGAAATTAATTCACAGGTAAAGATTCAGCTTTTTAAGAAGCAGCAGTTGGTCCTGCAACTGCTGCATGAAGAAAATTAAAGCCGTCTGTTCAGTTTGAACAAAAATTCTGCTCTAGTAATGCTGTAAATTGCTTATACTCTGAGATTGCTGTCAGTGTAAAGATCCTCTAACAGTAGGAAGATTTCCCTCTTACTCGATAAATGCTATTTAACCAGGGGTATGTTTTTGATTAGGCAACGACGTTACAAAAGTTGTCGAATTTATGCTTTAAACTGTCATATTTACTCCAGCAGAATTCTGTACCATGTGCATATGATAAAAGGATCGAGATGTAAACACTATAAATGCAGTTGGCATGACAGTCGCCCTATGCAGTCAGCAAATTGTGTGCGCAGTGAGCATCATCTGAAAGACGCCTCTGAAATGACTAAATAAATCTGAAATAACTGTGAAAGACTCTGAATCAGACACAAAAGCAAAGATCTTACACAGTCATTCAAGTGAAAGAAAAACAGCAGGTATCTCCAACTTAGCACGTATACCCCTTGGTATAAACTGAGAGGGATAATCCAAGACAGAGGGTGTAAACAGAAAGACGGAGGCCTCAGGAAAACCTTCAACTTCAAGGCAACAGTGTTAGAAGTACTAATCCCTCAGCCACCAAGCTGCACTTATTGTGGTTGTGGCAACTGCTGCTGGTTAAGCCGCATCCCAAAGCCTTGTGTGCATATGTAAATGTGTGTATGCTGAGTGATTGGCCTTAACTGAGCTTTTAGAGGTTTAAACAGCTGTCAGTAGCAGACATATCATCAGCCCCATGCAGCAGAGAAACATACTTAAATAGGAAGTGATTCAAGACAAACAGAAATATATTAAAGAGCCTGACTAAACCCGTACTTTGAGACTCTGGCTGAGTGACAGATGTGTAAAACTCTGCTTACCAACTGTCTTTTGAAGTAAAGAATTATCCAGTCCCATATTTAAAACCAGCCACCGCTGAAAAGTACTCACCTGGCCAAGTTGAAGGCATCATCAATAAGTCCTGCCCTGTTGCCAACAGAGATTATCTAAGACAGGAAGAGAGAGAAAGAAGCACAATGCTATAAGGGACAGAAGTACAAAAAAAAAAGAAAAAAAAGAGATGGTAACCCCAAAATGGTAGAAAGTTGAATTTAAGAACTATCTAAAATAAAATGTCAGTGACATTTATCAAATCAATCCGTCACTCTTCATTCAGTTCACATATGTTTTAATACACATTTTCATATATTTTAAATTCACAAGAAATTTTCACTTATTTTCTGTTACTTTCATTGTTGTGAATGATGACAGATTATTAGATGGGAAATGGTGCAACAAGGCTTTTCAAAAAACAAAAAAAACAAAACAAAACAAAAGATATATAACACTACAATTAATCTCCTTTTTTTTTTTTTTTTTTTAAATCATCTCCATTTTAATGTTTTTTGTTTGTTACACCCATCTTAGAATTCTAGTGAACATCATCAGAAAAACAAAGAGATAGATGAGGAAAAAGATGCAAACAGACAAGATAGAAAAAAAGACAGGTTTACTTGAGGGTTGGTGTGGAGCTGCTGAATGAGCAGTTTCCAGTTCTGGAGGTCGTAGTTCACACGGAAGTAGCCTGTCTGGTTGATGTTGCCCAGCAACCAGGTGGTGTCATCCATTTGACCAATCCTGTGGGTTTCTGATGTGAAAAAAAAAGTCATCAAGTGAACATGATGACTGAGACTGGTGAGATGATTAACCCTAAAGCACAAATGCAATTCAACATTCAACTATACTCAGATTATACAAGTTTCACTGTAACTACCAGATACACGTTTGCATATTTTTATGTCTAAAAGATGAAATATACACTAATGAATGTCTCAGAGACAGCTATGGATTGTCTGGTGTGTGAATGAGGTGATAGGATGAAAGACTGCAGCAGTGCTGAAACTAAAAAAGAAAAACAACTAAATTTAACCAGCCAGATGTGCATCTTTTGAAGTGATGAGGATCACAGCAGTATCGCAGCTTCTCACAAGAACACAAAAGCATCTTCTGAAGAAGTAAAATTAGATTTCAAGCTGTTGACCCAAGTTTGGCCCACTTACTCATCAGACTCCCTCCCCTCTCCCTGCAATTTGCAAAATTACAATTGTTCAAAAAAAAAAACCCTAAAAAACTGACATTAATTGCTGTCATCTCTTAATAAATATAAGCAGAACAAGCTTAGTTTTTAAAGAACAAAACCTGTGTTTTATGTCTTCAAAAAGCAACATTCAACATTTGTTTTGTTTTTTTGTATGAGAGTGGGACAAACTGAGCCTTAGTTTTAAGAGACAACATTATATTAAAATTGTGGTTTTTTTTTCTGAAATCACAACACTGGAAGTTGTCTACAAAAACACTGACAAAAAAAAATCCAAAAGCAACAGCAAGTTATTGTAGATTGCTCATTCTAAACAAATAATAATTAAACAAACAAAAAATATATAGAGACAAAGTTCTTTCCCCCATAACAAACTGGAGACAGTTGGCCGAGAGGGTCAAAGGTGGCCAGAGAGGATCAAATCAGTTCATCACTGGGGATGTGAAAGACGACTCTATAGGCTGGACAGGCCTTATTATAAACCTCACCACATGAACACTAGCTACAGGAGAACCCGGATGTTGTGCTTAGCCGCCTGAGTTAGTCTCCCCCGGCTAAAGCCAGGCAGGAATCTCTCTCCAGCATCGGTGGTACCCAGCAGAGTTGAGGAAACCAAGCAAGTGCGTGTCCCACGGGAACAAACCACATAGAAACTTTATTTTATTTTTATTTAACTTGCATTTTGTTGCTTGTTGCCCCCTGCAGATGTAAGCAGAGTCAAACACACTCCCTTTGAGTGTGTTTAGATCGCATAATGCTTTGTGAAAGCATATACTGGAGAGGGACAGCTGGAGAGAAAGTGCAATAAAGTGCAAGAAAAGAGGTCATTACTGCTTCTTTATGCAACCGCTGAATGGCAACAGACGTGAGATTCAATCTGCCAAAACAAAAAACTGGACTGGTGTGTATTCCAACCACTGACAAACCTCTGTGCAAAGTAATTTGTTGCACTTTTGAGTCTCTGCATTATTATTGTGAAGGGAATCAATTTGCCAACAAAACTTTAAGTCATCAATAGAAATAGGAGATAATTGATCTGAGGTCATGAAATCCTTTTCTCTGCTCACAAAACAATCTCAAGATTAGAGCTCATTTGTAAGATAATTAAGTCATGAATGGAGAATAATGGCTATAAACATGTTTAATGAATGATATTGCATCATTTCACTGACAGTATGGTACCTGTCCTGTTGTTGATCCAGATGAGACTCTCCAAGCAAACAGATGATACGTTTCCCACGGCGACGGTCAATGGCACCTGCCACTGTAAACTGCAAAGAAGGAGAGGGATGTTAGAAATGGTCAGTGGAATTGGACCGCCTTTTATTGCCTCCGTTATCCCGGAGAGAAGCATTAGAAAGAGAGCGATGGTCAGCGCCGATTACTCAGCATCAGTCAGCTGGAAATGGAGCAAGTGACAGTCTGTTGAAGGCAGAGGAGCTGAGGGTGTAATAGCTGCAGCAGTCAGCGGATATCAGTCATGTGGAAGCAGCCGCTGGTGACTGTCTCTTTCAGGGAGTCAGAGAGGTTAAATGTGCTGTCTGTTGAAATCTGCGCAAGGTTTCACATTTTTACATCAGCGCAGAGAAATCTTCCCTCACTGGTTCAGTGAATTCTGAAAAACTATGATGCTTTAAGAAAAAAAGAAAAAAAAGAGAGGGGGGGGAACAGCTGGATGATCACAAAATTGTTTCACCACCGAGCATAAATGAGACCTTTTTTTTCTCTCTCTCTCTCTCTCACTTTCAAGTTAAATTGTTGTTGATTAAGCAAAATGATGTGGGAGTAACTGAGCAAGCAGAAAATCAACTTTTAAAAACAAAACTTTGAAACAGCAAAGCCAAGGCAAATTACAGTTACAGCTTCAAAACGAAGCACATCATTTTTCAGTTTTAACGTTCTAGGGTCCGCTTAAACGAGCCACATTGTACCATGCTGTGACCCAGCAGGACTGACACATATACCCACATTCACATTGCCTCAGTCCCAATTATGCAGAAGTCATCACGTTGTTGTACTCAGTGGCCCTGTGTTAACCCAGAGCAGAATCAGCACAATGAAGAACAGTACAAACAAATATGGTGGCAGCACTACTGACTTTGTAGCCTTTACAATATGGAGTGTTTTTGCTGATACGATGCATTTATTTTTGCTACATGTGACACCATGCTTTACAGCCAGATGGGACTTAAGTAACTTTGTGTGATGCAGAAAACTGAATCCATGCATTCGTTACTTTAAGACCGGACTACTACTGTGAGGGACCTTGGAGTTCCTTATGGCCAGGATGTGCCCTTTAATCCACACAAAAAACATGCTTTTAGGACTTCCTTTCTTCACCTTTCTAAATTAAGAAACATTCTGTCTCAGTGTGATGCAGAAAAACTAATCCACACATTTGTTACTAGAAGATTGGACTACTGCGATCCCTTATTAGGAGGTTGTCCCCAATTTATGCTGATCCAACATGCTGCAGCCGGAGTTTTGACGAGGATTAGCAGGATAGATCATACTTCTCTCTTAGTTACACTCCATTGGTTTCCAGAGAAATCCAGGACAGAGTTTAGAATTAATCTCCTCATATATAAAGCCCTTCAAGGACCAGCTCTATGATGTCTTCAAGGCTGCATTTGTTCATTTTTACACTTCGCTCTCGTGCTGCAGGCTTACTTCAGGTTTCTAGAGTTTCCAAAGGCACAATATGAGGCAGAGCATTCAGTTATCATACACTTGTCTTGTGGAACCAGCTCCCAGTTTGTGTTTAGGACAATAGGAACCTTCTCTGTCTATAACTTTAGGCTTAAACCTTTCATTTTCTGGAAAGCTTATAATTGCTCCTATAAGTCTACAACAGCACAACCTCTAGTTTTGCTGCTACAGGTCTATGTTGCTCAGGAAGAATTCCCAGGATTCAGTAGGTGATTTTCTCACAACAGTATTTACTCTCTAACTCTGTATATGCTTATTATTATTGTTGTTAACTGAACTTTTTTCCTTTTCCTCTCTTCAGTTGCCTCGAGTATGTTCATGATGGGAGGGGTTGAACTGAAATGTCGATGAGATGCAATCTGTTGGTGTCCTTTGTTTTTTATGACTTTGCAATATATGATATTGAATTGGACATACTTGGACAATGAAATTCTATGTGGGCCATAATTTGACTGCATTTAAGTGCCTTGAGATGACCTTTTCTGTGATTAGATACCATAGAACCTTGAAATAAATCAGTCTGAGTCACAGTTATAGTATAAAAAAAGTGTCATATCATATGTAAATATGTTGTTCCGACTAAAATGAAACCAAGCCAAACTTCTCATGGTCAGAATAACGATAAGACGATAACACAAAAGGAATTTGTGCCTTCTTCAGAATGCAAACGATGTCGCATCCTTAACAGCTACCTTCATTGAAGCTTATCTACATGTTGGGGTTTGAAACCCTCTTAATGAAGTCATTAAACACACCAGAGAACAGAAAACAAAGAGACAAGAACCTCGTCAGCACACAGGCACAGCATTGTAAAGGCCTGAAAAGCCACAAGAATGTACTTAAAGAACTGCAGGAGTCACACAAATGATTAAAAACTGAAGCATCCAAGCATCTCGATGGAGTTTGTAAGCAGAGGGCAGTTCATACCATTACCGAGGTTGGAGTGGATGTAAGCGATTTCCAAGGCAGTGCATTAGTAGCATTTTGCACTGCAGTGACAGAAATGAAACAATGGGCTGTGTTTTGAGGTGTTTTGAGATTTTGGAAGAGCCAGAAAATCATCAAGTCATTGTACTTTGTGTTCTGGCCACAGAGGGTCTTGTATCTGCAAGGACATCCATACATCCATCCATTATCTATACCCGCTATTTCCATTGCGGGGTCACAGGAATCTGCTGGAGCCTATCCCAGCTCTCTCTGGGGGAAAGGCAGGGGTACACCCTGGACAGGTCGCCAGTCCATCGCAGGGCCACACGTAGACATACAACCAGTCACACTCCCACTCACACCTAGGGACAATTTAGGAACTCCAATCAACCTAACATGCATGTTTTTGGACTGTGGGAGGAAGTCGGAGTACCCGTGAGAACCTACACAAGCATGGGGAGAACATGCAAACTCCACACAGAAAGGCCCCTCTGGAGACTCAAACCGGGAACCTTCTTGCTGTGAGGCAACAATACAAGGACAGATCACAGCAATCACCTCTTACAAGTAAGAGAAATCTATTATTGAAGTCAGCTGACTTATTAGAATGGAATGTAGTCCTGATGCTCTCCATCACTGACCAGAAAACACAAACACACACTGAAGTAACACACACAGCCTTATTCTCATCTGAATGCTTACTGTATTTCAGCACTAATGAGACTGACACAAGAGTGTTTAAAGTTCTCAGCGCTTTTAATTGCACTCATTTTGATCAAATGAACTCATATTTTAATTAGCAACTGAAAACAATCAGCTATACACCCTCCAATCAGCTACTGTTTGTGAGTGCTCACAACAGGGGTCATTGTAACACAATCAGCTGAACAAAAACCCATTTTCCATCCCTGCACCAGCTGTTTGTTACTGCAGGCAGCTGCATATCAATACCACTGCCAAGCAACCAAATATTAAATCGGATTTTCATACGAGTAGGACAGACGGTAACGGAGGTCAATAGCACGCATGTGATGTCACGGCTGCATGGACGGCAAATAGGTTTAATAATCCTCAGAATTGATGTTTTATTTATCAGAAGTAGAAACAGAAAGTAGAAAGAAAGGCAGCAGGACAGACTGATCAGAGGTTTTAGAAATATCTGACAGACCTTCATCACGTCCCCTTCAACCTCCTGCTGCTCATCTTCTTCAACGTCTCCTGCGTCTTTGACCAAGATCAAAAGAAGCAACATGTTCAAAAAATACTCCAAACAGCTCTTCTAATGCTGGATCAGAGAGCACAATGTCAGCATGACAATGTCTCACAGCTGTGAAAGCATGAGCTGATGTGTCTCCTCCGACTGAGTCTGGTTAGACGCTTTATTTTGAGAGTATTTTATTTCCATTTTGTTGAAGAACAAACTAACTGTTTACCAGCTGAACATTATGTTTTGTTTGTTTTGTTTTTTTAAAAAACATCCCTGAAAAAATGATATAAAATTATTGTATGTCATTAATGGCAGGCTTTTTTTGAGCCTCAAGTCGATGAAAAGTTTCATCAGTACCACCAATAACAGTGGAAACCTGCTGGTTTTCCTCACATACTCATATTCATGTTTCATTGGACCTGCACCAGCCAGCCGAGGCTACTTAACAGGGCATGAACGAGGGTGACATGAGCGCAGAAAGGCGTAACGGCGGCACGAAGACGGCTGCAAACTCTATGAAGATGATGAAATCAGTCTCTTGGTTGCATGGGTCATATGACAGCTGTGTTCAGGTGGAAAAAAATACTGTTTGTGTCTCATGACAAAAATCAGGTAGACTTCTTTTCCAGCTCTTTATTCCAACCTCTCTATTCTGACTCTGTCTTATTCCAACATTGTTGAATAAAGCAGTCACTGACCACAAACATTAGGAACTTGTTGTAAAGTAGAGCTGCACGGTGGAAGAAAGGACCAGCTTTAGATTGTTGAACGTCCTGATGCTTTGTGAAAGCACACACTGGGGAAGGAAAATTGCACCTTCCTGTGAATGCACAGCTGGAGTGCAGCACAAGCGCTGTGGGAAAGTAGGTAAAATATGCTTAGATGCCTTTTGTCCTGAGTTGATACTATAAAAATAAACTGAACTTAATTGAAAATAATCAGAAGATGCTCAGAATGAATACAACACAACTTATACACGGACGCGTGGAAAGAAGCTCATGTAAGCAACATTTCATGCTATATTTAATCGTATTTGATAATGAAACACCATAATTCCTCCATCAGGATTCTTTGAGCCATAACTGCCTGCTTAAGAAAAGTAAACCAGCATATATAAATAAACTTTACTTGCGTACAACTGTGCTTTCATGGACTTATGAATTATTCATCACTGCCCTGTTTAGCATGAAAGTTTGTCGAATCAAAGACACAGCCTCTCCTTCTCCAATCACATCTCTGTTCGGCTGTCAGCTGACAAGTCTTCTCCTTTCAGAGGCGAGCTGTTTGTTTTACTTCAGAGTTGTTCGCTCACGCTGCCTCTGGCTTCTCCTCGTTTCTGCGTCTGACACGTCGCCGCGTCAAAAAGCGTCTGTTTCTCCTCAGCGTGTCAGCTGTTTGATGGCGGGAAAACAAAAGCCTCCAGAGGAAGATCAGGAACGGGTTTAAAGTGGCACGGAGAAAAAAAGGAATCAAGAAGTCTTTACTGTCTATGCCAGCTGCTTCCTGCTCAACTTAACAGTCTTGAAGACAGAAGTGACTGTCGAGGTAATGTAACAGCTGGTCGGCTGGCAGGAAATCCAGAAAGCGACTTATTGTTTTCTATTTATCCATTTATTTAGGAACAACAGCTCCTCTCCATAAAATCAGACAGCGTACAAGAATCACAATGCATGAAGTCACACATCCTGACGTGCTAATTATACCACTCACAAGTTAGTCAATAAATAGATCTTTCATTTCAGCTTTCAGAGTGCATTTCTCCAACTTCTTGTTTTCTAGTTTGTGTCTGGAAAATCGGTTTTACAGATCAAACTCAGGTTGAGGCTACTCCCAGAATTTTGGTTAAAAACTGCGAATTGAAACCACTGTCTCACCGGTTCTGATTAATATGGTGAAATGCTCCGTTTACGAAAGACACTGTCAACCAGGAAAAATGTTGGTCTGACTGTGCGACGCAGGAAAATGTGGACGGCTCTGCATCGACGCAGTTTCAGAACATAACTGAACTATAAAACTAGTTTGCTGTTGAGAATTAATGTTTTTTTTTTCCAACTGCAGCAGAACAATCAACGTGCACAGTTGACAGAACTGGATTCAGTTAACTGCTGTAAAAAGCCAAAGAAGTAGTATTTACAGTAAATAGTGTGTGTCGAATACTCCTCTACCAAACTAATCTAAATGAGCACAAATTAGGTTTTGTAAAGCTAAAATACAAGATTCAATTATACTGAAAACAAAGCACCCAGGGTGACAGGGGAAAACATGGCAGATGTGACTAAAACACACAAAAAAGAAGAAAAACAAGAAAAAAAAAATCATGAATAAGTAAATGTGGACAGTGTGGTAAAAGTGATTTAACTTGACATGATACAGTGGGGAAAAAAAGTATCGAATAAGTCGCCAGTTGACATGAAACTTTCACCTGTTGGTGACAAATCATGTAATCCACACATGCAACAAAATCCAAAAAATCTAAAACTAATGATGACAAGACAACAGCTGAAATCAATCAGTAATTAGAAAAGACTCCTGCTCCTTCTCCACGCTAATTGATATCAGCTGGTTGAGTCCCAACTGATGGTGAAACTGAACCATCTATAAAAGCTTGTCTTTAGAAATATATATATGGAGGAAAACGGCGGTGACCTCATTGTCATGCTCAAGAAGCAAGTTTCAGATGACTGCAGAATTGTGATATGGTGCATTATTCTGTTGTAAGGAGCCATGAAATAGATACACTGTGCTGATAAAAATGGATTGATATGGTCAGCAATAATAGCAAACTAGGGTGCTACGTTTAAACAACGCTCAACTGTCACTAAAAGGCTTCAAGTGTGCCAATAAAATACCGCAAAACCATTAAAACACCACCTGCAGCCTGAAATTGGTGATAAAAGGCAGAATATATCCATGCTTCTGTGGTATTTTTACTCCAAATTCTGAATGTTCAGAACGGCACAAAAGAAATTAAGACTCATCTTACTGGATAGTTTTTTTTTTTCCCCCGAGCTTCCTGTTTTTACTTGACAAGAGGTACCCAGTGGGGTCTTCTGCTGCCGCAGCACATTCTGCATAACCTTGTTGGAACTTTTTCCAAACCGTTCTCTGTAAATACTACAGATGGTTATGTGGTAAAATCGCAGCAGAATAGTTGTTTCTAAAACACCCAGAAGAGCCCATCTGGCAGTGATGGCCATGCCACGCTTGGTTTCTTAAACCACCTTGTATTGACCAATTCTGATGCTTGCTTTCAACTTGCCTTGACCATTTCCACGTGTCTGCAGGCAGCCATGTGATTTGATGATTAGATATTAATGTCCAGCTGATGAACAGCTGTATCTGATACGGGGGCTGGCCTATCACCAGTGTGACATGGAGGAGACTGGGTCATGTCTTGGCCTTATGTGGAAAAATAACTGACTCGCAGAAGATGGCTGAATGGGATGCACGTCGGGAGAGACTGACAAATGAGTTGACTCTTTTAAACCTGACGAATAATTGGATATACTCAAATCATGAAAAACTAAGTAGGATAAAGAATCTGTGAAGAGAAATAAGTTATTTTAGATATTGAGGAAGCCTTCCAACTTCAAAGACCAGGATATGAATAATTCTGAACATTCATAATTAATAGCTTGAACAATGTTTTGTCATCTTTTGTCATTCATTAATGTCATTTCCAGCCAACAGAAATCTTTTTGGTTAAATATAAATTAACAACAAATCAAAATCTGGCTTTGTTATGAATGATTACTGGTTTTACTGCCTGTATGTGGGGAGAATATTCAATAATTAAGAGGTCCGGGTCTCTTTGATACCAATCAAAAAAGCACAATGTCCCCTTTGGGGTGCATTTGTCACATGTGACTCTCACTACTTTTCATTTCTCTTGATGCAAGAATGTCATGAAAATACAGCAGAGCAAAGAAACAAAAACAGCATGGGATCTGACTTTAATACTTTATAGTGTGACACTAGTGAGACTGGGACTTGTAACCATCGGCAACAAGCATCTGAACCATACAAGAGATGTGTGATTCAAAGCTTGTGTAAGAAGGCTCATTAACGCCGATGGATAACAGCCTGATTTAGAGGTTCAGAAGCCTTGGAGAGATCTGAAAGCAGAGCAGAACATAGCAGCAACGTCCTCTACAATAGCAGTTCCAGCACTTATTGCACCATAAACCTCAGCGTTGTGCCTGAAGGACTTCACTTCCCCCCTAAAGACGCGCTATTTGAGAACTGCGAAGATTAGAGATAATGCAAAAGTAATCAAAGATCTATTGACTTTATCAGTGATTAGATTTGATTTCTTCTTAGTCACATTTCAGTGCTTTTTCTGTCAATTCCCATTGTGGGATCCCTAAACGCAGCCCCACGAGACTCAACAAGAACAAATGAAAGAGTTAAAATCCACCAGCTGCAGACAAGACCTTGGGAGCAGAGGAGTTTGAGTAAAAAAAAAAAAAAAAAAGGAAAGAAAGAAAAAAGAAACTCCAGATCAAATGGGAGAGGTAAAAGAGAAAAGGACCAGCGCATAAAATTAAAAAGGGAAGAAGAGCTGTGAAGGCC
>JBAMYA010000016.1:11134838-11151887 GCA_037176975.1 Arrhamphus sclerolepis
TGATCTGATAAAAAAAAACAAAAAAGAAAATTAAGATGTTTTGAGGAAATTCATAAGGAGAGAACAACTGCTGAGTGTGTGTGTGTGTGTGTGTGTGGTTTGATAGCTGGAACACACACCAAATTATGCCCACCCGCATGCTGCAAGCACTGTGTGTAAGTTAATCAATGTCGTGGATGTGAGGCTCTGACCTTTTCCAGCTGAACCACCTGCTGCTGCAGTAAACAAGTGTGTGTTTCTGTGTGCTTCAGTCCTGCACGTGTCTGTGTATTTGTTGCAATGTGCATACCGCTTCTCTCTCTGCAGAGTGTACGAGCTCCTGAAGAAGCCCAGCAGTTCGTCCTCAATGGCGGCATCGAAGCTCACGTTCAGGCGGTAAACTCGCATCGGCTTCAGTTCGCGGTGCAGCACCACCACGTACATCTGGTTGGCTGGGAAGGGGAAGTGGCGGTGGATGCGCATGATTCCACCCCCCGGCCTGTTGGCTGGACGACCACCAGCACCACCCTCCGCGGTAATGGACACCCGGTCCACCTGAAGGGAGGAAAAAGGGGAAAGTAGAAGAGTGAACTGTGAACAATCAGTCATGTAGCTGGGAAATTACTGGTGCAAACTTCAGCTTCAACTTAATTTCCACACATTCTAGATGCCGTTGTTGAAGCGTGACAACGGTTGGGATATTCGCTCAATATGGTCTAAGGAGAGGGTGAATGTAGCTTGTACTTTAAAGCTCTTCAAGTAGACAAAGAGACTGGAAAATGCTGCTTCGCTTCACACATCATTCTCTTGAGTGAGCAATACTCACTATAAACAAAAGGGTACATTTAATGCCTTGCATGAGTGGCTCAAGAGTTACTTTCGACAACCTGAATGTGCTGATCACTCACTGTAACATATCAAAAGCACTTTTCCAAACTACTGAATAAATCTCATTTTTGCTGCCATTCACATGTTCAAAGGCATGTTCCAACAGAGACACTAAATTCACAAGTGAGGATATTCGCAATTTAACACTGTCCACCTTAAAACCTACCTGAACTGGCTCACAAAGGTTTTGTCCACTCAGCTCGGCTAAAGTGACAGACACCAGTTTTTACATTTACTGGACAGATATCTCAGTTTATCACGGCTGAAAGGACGCAAACACCAATTCCAGTTTTCATGTAACCCTATCTAAAAATGTTATCTTTAGACAAAGATTAAAGAAAGAAATTGTTTATTAAAATAAGCTGGATAATTAAATTAATTTAAAAATTTGAACAAAAAAATTGTTTAATCACTTCAAATAAACATTTCAATAAGATCAATCATCAGTTAAATGAGTTCATATAACAACTGATTTGTTTTGTTGAATGAATAGTTAGTTTGCAAGGAATCCCCGTAGTGATTTTTGTACGGACTGTACGGATGAGGCTCAGAAGCCAGGCGCGTGGTGAGGTTATGCTGTTCATTTGTCCTCTAACTGTGGTGGACGCAGAGTTTACCGAAGGGTCATATTAACGCTTACAGAAGGACCAGGACACACTCTTGGACCTTTCCCTGTGGGCACATAGAAGATATCCCCAGTTATTCCTGCTGGTATCAAGGTTTTCGAGGTCTTCGTCAGTTAAGGATCCCGTTTCAGCTGTCATCATTTCATCATTCCACTTTTATTTTAAAGGACATTCTAATGATTGTGAACCAGTGAGTGCATTTCATTGGAAGTCTAAACTAATTTCTGTTTTAAATTACTAAATTTATTATTTAGTTTGAAACTACAGGGTGTGATTTGGGATTCTTGGAGTCTGTCAATTTATGGGAAAAGTTAGATGAAACAAAGGTAAAATTAGGATCTATATTTTTAGTTGAATTCTAAAATATTATACATTCCACTAAGTGGAGGCACCAATCCAGTCAATTTATTTGTTTATTTCCTGCATAATATTGAGGATAAAAAAAATAAAAAATTGATAAATTAGTTTAATACAGGTTTATAGAGCACCAAAACATATAGTACTACACCCATAGTACTACAGCATCTTAATCATTATTTAGTTACCATCTTTAATATTAACTACATGGGATGGGTGTTACATTCAGATTGGATTTTTTTTTTCCTGTTTTGGACTGCTCATGTGGCAACTAATTGCTGGTTCTGTTAAACTCTGCCGTTCTCTTTATCTACTTGAGAGTCTTTCAATTTTTTTTCACATTTTTCCATGCTAGTTTGGTCAGTTAAGCACTTTAAAACATTTCTTCCGAGCTGCCATGACAGATTAGCTTTCCAAAGACCAACCCTCAAATGCAGATGTTATGAAGAGGAGTGGTCTAGGATGTTGAGCATGGGGGAAAAAAATGGAGTAGTTGCTCTACTTGTTAACAAGAGATGGTGTAATTCTGAACTGGACTGTGAAGAAGCACCTTTGTAGTCCAAATGTTGCATTCTTGGATGCAAGTTTCCATCCAGGCTTTCTACTAAGAGACTTCATCAATTTTACCTGTCAAACACTGCATGTGATGTCATCACTACAGTTGTTGCCAAGCAACAAACAGTCCAATGCATTCATCATGATCTGTGCAGATTTTTTTACAAAGTGCAATTAAATTCAATCAAATCTCCTGTTTCAGTATGGTCTCATAAAATATATCTTCTGCTGTTAACGTATGTAACGTATGTCGGCAGCTGGCAGGGAGAGATGCTGTTTCAAATGGTTGGTAGGTATAAATGTGAACCACCAAATCAGATCTTTATTGACCAAGAATTGCGTTCAAATTGAGCAAAGTGATATTTGCTTCTGTATACTCTGTTTCCTGGTAAATATATAAAATCTGGAAGGATAAGGCTGCTCCAGACAAGCCCAGTCTGCTCTGATTGGTCAGCACAGGCTCCTCCTTCCATCTTGCATCAGCTTTGAAAATTTTACAGATTGATTCAGAATGCAAATCATATTCTAATACATTAAAATATTAAAACATCTCTAGATAATATCACTAGTCAACTCCATACAGCTTATCCGCTTACTAGAAGTGGGGAAATATTTGATGTTTCCAACAGTTCCTTTTTAGCTAATTTTCTGTTTCCAGAGGTTTAAAATTGTACTTAATACGGTTAAACAGCCTGGTAACTACTGGGTAATCAGAACGCATCAAGTGACACAGAACTCTTTACATTTACAGATTACAGCAGTTTCATTGCACATAAGGTCAAGTGAAATATGTTGCTTAGCAACCCTTAATTCACTGCCAGCTGTTATTTTCAATATTCGACATGTTACTCTTGTGATATGACAGGGGCCACATGTTCAAAAATATGGTGAATAGTTTACAAAAAACAAACGGCACAAACATAACTTTTTTTTTTTTTTCCATCTTCCAGCTTCCTCCACTCTCGGTTTTGAGGTTCTGGCTTCCAACTGACCAGGTGATAAAAAAAACAAAAAAATAGTGCCAATCACTTCGCATAAGGAATGAACACAGAGAAGAACAGATTGCCTCAATTATTAAAGGTCCTCCGAAGCTTTGAAGGTGCTTTCACCTTTCCTTGCTGATTAGACCTGACCTCAGGTTCAAGCTGAGTGGGGATTTGCTGGTAATTAAATGAAATGTCACCAAACTCACTGTACCTAAGAAAGTCATCAAAGCAAGCAGGCGCAACATAACTGAGTGTGACTGACATGTCAGTCCAGCAGTCTTTGTACACGTCCACGCAGTCCTGAGCGAAGGTCTAATCAGCCATAGCATATGAAAGCACCTCTGTGGGTCATCTTTGTGGGTGTACCAGGAGTGAATACTAAAAAAAAAATGCTTAAAAAGGTGTCTACTCGTATTGCTCTGTTCAACAGTTTTTGGGTGAGAAATGATGCAATAAAAGCAAGGCATTTCTTTCTGAAATTAATCTTTTGAATAACAACTAATCCCATATGCCAGTATGATACGTCTCCTGAAGGTCCTTCAGTCCTTCATTAAGTCCAGTCTCACTGCAGGGGTTCAGCATTAATAAAGGAAGATTTTACCATAATCAATTCACTCTCAATTATATATTCTATCATGGAGTTTCTACATCTTCCAATGCAAAACTGGAATGTTCTGTGACTGGTGCTCTATATTGTGTTACATAAGTTATGCTGAAATTGTTCTCGACATTCAAATGGAATAGCTACTATACTAGCCTAATTACAGATCTCCATCATCTGAATATTTATTGCATTTTGGCTGTTAAAGGCTGGCATGGGAGTTAGCATCATCACCTCACATGAAGAACAGGTGTTTGTATGGATATACTTGGTTATTTGTCAAATTGATTACCCGACATAGGTCTAACTCAGTTATGGATGTTTTGAAGTGTCCTAAACAGTCAAAAAGCTGCTTTTAAGCTGTTTATTTATAAGCTCATTCATTAAGCTCAGAAGCAAATTAAGGTGATCTTCCCTCAGTGAAAGCCCCAGCAGTGATTCAGTGTTAAAAATGGGGATGGGTTGGATAAAATTGCTCTACGGGAAGGCTTGCATCATGGGTCGCACCTCTAATCTTGTGGTCAAGAGAAAAGAACTGTACCAACAGAGCTAAAGCAGTACACTTCATGACCCTCCAGGTCAGCATTAACACTCAAAATGTAAATAGAGGCCCAACAGTGTGAATAAGTCAATGCAGCCTTGGCGCACAACTTCCTGCGTCCATAGTTTGTCAAACTGAACAAACTGCAGCAAATCCTTTCAAAAACTTATTTCAGTCTCAACCTGCATTGCTTGCAGGTGCACTTACACAAATTTGAAACACTAATTAAGGTGATAAAACTCCCAGTATGTGACTCACATGTAATTTGTTGAAATACATTTTAAAGGTTTTCATCTTGTTGGACTTGAGAGTGCATATGCATGCTAATTCATATCTTTTTCTTGGAGATTTTGCAACATAAATAATCTTGTGGAGCAATTAACCAATTACAACGACTACATCAATCTTAACTGAGTACAAACAGGGATGAGCAACCTGTGGTCTGAGCAGCAGTGCATGATGGGAACACACGCCAAAGCAGCAGGAACAGTTTGGAACCAGTTTGAGTCTCTCTATTGTCACACATCAGCAATCCTAAACCAATTAAACAGAGAGTGTGTGTCTGTACCACTTTCTGCGAGTGTGCTCTTGTTGTTTGATGAAAGAATTGATCAATACAGACAGAGAGCCAGCTGACACAGAGAGGAAACGTTGGGGATTTAAAGGGTGTGTTTCAGGGCTTTCTGGTGAGTCAGCAAATGAAGCACCACCCTTCAAGATGCCTTCAAATGCTCCAAAATGCCTTTTAACTCTGTTGGTAGCTTGGGATTTATACCTGTTGGAAATCTGAACATCTCAGCACTGCTTTTGTAGCTTCTTGGACATATATCTTCATAGTCCATTACAAGATGCACTGAAAAACATTTAATTACTTTTGTATTTTCTTTGATTCTTCTCTGACCAGTCGGGATGCAATAGTATAATTAAAGTGAGACATAAGGGTGGAGGAATTTGATTTTTTTAGTAGAAGCCCTATGTCAACTTCATTTTTAAGAGAAACACTTGCAAAAATGCTATGGAGAGACATATGTACTGAGAAGTGTTGTGTATCAAAATCCTCAAGATCTAAGTCGGGATTTTCAAACTGGATCCCATGGGGACAATGTAAATACTAAGCCAAACTTACATTTGCCAAACAAAAAAGGAAAAAGCAACGCTGGGTGGTTCAGTGGTTTAAGGAGGACCAATAAACCAATGCTACAGTCCTCCTGTAGCAGGTTTGCATCCCATCCTGCAACCCTTCGCTGCAGATTTTCCTCATTCTCTCTCTGCCCCACTTTCCTGTCACTCCACACTTTAAACAAAGGCTCTTATAACCACAAAAAAAGCAACAATTGCCTAAATGACACTAATGAATGTAGAAACTGAACCACCAAAAAGACCTAAGGCCAGGTTCACACACTACGATTTCTACAGTCTTAAAAGATTAATTTTTTGGCTGAACATGAAGAATTAATTTACAGCATGTTATACTGTGCGATTGAACATGCATTGAATCGTGTTTATGAGAGAAGTAAATCTGAGTGTGTTTCAGGCTCTGAACACATTAGCAAGTAGCTGCTAATGAGCTAATGACTCAAAAGTTGGCATCACCATCGTAGTGAGTGTGTGCTTTGAAAAGAAAATACATAAAAAATCAAGAAAAAGAAGTGTCTTTCTTCTTTATTTGACTTTCACATATATTTCTTACACTTTCTCCATTGTGACTGGCGCTGTTTGTTGCTAGGCTACTGTGCTGTGTGGACATGCAGATGTTTAGATAATTTCATGGTGCGTTCCTTTTTGGTTGGTCAGCCCACAAAGATCACAGCGGCAGCGAGATGTGGACAGACCGAGACAATTCCTCCAAATTTCTGACATTACTTGATAACTGACGCAGCCTATCTTAAACTGCAGCCCGTCTTTGAAGGTCTATCTTTTATCTTTGCTCCTGTCTCATTGTGAGCTCTATGACCAACATTTTTAAGCTACAATTGCTTATGCTTTTCCTACAATCATGCATCTTTCATCTGAAACAAACAAAACGTTCCGGCATAAGAGATGCCAAACGAGAGTGCCTCTTTTGTACATTCAATCCCCCAGGCATGATCAATAGCCACATCCAACCCTTGAGATCACCTAGCACTGATTGGTTGTTTACACAAATAATAAAAAAAAAAAAAAACATCCACACAATGAACCACAGAAAGAACAAAGTGATTACTATGGAGTCAGAACAGTCTCAAAAGTCAGAAATGCACAGGACAAGATTCACATGTGTATGTCTGATGCACACAAATATACCTTCATTTAGAAATGGCTTCTGGTCTGTGGACTTCACTGCATTTTTTGTGTGAATTTTGAGACTCCCCTGACTTGTCTGAACTTGTTTCAGCCAATCATAAGAAACATACCCCACATGGGAAATGATTTACTCATAAGCCAGTCACATTAAACCATTCAAACAGCGCTATCCCAGACAGCACACATACATCTGGCCAATATCGTCCATAAGACAGTACATCGGCCCGCTAATTGCAACATCTGATGAACATCAGTCGGAGAGGTGGATCTTTTCAGTTATTTTCCCAGATTATCAAACCTGGGGGCTCAGTTGGAGTTGGGTCGGCCTACTGCCATGGGCCCCAGACATAACAAATACACCTTGCAGACATCAGCCAGATAAAAAGTTTGATTAGCTAAACGACGCATGGAGAGCCTTTGCTCATTGGCAAGTTATCACTAGATGTTGGTCCAAAATACAGGAATACCATGGACCAATGTTTCAACCATATTCCGCCAGCGCAGAACTCTCACTGGAGCAGCTTTAGCTCAACAGGCTGAGAAACAGTCTATCACTCATTAGGTAGTGGGTACATTCCAGATTTGCCTTTGTTAATACTTTTAAGTTTATAAACATTGGTCCATGGTATTTTTGTAGTACTCTCCATAGTGTTCTTGCTATATTTTTTTAAGTGATTCTATATTGATTGTATATGAGTCTGATTTCCCGCCAGCTTGATCTGCTGTGTGTAAATCGACGCAGATTTGCCACAATGGTGCGCCAAAATAGACTGCTTATCTTCAGCACAGCAGAGCGGACGGTTTCTTCTGGGACACTTCTGAGACAACTTCCATCGACTAGAGTAACCGCGATCCACAGCAGCTGGCGTGGCGTGACCGTTTTTTTGAGCTTCCATGCCCAGTGAGACCCAGTGGTTATGTTGCACTTTATTCAGAAAACCTTTGATTTCAAAGCTCACAGCCTTCAGACAGCTTTCTTCCCAGATGGCACAAGAACAAACATTGCATCCTCTAATGCCACTCTAACATACAGGACTAGCTTCCAAGAGGCAAGTGTCTTTGTATCAGCCTAATATTATGTTGGTCGCATAATAAAGTGATTTAATTGAAGTCTTATGATTGGTAAATACATGAGAGGGGAACTTAAAAACATTAAATATATTGCAATATTTGTTTATTAAAAGAAAAAAAA
This sequence comes from Arrhamphus sclerolepis, assembly GCA_037176975.1. Taxonomy (NCBI): domain Eukaryota; kingdom Metazoa; phylum Chordata; class Actinopteri; order Beloniformes; family Hemiramphidae; genus Arrhamphus; species Arrhamphus sclerolepis. The sequence continues at coordinate 11,142,847 of JBAMYA010000016.1, forward strand.
TGGTTGAAACCCTTTCAAACATACTGAAGGAAAATATATAAAAAACAGCTGGCCTTATAACCAAAAAGCAACTGAATACAAAAATGACATAGCCAAAAGAACAAAGACCTATTCAGGATCCAAAATAGGGTCTGTTTTTTAAGCTTTTGCTTTCAACATTTTGTCTGAAACCACAGGAACTCTGACATCTTTTTCAGGGTCAGGATGAATACTGACAATGGTGAGGCTGTCATTGTCCAATTTTCACATTTCTCTTTCTTATATGAAAAACTGCATTTAAATTTCTAGGTTGGTGCGGTAAGACTGTTTCCCAGCAGTCTGATGTACCTTCACTGTCCTGTCAGATCAGCTGACTGATCAATGAAGACATGGAGATTGAAGCGGTGTTATAAACATGAGCTTAGAGTCCTCGCTGAAAGCTCCCCATCTCCTCTTCTCCACCATGATTTAAAGGACTGGAACATCCACCGCTGTAGCCGGAGGACAGGAGGATGAGGAGGGGGGCATAAATTAGCAGAGTGGAAAGCACCAATACACGTTCATTATCATCGACATGAACCACAGGCGGCCTGCAGGGCTTTAATTCAGTCTAAGAACCAGCAACGTTTGACAAGTTTCTTTTTTTTGTAACGGTAAGCAGAAATGTTAAGGATCATTTATGAAACAAGTGTGCTTTTTTATTTTGCTTTTCTCACTGTTTTTTTTTTTTTTTGACTGTGAACATAAAGTAACATGTTTCCTTCAGTTTCCCCATCTGTACCAATTGCTTCTATTTTTTCAAAGATTTATGTTGTTTTCCAGGCTCTTGACAGTTTTGCTTTTCATGACGCATTAACTCTGAGGACACCTTAGGAAACCTGCCTGCCGCCCAACAACACCTCCTAATTCACAGCGTGGTCTGACAAAATCACAAAGCAGACTGCAGGGCTTTTAATTGCCCTCTGACCAAATTAGACAAAATTATCCAACTCTCGCATTAGATGACCAGCATGCAGAATCACGTTGCTCAGTAATTTCTCTGAGGCTTTCTCTCGGCATGCGTTCGTCTCAGAAAACGGGCTGAAACAGCAAGTTTGCTGGTTAATTAGACTTGTTAAGGAAATCTCTGAGGCCAGATCTGCAAATAAACAGTCTTTGTTTGGGTTGTTCTCAACATAGAGCAGACCACTGGATTGTTTGGACAGAATCTTCAGGAAAGTCAGGGATGGGTTAAGCTGTCTACATCACTGTTTGATGCTGCCTGCTGAGAATAAAGGGCACACCTTAGAGCAGTAGTCCTTTTTGTTCAACATGTATGGACAATGACATGACAGATCTTTGTAAATGCATTATAGCATTAACTCTATAAAAAAACACACACACACACACACACACAACTAGTGTCTAACAAAACACGAGTGTTACAAATTTGGACCAAATGTAACACTGGCTTCTGATGCAGATTATTTTAATAAAAAAAAAAGACAATCCATTAAAATTCCAATTCATATGTATGCTTTCAAAGAATAATCACTTATCAAAACAAGAGCTGACATGAAGATATGCATAAAATCCAACTAAGGGTTGGATCGTTTTAATTTTATAGGGTCAAAAGGCCTTTCCATCTGCACTACCCTCAAAACAAGTTCAGATCCAACATCCAGTTCAACTGACAACAGAATTTTTGCTACTTTTGTTCCATCATTTTTTTCTCCCACCATTTACCGCTTTGATTAAATGGCACAGATTATTTTGATATGAAGAGACTTTTAATATTCAACCCACTAAATTTAGATGAACATCTATTCAAATTAATAGCATGGATTTAGTTACAAAGTTCATGGTTGCTGTGAGTACATTTTGGCTTTGAAGGACTGTTGTTTTGTTTTTGTTTTTTTAATTATTTATATGATTTCCTAAGGTTATACTGAAAATTTAGTGATATTTTGGTAAAAATCATAGACTCTATAGGAAGAACTGGTGACACCCTCTGTGACATCACTTGTACATTTTCTGAGAGCTTTTGAAGCCTCTTTTTCCTCGTGTTGCAGTCCATCATGTTGCATCAAGTTCAGTCACGGCACGTTAGTTATTTTGGGCTGATTGGCTTATTTTATTCTACCCTATAGTACTACTTAATAGCAGTTTATATTTATTCTGACCAAATCTCTCCAAACATCCTAATTTCAGCTGCCAGAACTTAAACAAGCAGCTCTGCTGAGTGACCAACATTCACTTCGCTGGTTGCAGTCTTTTGAAACTGGTGTTACAGCTAAAGCTAACATCTTTCCAAGGTGGAGTAAACACCCTATAATTTGAAATTAGGGAGAGATAAAGAAGAGGTGGCTGGATAATTCTACTCTAATCTGGACCAGTGATGTCACAGAACTAGTTAACCTTCAACAACTCACTAAGTTACATATATTCTCATCACTTAAACTAAGTGAAAAGAGCCTATTAACGTCAAGATTATTCTTCACATCTAAAAGATATAGTGGCATAACAATGGAAAGAGAAAACTAATTCAATCATTAATCACAATTATATTATTTGCATGCAAAGATGACATATGTAATCCATATGAGATGGACATAAATTGTATGAATTTGCTGTATCGCTAACTTCAAGAGTAATTCATTTCTTTCAAAGTTTTCTTCCTACGATCATCACATTTTGTGTCAAAGGAGGACCGCCCGGTAAACAAGAAAAATAAGTTTGTTTTTGTTTTTAAAATTTTTTTTATGGTACACGAGAATGCTCCTTTTAATGGATGTTTAACGAGAACATCCATTTCAAGACGTTTTCTCGATCCTAACATAAACCACTTCCTTTTCTTTAACTCCTCTTTTAATTTTTGCTTTTAGTTGCCATTTGGTTAAGCTTCGGAATTCAGACTTTTCAAGTTAAAGCAGTGTAGTGAAGTATGGCTTTTTGCAAGTTTCGTACTGAGAGGAAATTTGAGGCGTTTCACTGTGACGTGAACACCAGGTTTAAAACGAGGCAGAACCAGGATGCAAGGTCGAAGTCCTGGGTTGGCGTTGGTTATGTTGTAGCCCCCGATCCGATTGGGTCTCTTGTCTCAGGACAAGTTTCTGAGGATTTGTTTTAAATCTGATGCAGAAAGCTTGGCTGACATGTAGGGGTTTACACAGCGTTATACTCGTATGTGATGAAGGAAATACACGTATAAGACCATATGGCATACCATACCATAGTTGTATTTCACACTAAACACCTGATGTTTTATGCGTTTGATTAAATCTGATCCAGGTAGATTTTCACAGGGTTTTCATGTTCTCCCTGTGTCTACGTGGGTTTTCTCCAGGTACTCCAGTTTCCTCCCTCAGTCCATAAAAATGTTTTTGTTTCATCTAATTGGTAATACTAAATCCTGCCCAAGCTTCATTTACATTATCTAGTAATTATAGGAATAATATGATGAAATAAATAGAACGAGCTAATGAATTTGTGCGTATGTGGCAGTGAGAGCTTTGCAAAAGGGCTTTGAAGGGTTCCTAGACTACAAAGGCTTTCATCGTTCAGTTGGTTGTGTCGTGCATAGGTGAGTTGCAGAAAAGTGGAGAATTCCTGAGGATGGCAGGTACAGTTTGATCTGTTACATCAGTAAACTCGCATCTTCCTCACATGTATCAATATGGGTCACACATTTTTAATAAACATTCATTAAATTCCTCACACAAATATGTACCCGTTCATGCTAACGTACCTCCAGGCGATCAGCGTGAATCACGATGAACCGGGTGGCGTTGATGCACTCCAGCTCAATGCTGACTTCCCCAGAGAAGGTAAAGTTGTCCATGTAGACAGCAAGCCCCAGGTCATAGTGTCGCGGCCTCACTGTACCTGGAAGTCGTGAGTTTCTCCATGGTTGGGCGGACTCCTCATCCCCTCTCTCCCCGATTCTCTCCCCTCTGCTCCCGTTCAACTTTCCTGACCCTCCAGAACCTCTGGAACCCATCTCTCCTGGGGCTCCATTGCGATCTCGAGCACCACAGTCTTCAAAGCGGAGGCTGAGCGCCACGGCTACTGCCGTTACGATAATGAGGGTGAGGATGGAGAGGGCAAAGCCGAGCACCAGTCGCTTGTGCACCGTTATGTGGCGCTCAGTGGTTCGAGGCCGAACCACCACCGACTCGGCCCACTGGTCTGAGAGGCCACGGCCGTTCCGCATGGCACCTGGGCTGCTGTCGTTTAGTCCCATTTAGCTTAGAAGCAATATCCCTAAAACACCGACAATACGATCTCAAAGTTCAGAAAAATATTCATTTAAGTTCAGACTGGCTTCCAACATGGGTGCGGATGATTAAATGTGATCCTTTCAAAGATTCCAGTTGTCAGCCTGTCCAGTTAAAAATGTGTCCTTCTGCAATTCTGGCAGTTATATTTCTGACAACGTGACCTGTGACTTCACCGCTGCCGGACCATTATAAATGTCCTTCAGCTCTGACTCGAGGTGGGATATCAACACCGTGGAGCGTCTCACATTTCAGACAACAAAACTGACAAACCAGGAAGGATGAGATGGTCATGTGCGTTTTAGTTTTGCGGTGAGGAGAAAGAAAATCAATGCTGCACGGCTTGATTTCAAGAGGACAGGAGTTTGAGAGGGAGAAAGAGGAGGTGGTATGCTGTTGAGGATGTGACTATACAGTGAGCGTACTGTCCATAGATTTTCACAGGAAATCGGCAGCGTAAGCTAAATTCTAAACCTTCATAGAGAGAGTTGGGAACAAAGAGCCGTATGCAGAGCGGAAAAAAGCTGAACTTTGCTGAATTTCCTTGCAGATTTTACACTAAATCCTCCCCAAACCTCAGTGTAAACTTCACTAATTTTCACTTGAGCTTCATGCTTCTACTGTAGAGCTCTTAAACTGAACTCACACATGCAAGAGGAGCCTGCAGGTTATTGTCCCCAGGTTAATTTGTTCTGAGTTACGGCTCTTCCAGACAGGCAATAAAGCATAAATAAACCTCCTTTGGACTCTTGCGGGATTAATATTGTGATAACGCAACATTTAAGGCAGTATGAGTAGTCAGGCTACAACCACAAGTCTGAAAACACAGAGTTGTGGAGTTTTTAAATCAAATTCAACACGCCTTTAATTACAATTTCACTTAAAAAGATGGAACAAAAAAAAAACAAAACTTTGGTTGCACTTGAATTATAATTGCTGATCTAATCAAATCAATCAACCAACATATCCCACTCCCTTGTTTTGCAACTATTTATGGTCAAGCATTTCATTTGGAGCACAACAGACTCACCTCAGACTGTTTTAGTCATGTTTGATTTTTCTGGTTTTCATGGTTTCCAAGTGAAAACTTACCAGATGTGCAGTTTAGGAAAAGAAAATACCTCTCTGTCTATTCCCTCTTTCAGATCTCAGAAAATGAGCTTTTACTGCTGATAGATGGCGTTTAATAAGGGTAATAACTCTCTAACAATGTCCCTCTACTCGTCTCTGTCTTGAGGGGGGTTAAGTGGATAATTTACAGCCAGCATGTGGGTCTATTTCACCGCGGTGGAGATCACTCACTCGAGACTACGAGGTCTGAACGATCCCCGCTCTCCACCTTGTGTGTCTGATGGATTAAAACTGGATTACAACTGAGTGATAACCGAGAAATGAACCTCTTCAATGGATGCCAGTCTGATGGGGCAAGAAAAGATAGGGGGGGGGGGAGATTCCGTTTTTTTTTTCTTTTTTATAAAGCGAATTTCTATCCTTTTCCTCAATGGGCTCAGTCAGATACTGATGATGAGGATCATCCGGTGGTCAATGATCTAGCAGATGGTAAAGTTAAACTGGGGAAACAGCCGGTAACTTCTCCTTTCTCGCCCCCGGTGGAGAGCGCTGAACCCCGGGTCTGTTAAGCTGACGGCGGCCGGTCCCAGTGGAGCAATGAAACCTCCCCGGACTGTTATTTCAGCTCAACTCCCTCCAGTCCTCGGTTCTACCTTTCGCCCGTCTATTTTGTAGGCTACTGATACACGGATGTGAGCACCTGTCGTGCAAGCCACCTGCGGTTTTTTTGCCTTTTTTTTTCTTTCAACAGAGAAAGAGGGAGGCTGTTACCGTCAGTCGCCACCCGGGACCGTCCCGCGATTCGTTACAAAAAAAAGCCGCTTAATGACCCTCAAATGTCAAGGGAAAGCAGGAAATCCGTTACTCATCCGTTTAACCAATGAAAGTCCGATGTAAATGGGGTGAAAACAATAAATAAAAACACATGGGGTTCCCTGAAAGAACGACTGAGATGAGTCCCAACACCGACCGGTCCGTTTAAACACCCAGAATTCGTTAAATGGCGATTAAAGAAAGTATGAATCCTTTAGCGACAGCTGAAAATCGATTACAACATGCAAGAGAGCAGTTTTAATACCAGGGGAACCTTTCAGAAAAGCTCCAGCAGTGACCCAGCGTTCACAACAAATTCCTCCAGAACTGGCGGGTCCGTTTCCATGGTGCCCACAGAGTAACGCCGGTGCTCCCGTTATTAAACCGGATCAGCCTCCTCAACTTTTCTCTCTCCCCTCAGTCGGCACCAGGTGGTGATGATAATGAGGATGGTGCTGACGATGAGCGAGATGGTGAAGCTCTCCCTCATCCAGGAGGAGGAGGAGGAGGAGGGTGGGTTTGAGCGTCGCGAAGCCCGCTCAGCTGTGAGTGCGTTTGTGCGTGCGCACCCGAGCCGCTTCTCCAACCGAGAGGCACGCGAGAGAGAGAGAGAGAGAGAGAGAGAGAGAGAGAGAGACAGGGAGAGAGACATAGATTTTTTTTTTTTTTTGGGGGGGGGGGGTTCTTTGGTTGAATGCAGTGCTGCACCCGCCACACTACATCCCAATCCTCCTCTATTCTGCTCTCCAGTCATAATAAAGAAAGCACAGAGGACTGTGACTGATAAGTTGGAGAGCCATGGTGCCTGATGTCCTTCTTATATGCACTTATCTTTAAATTAATGTCCATCCTTACTTCCTCTGTCTCTTATCTGGACTCATACATTGCATTAATTACAATTTTAATGTCCATGACAACGCCTGTGCATACACATGCTGTTTTTAACAGGCTGAGCAAAAGTATCGTTTTCTCCATTTAACTTGCTTACTTTTCAAACGTTGACACTCTTCAGTGAGATCTTTATGAAAAGTCGGTGACAAGTTTTGGTCAAAACATCACACAGATGCAATAGGCCTACAATAACCCCAACTGTTAGAACATGAGAGAACCACACTCGGGAACTTTGCACAATGAAACCATTGAATATGACAACTTTTAATGTTGCACAAATAAAAGGTGTTAAACATGTACACAGGAGTCGTTTCTTGTTTTCTCATGGAAAAACTATGGAACATGTCATGCAAGGAGCACTCGCCTGGGGCTTCTCAGATCTGTGCATCATGGCGTTCTCCACACTAGATGCTTCCTCCGATTATTCCAGGTAAAGCAGATAGCATCACCACTCGTGTGGCTGACCTTTTCCTTGCTGAAATGATGGGAAAATAGCCTCGTGTTCTCGTGAAGTTCAGCACATCAACATTCTTCTACATTTTGTCCTTCCCATCATGCTGCATCAGTGTCTTCCATCTTTCCATCTGACGCAGACATCTTTCAGCCCCTTTACCCATGTCAGGTCAGCATGAAGGGACAGACGTGGAGCTTCTTTACTTTGGATCTTTGTGTTACTGTGATGCTCTACAGCATTACAGTAGAGACACTAGTAACACTCTTGCTGTCCTGTCTGTCTTTCAGCAAAAATGACTCAACATACCTTTGGACACTATTTAAGCTGTATATGAAGCACTGGACAAATTAACTTTTATTTTTGCTAACAGCTTGGCTTCATATAGGCATCATCTAATTGTTACAGTAACTTCAAATCTTCTTTGAGCACCCTGAAGCTGAACATGGTCTGAGTTTTTGCCAATTTGCTTATTCCTCCATTGATTTGGATGGTATTTTCATTTTTTTCTTCCATGTCTTAACGGATATGGTTGTTTCGGTTATTGTTTTATCTGAGCTGCCTATCATTTTTGCCCTTTTTTGCCGTTTTCCTCTCTCCAATAAACCTCTTAATCATGATATGCTGTTCCTCTAAACATTGTATGCAACGACCCATTTTACTCAGATTTTCAGAGAAATGCACTATAACCAGCATGTGCAAGATTTGCTGCCTTTGTCCTTAACTCAGGGTCACCTTTTTGACACTTTTTTTTTCCTTCACAGGAGGAACAGCATAACTCATTGAACTCCAAACTGCTTTTGAACACTAAAAAAGAGAGAGAGCAGAGAATTGGACAGAATATGAGGTCTTCATCACATGTTGAACATGGTTGTTCCTTCTTGCTGTTCATGAACACAGTAAAACCACATCGACAAGTAAATATTCACTGCATTTTTACGAGACCATCACAAAAGGTTTGTTTGAGTTGGATTTCTGTCGGTCTGTTTGTATCGCTTTTGCCCCCATGTAGAGGAATGAATTATGGATCATTCTACATATGCAAGCAGACTTCCTTACAAACCACCAAAAAGCTAATCAGAAACTGTTAAAAAGTAGTTCACTTTCACAGAAAACAGACACGTAAAGAAAGCTTCACATCAGGTCAAAATCAGTGTACGAGTGAAAACTGTGTCTCTGGCAGTCACATCTCTGGTTTAGGAAGGTAACCAATAACAGAACAGGAAATAGAGGTTTCAAGCTGTTTGATCTAACCGATCAAACTTTTTTGATCTAACAAATCAAACAGCCCCACAAGCAACTTTATAGTGACGCTTGATCAATAGGCCTATAAACAGGGATCACAATCACAATATGGGACTTTTGAAATACAAAAGAATTAGCCTTGGAAAACAGTGTCTTACCTTAAAAATAAAGACCTCTTCACAACTTGTACCATATTTTTGGGGTCTTCCTTTTCTCACTTCTCCATCTTCCTCCGCTTATCTGGGACCGGGTCGCAGAGGCAGCAGCCTGAGCAGGGACATCCAGACTTCCCTCTCCCCAGACACCTCCTCTAGCTCCTCCGGGAGGATCCCAAG
>JBAMYA010000016.1:11151987-11169702 GCA_037176975.1 Arrhamphus sclerolepis
GCTGCATTCAGCTTCTATGCTCCACATATCTGGAACAAACTCCCAGAAAGCCTCAGATCAGCTGAAACACTCAGTTTTTACTTAAATCCAGGTTAAAGACCCACCTGTTCTCAGCTGCATTTGAATAAAGTTCCAAATTAACAGTTATTTTAAGCCTGAATTTTAGAACCAAAACAAAAGGTTTAACTGCTGTTTTCACCTTTTTCCCCTTTCCTCTTCTACTTAATCTTTAAATTTTAAATTAAACTTTTATTCTGCACTCTTCATTTTTAATTTAATTAATTATATGTTTTATGGAATGATTTTATTTGCCTCTTGTGATTTTAATGTAATGTTTAATGCCTCTTGTGATGTAAAGCACTTTGAATTACCTTGTGTATGAATTGTGCTCTAGAAATAAACTTGCCTTGACCAAAGTAAATGCCTCATAAATACCTACCAATGTTTTTTTTTTGTGCATTTATTGCTTATGTCTTTATTAGATTTGAAGTTTGACCCAAAGTGCAACAATTAGCTAAAACTGTCAGGTGCCTTTCAGGTCAAAATAAGCAATTTATATATATGTATATTAACAAGGGACATATTTCAGACGTGGGTGGAATCAAGGTGATGTCCAGTTTCATTTCAAAACCAAGCTAATCCCCATCTGTGCTAGCATTCCAACTGTAGAAAAAGGTCACAGTTCACAGTGCACCACCATAAATTTTGTCATCAGTCATGCTGCGTGAATTAAGCACCTGCACAATACTGGGATTATGCTAACCCAAGGGGCTACGTTCAGCTTGCTGAACAGACGTCACAGCGGACTACAGGGTATACGTTTACATCACTTCGCTTCTGGTGCACACACCTCTCAGTCAGACAGTGGCAAAACAAACCAACCGTGGTAGTAAACACAGTGAGACGGTGAGAAAAATGTGGAATATGACATGAAATTAAGGATAATCAGCTTCGACGTTGATCCGTATGAGCAACAAAAAAACATGTGGTCTGCAAACATTGACATGTGGCCAGAAATCACGTATCCTGACATATATATGTACCTGATTTCAACGATGGAAAAATAAACAGTGCAAAGCCTGAAAATTTCTGACTAAATTACTGACTACTGCTTGTGAATTTACCAGGTACATTTCTGTCATTCATTTTTCAGCTATTAATATGGTTTACATTCTTGTTCTAAACCAAGGCTTTATAATGCTTTGGGCGTTTTCTTTTTCTTGGCTATTTCTCCACACTCTTTTCATTTTTAAGGTTGGAAAGTGAGACACAAGCATATCTAGACTGACTTGACAGTTAAAAACTATTTAAATACTTTCCAATAAAGAAACTGTTAAGAGTTTGTAGAATATCCCTTTTTATTTAGTTTATTTTTTTGTCAGTCTTGCTTTACAAACATTTCAATAACACAGTGTTCATCCAAGCATTACAGGACTGTATGTCCAGCGTTTTATCCTTTTGAAGAAAGATAGTGATTAATCCGTTTCTCTTTTCTTTAGCTTTCGGTAGTCTGTCAAAAAAATTACTGTTTTTCAGACCTGTTTGTACAATCAATCGCGTACCAGCTGTTCCCTATTTTTTGATATTGTTCTTAAGTTTCTTAAGCCAACACTGCCACTCATCTCCCTCTTTCTGTCACTCAGTGGACATAATCACATAACCACTTGCTGTGTCACCACATGCGTACCCTCTATTGGCAACATGTCCACTTTCTCAAATGGCCACTAGGGGCCGGTTCCAAAAGTGAGTCAATCTCTACGCGAAACTGTCCCAACTCTACCACAGGAATAACTACATTTATGCCATGATACAAAATGGTTTTAATAAAAGGCTCAAATGTACGAGATTAATTCTAAAATAAACCAACAGGTCACCGCTGCCACCAGCGAGATTGAGGAGGTGTCCAAGTGCTTAGAGATGGAAAGGAATATGGCAGGTAAAAACAGATGGGACAGTGGAGTTAAGGATGTGATTGTTCAGCTACTTAATCAAAAGTCACTTCAAGAGAAAATTATGGACCTTGAAGGGTGCTCACACCACAATAACATTCGGATATATGGCAGTCCGGAGAGCGTAGAGGGCACCTCCATGCTTCGGTATGTGGAAAATATGATTATGACTGAAATGGGGAGCAGCATGTACCTGGACAGCGACAAGAGCCTGGGGATAGAGAGGGCCCACAGAGCACTGGGCCTGCAACCTCCTGTGGATGCACCTCCATGTTCAACAGTGGTGTGCTTCCTAAAGTTCAATATCAAGGAGAAAATCCTCCACACGGCAAAGAAGAAGGCGATTCAAGTGCTGGGGAAACGTGTTTTTTGACCAAGATTATGCTGAGAAGGTGCAGCTGAGGAGAAGGGAACATGGCCCTGTGAAGAAAGTGCTGAAGGAAAGGAGGATCCACTTTTAAACTCTGCTGACCAAGATGCACGTGCACCAGGATTTGGGCACAGTTACATTCAACAACATGGAGGAAACTGTTGCAGACTTGAGGAAACGTGGGTTTACAGTGGGTCCACTGCCTATAAGAAAGACGAAAGAAATCACCATGGAGACTGTCAATCTTCTACCCTGGAATACGGCGCGGTGCCCAAGGTGCACAGCTGATTTCCAGGAGAGCATACTGGAGAAGCTGAAGGGGTTTAAGCATCCAGAGGAGGGGGAAGTGGAACTGGAGGAGTGGAGCAGCTCCAAAACAAACTAAGATATATGAAACAAAATGCCATGAGGCAGGACCTAAATCATCAGAGTTACTTGCGTGGAAACTGTTGAAAATACCATATGTAAAGTTAGAGACTTGAAAACTGAATGACTACCAAATTTGAAAAATACCATACACCATTATATATACAGCCAGACTAGCTTCTTTAACCCTCCTTGCATCCATTGGTTAAAAAAAAAATAAATCAAAATGACAAGCTTACTAGAGAAGTATCAATTGAGGAAATTGAACATCGGATTTCCAGTCTTAAGACCAATAAATCACCAGGTTGTGACGAATTCCCCCCAGAATGGAATAAGAGTATGAGTGAGTTCCATTACTAAAGGCGTCTTTTTATTCCACCTTCAGAGGTGGAGCCCTTCCACCATCATGGAAGGAGGCATTTATTTCAGTTATACCAACAGATGGAAAGGCCAAAACAGACCCCTAAAGGATAGACCAGTTAGTGTTCCAGATATATATTATAAATTATATGCAGCCATACAAGCAAATAGATTAAGGATTTTGATGCCGTCTCTAACAGATGATGACCAAACGGGTTTTATCACTAATAGACAAACTCATAACAGCATAAGAAGAGATCCAAATTATCCATAATATCACCAAAGAAAATAAAAGACTCCCGTCCTCCTCAGCCTTGATGCTGAGAAGGTCTATGACTCTGTGGGGTTGGATTTTCTGTTTCAAGTTTTGAGGAGGTTTGGGTTCTGTGAAATATTTATACAGTGCATAAGAATAATCTATTAATCTCCAACAGCAAGGAAGTGAATGGGGGGGCCTTTCAAACCAAATACTGTTACAACAAGGATGTAGGCAAGGTTGTCCTCTGAGCCCATTATTGCTTAACCTGTTTATTGAGCCACTTTCCAAAACCATTAGAAATGATACGGGGCTGAAGGGGATAGCTACTGGGAATGTCAAAAACAAAATTTGCTTATTGATATTATGGTCACAATTAAAAATCCTGAAACTGGTATTCCAGTGCTTATGAACATGTACGAACAACTCTCTGGTTATACACTCAATACCTAAAAAACTTAAGTTTTGACCTTTAATTTCATTCCCTCATAATAGCTAATGGAGAGCCATCAATTTAACTGGTATCGGACAGAAATGAACTATCTGGGTGTTGTGTTAACAAAAGACCTTCCACAGCTAAATGAAGTCAACTACAATAGGATAAACAAGAAAATATACTAAGATCTCAGCAGGTGGAGCTTGCGCCCCCTTGACCTTGGGCGGAGAATCATGACAATAAAAATAAACATATTTCCATTTATTTTCAGTGCAAAACAATTTAGGGAATGGGATAAATAAATCTCAAGATTCATTTGGAATAATAAGAGGCCAAGAGTAAGATATTCAACCTTGCAGCTGCATGTGGCAAGGGGGAGTATGGGTCTGCCCCATCTCTCAGATTATTATATGCCGGCCCAGATTAGGCCTTTAGTATGCTGGTGCAACCCAATACATGATGCTAGATGGAAGGACATTGAGTTGTCCTTAGGTGTCACTCCCATCCAGTCAGTACTGGGATGTCCAGATGGGCTTGATAAAATGGAGAAGTTACAGAAGTTACGGTTAATTTATCATTGAAAAAGTGGGTAGAGGTGGTGAAAAAAGTTCAGCTCCACAAAGGGATTAGGGTTTTGAGCTGGCCAGTATTCCACTCAGGCTTCCTCCCAGCAGTGCAAGACTACAAATACAGACAATGGGCCCAATGAGGAATCACATCCTTGTGTAAGAAAATCAAAAATGGGAATCTTTTGAGTTTTGAAGAAATGTGTCGAGTTTATGAGCAACGAAGATTTTTATCGTAACGTACATTGTTTCTTTCTGAAAGAAATAAAAACTCTAAATCTAGAAAAACACTCTGGTATAATACAGGTATTTAAGGATGCGTATAACTATAAAAACCCAAAATGCACTGTTGGTAAGATCAGTAAAATGTTCACATTTATGAATAAGAACAGAGTAGACGATATTAGAAGCAGATGGGAAAATGAAGCAAACATAATCATTCCAGAACATGTATGGCACCAACTTTGGGGGAAATAGGGCCTCTACTACAAATTCTCCGTTATGGCAAGATTTCTACTTGAAGAATTTGGTTAGATTCTTTATTACACAAAAATCAAGATTTAGTGGCTCACAGTCTCTCTGCTGGAGGGAGTGTGGACAGGTCTCAGCAGACCATTTTCACATTTTTTGGTCTTGCCAGCGGAGGGTTTCTGGAGGGAGGCTGCACGGCTGGTTTCGGATGTCTTGGACACGTCTGGGGATTTTTCTTTTATCACCATGCATCTAGGAAAACTCCCTGAAAGCGTGTGCGAGTGGCATGTACCTGTTGCATATGTTCATGGTCGCCAGCAAAAAAGCCATTACTAAATGCTGGTTTCAGCCGAGTCCTCCTACCTTGACACTCTTTATTAATGTCATAAACTCAATTCAGGACATGGAGGCATTAACTTTTAAACTAAGACTACAGACAGAAAAGGGGGAACTTTACTGGAGAAAATGGGCTAAAAAAAATTATAAATACAAACATATCTGACACTCTTGGGTCAAACTACATCTGAAGGGGAGCACCGCTCTCTTTGCAGATATACTGTACTTTGTAGATAATTACGATTTGATATGTTTCCAAAGTTAAACTGGAAACGTATTTGCCCCCACCTGTTGTGTTCATGTCAACAAAAAGAAAATAAAGTAAAAAAAAAAAAAAAAAAAAAAAAAGGAATATAATGATGATGTGCAAGAGAACTAAGACTTGATCATAACAGATGAGGTGTGTGTCAAAAAACTTGGTGTGTATAAATTTATATTTACTCTATTGCTGCTTTTTTATTTACAATATATTACTGTATCTCCTATTTGGTGCTGTTCTGCTGGAACCCTAATTTCCCTGAAGGAACCTCCCCAAGTGATTAATAAAGTTCTATCTAATCTAATCTACTCTATATTTCAGATCCATCACAACTGTACAGGGGGCGAATTTTTATCAGACATTTTTATCACCTGATTTAGCATGGGCTCGGCAGGGGTCCCACTTGTGCTCAAACACACATTCCTCTAAAGTTGTCATTGTCTTCCAGCAATAGTCATATTTTAAAGGCTTGGTAAATCAGAGAAGTATACACAGTAATCTAGAAGAGGAAGTCAGGAATGTGTGCAAGTACCCTGTCATTTCAGAAGTCCTTCAGTTTTATCCATTCACACCAGACCCCTACCCCATCATTTAAAAACTAAAACAAAGCCTGCGATGGATCAGGGGTAGAGATATGTGTTTTACAGTGAAATTGCACTAATGTGGACGTAGCCCCAATTCTATTGTAAAGCATGCATCCTGAGGTCATCTGGAGAGGGATTTCATCTGGCTAAATGTACACAGTGTTATAAAAGCCTGAGTTACTTGGGTATAAGTCATTTCACTGTGATGGTCGAACACGTCGACTCAAACCAGAAGCCATTTACACACAGCACTTTCGAGGTGCAACAATATTCCGCCTTACTTTGTTCGTGAACACTCCTGAGGCAGAACGCTGGGGAATTTTTGTTTCTCTTCTCCTCCATCTTGGGAGAGATAAGGGGAGATGAGCTCTGTGCACTGTAGAACACTGCGCTTTCACAAACAACTCTTCCTGTCACACAGATCATTCCCCAAAGCCGGTATGCTGTGCGTGACCGTACAGAGCCGCCTCTATTCAGTCTGAGTTCATTTCCCAAAGAAAACAGTAGGATGTTACTGCTGTGTGCAAAAGGCTAGAAAATAACAAAGGACCTAAATTAAAATGAAGACAACTCACAAAGTGCTAATACCGTATGGCATGGGACCTTTTGATGCTTGTTCTGGAAAACAAATCTGTCTACAAATGTGACTGCAGCGACACATGTAACATGCACATTAAACCTTAAAAGAAGGAAGACTTATTTCATGTTACAATTCACGATTCTGCGTCCTTAAAACTCAACAAATGTGTTTGATGTTTACATGCAAAGCAACTTTTAGGCTATACAAATGAGTACAACTTCCAGACACATGTTAAGTCCTGCAAACGATTCGTGGGCTCAGAATGAGAAGTGAATCATTAGCTTTGTTTGACGGGAAAGCTGCTGCGAGTTTTATTGGAAAGCGTTACTAGGTTACAAGTACTTACCAGGGACCAAGTGCGTGAAAGACCTCACTATCTTAAAAGCATGAGAATATCCTTGAGTTTTCTCTTTGAAAGCCCTAGATATTTGGGATTACACAATTTCCATCCCCACAGAAGCAGGCATTTTTAGGACCTCCTTTAAGGTAACATTGTCAGTGGAGCCCTTGTGAGTAAAAGTGCACTTTCTAAACTGTGTTTTGCTAGAGAAGACTGCGAGGTCTGTCTGACTCCAGATGAAGGACTCCGTTTTGTCAGTGCCCCAGCTAGTAATCCATTCACTCCCTTATCGTTCTGTGATAGAGATACAATGGAATATCTGAATAAAAATCAGCCGTTTCACCGTTTAAAGCAGCTCATATTGGTGGCAGGCCTTGCTCCGAGCCCTTTGCTTGGATCAATGACTTTGAGCTTAATGCCAGTCAGGATTTTAACAGGGCAACAGAGGCTCATTTCTGCACACACTGGTTGAATGACAGGTATTGATTGGTGGAAGGGAAAAAAGGAACTGGTATTTTATGTTGCCATTTTCTTTTTTGAAGCTTTTCCAATTCTTTTTTTCCCCCTTCTTTCTTCTTTTTTTGAGTTTTTCCCTTTCCTCTTGGGTGTTACTGCAGATCACTTCAGACCACAGAAGAAGCAAAAATGTAGCAAAAGTGTGTGTGTGTTGGCTCAGCAAACAAACATGAATCAGCTCGCTTCTCTCCTCTCTTTGATGGGTACCTGCCTGTTGTGTCACTTTCCCCTTTCATCTATGCTGCCTCTGTGAAAGTGCATGAAAAATGCTGTAAATGTGCAAGTGTGTTCGTCATACTGTCTTATTCCAATTCAGGTTCTGACAGTCTTTTTTTTTTTTTTTTTCCTAATTTTTCATTTGCGTGCATGTTTCTCACCATGCTGGAGTTGTCAAACTGCTTAAAAACAGGCAGTGTGTGTGTGTGGGTCTGCGTGTATGTGTCGTTGTGTGATGCTGATTAAAAGTGAGAGGTTTTTGATTGCTTCGACCCTCCATGGGATTATTAGCATAGAACGCACGCATCCACACACAAACCAACACATGCACACACAGGAGTAATTGAGCATTTCTCTTTTACATTGCGTGTAACAGGATCCAATCCAGGAGCTCAATGCAGAGCTAACAAACTAACACTTCACTGTTTACTCTCCATATTTAAATTTATGCAGATGAGGCTAAATAGAAGATGAATGAGCTTGTTTGTGTTTTGAGACGGGCGTCTTACCCTTTGCTATCTCCCAGTAAAACTGGCTTCAGACTGGGACTCTGAAAGGTGCCAGACTTTGATTTAATTTGATCGTTTTGCAGCCACAAAAGATTCAGCGAGAAGGCTTCAGAAAGCAACTGAGCTTCACTCTGACAGAAAAGGAAATGCTGGCCATTCATGGCTCCTCTCTAGGTGGATCTGTTGGCCGTCTCCACATCAGCACTGTCAACTAATGGCCAAACATTTGAAAACATACACACACATATACACAAAAGCAGAGCTTTTTTCAAGCACTCTTCGAACAGCTGTGAATAATACTATGTGCCTCTATTCTTTAGGGTATATTTTGGCAGAGACATAACATCTCAAAAGTGATACATTTTCAGAAAATGTTGCAAAATAAATACAGATATCAATATGTTCTACACACTTTGCTGTATTTGTATCTAAAGAAAATGGTTCGCAGCTGCTGTATACAATAACTTTTCATCCGTGTATTTTCTAAAAAGTGCTTGAAAATGTACTTATAAACCCATTCCTGTAAACATTCACACAACTCTAATTACAAACCTGTTCAAAAGTTAGTATCTCTTTCAGAACGGTCCAGTGATTTTCTCTTAGACATTCTTGGGTGTTTTTAACTGTGTTTATGGTCATTGTCCAGTTGAAGGACCCATGATCTGCCACTGAAACCAAGGTTTCTAACACTGGGCAGGACATTTTACTGCAGAATGCCTTGACAGTCTTCACATTTCATTGTCCCCCGCACAGATTTCAAGACACCCTGTGTCAGATGCAGCAAAGCAGCCCCAGAACTTAACCGAGCCGCCTCCATGTTTCACAGTCGGTGTTCTTTTCTTTGTTCTTCATTTCTGCATCTACGAACGCAGAGCTGATGTGACATGCCAAAAGGTTTTCCAGTTTTCTCTCATCTGTCCAAAGGACATTCTCCCAGACGTTTTGTGGCTTGTCAACATGCATTATGGCAAATTCGAGTCTCGCTTTTTAATGCTTAGCTTTCAACAGTGCTGTTTGGTGTGATCTCTACAGAAGTTGTCCTGGGCTCTTTGGTGACCATTCGTATGATCCGTCTCTTCGGTTTGTCATTGATTTTCCTCTTGTGGCCACATCCTACAGTACTGTGGACCTTAACTGCTCTGAGATGGTTTTAGAGCCTCTACTGTAAATGTTCTTCTCTATAATTGTCTTTCTGATTGCCTGAGACAGCTCCCTCCTCTGTGTTCTGTGGTCCATGTTCCATGTGGCACACACCATGACACCAAACAGAAAAGTGACTTATTTTCACCCTTTAAACAGGCTGACTGACTGACTACAGGACTGAAGACACCTGTGATGCTAATTATTGGGCACACCTTTGATTAACATGTCATTGTGGTCAAGTTCTTTTCAATCTTTTCTTGAGGCACCATCATTTTTGTCCAGTTCCATTATTTTTTTTCTGTTGAACCAAAATTCAAATGACGTGTCTAATTTCCATTAGTTTATTATAAGTACATTTTTATTTATCACTACTTTTTTCAATTTCAAGTTATTTCTGTAACCATTATGTGTACCATTATTATATATTTCTTTAATGGAAAGGTAACAATTTTATCCACGTGTGTATAACCTAAAGTGTCATTTGCACACTTGCTGATAATTGAACAAGGGTCAATGGTTAGCAGCACCCAACAGCAACCTACCCTCTTAAATCATATGCAGTAAAAGGGTATTCAGGCTTCCTTTTTTGGGTGCCATTTGGTGACCACATATGGTTACCATAACACTTAGAAAAGAATGCAGAACTGGGGATCAAACTACTAACCCTTCAGCTGAGGATAGCCTCCGCCATCTACAGCCATTCCACACCCATCTCAAAGTAATGGTCTTGATTGAATTATAGGTTCGCAGAACTGAAGTGCTTGAAACCAAAACTGATTTATCATTATTATTTCTTTGATTTTGGTCACAGACTGTTGTCGCTACCACTTGCGTATGAGTTTGGTGGCTGAATGGATTGACAGGAAACTGTAAACTATGACTCATCAGCACAATCGTGAACATCTTTCTTGATTGTCCTCTTCCAAACCAGCCAATCCACTGCTGCTTGGATCCACTCACTGAGGTCAGTTCTGAATTTTAACAGGGACGACTTGTAGGAAGGTCCTTGTGCCTCTTCTTCTGTCTGCTCGAAGTACAGTTGTTTTGGAAGATGATTGACTACCATTCCTCGTGAGAGAGAATGATCACTTCCAAGCTGGGTGAAACTGCTCTCAAGCATTTGTCTCTGTCTTGCCATTTGATGTTCAGAGTTTGTCTCTACATCACTGATGACACACTTCCTTTTTCTTTTTTTTTAACTGCTTGCAATAATTATCTCACAGCGATAAAGTGGCTATGATGATGATTTTGTAAACCATTATCTTTGTGTTGATTTGAATCTTACTACAGAAAACCCTCTTGCCTGGTTTATTTCAGCTGTTGCAGAATTTCAATATCCAGGACGGTGTTGCTAGAGTTGATACTTTCCAGGTATTTGACATTATTGACAACCTTGAGTTATTTGCTGCTGATTAGGATTAATGGAAGATGGATATCCCTATTGAGGCTCAAGTATGATCTTAGCCTTGCTGCTGTTAGGGGTAAGGCCCAGTCTTAGAGTGAAAAGTAGCCATGAAAGCGATTCTGTATGACAAGCCAGTCACTAAGAAAAGGAATAAGCAAAATAAATCCCTTTTGGATGGGTGAAAATCATAGATTGTTTATGAAAGATGAATGTAACAAATATGAAGCTAACAAGGAAGTGTCACAAAGTGCAATACCAGCAAGGCACCGGTTCAAAAACATCAAACTCCAACATTTCAATGAAGTCAATAATCTCATCAATCCCAAGTCATTTGGGCGTAATTATATAGATTAACTTTTGGTGATTATTTTTGAATAATATACCTTATTTGAATGAATAATACATTTAAAAATGTGTTTTTTCTACACCCATTTGTCCACATATGGCACGCTGTGGTTGCATAAATAAGAACCAGGCTCCGAAAATGGCAGAAGCCTAAAACACCATAAATACAATCTATTCACAAAAGCAAAATGAATGTCAACTACATTGACTGCTCACATGGAAGACATGAATAGAGAGTGAGGAAAAAAGTAAAACTAAATTGGGACATAAACATGTCTTCACTGGCTTCAGTTTTGAGAGTGACTATTAACTTCCGCCTTTTATATAAAGTCTATGGTCTGAAAGTTTCTAGTTTCTTAACGCCTGGAATATACTCTAATACTCTGCACTAGCCACACCAAGTCACATTCCTAGTAA
The DNA here is from genome assembly GCA_037176975.1 of Arrhamphus sclerolepis. Lineage (NCBI taxonomy): Eukaryota > Metazoa > Chordata > Actinopteri > Beloniformes > Hemiramphidae > Arrhamphus > Arrhamphus sclerolepis. The sequence continues at coordinate 11,163,412 of JBAMYA010000016.1, forward strand.
GTGCAAAGGACTTGGCCATAAACCTGATTCTGGCGCCAACTCCTTGCAGACTTTTTAAAGATGGAGGACATTTCTGTGGGACTAGTCACATCTGGGTTCCTCCAAGATGAAAGTTGAATATACTGAAATCCAATCTTTGTACTGTCCTCATGAGGCAGGATGAGCACAAAAAAAAAAGAAAATGCTGTTTAGAGACTAATAACTGAGAGTGCAGACAGACTGCCCATATTCAAAAGTGCAGGAGAAGCAGAGACAACACTCAGGGGGGCAGTAAATGCCATTTCAGAGTTGTGGACCCATCTCCGCTGCCATTAGTTTACATTTATTTCTGCTAATGAATACCTGTTATTAAAACTTTTCACTGAGAAACTACAAAGCGGCATGCATACTGTTTTTTGTTCCTGCATTTGTAGAATTGAAAAGAAACAAACAGTTTGTTCATTATTCTAATGTCCTCCTAATGACTGCATGGTTGATGCATCACCATCTGGCACACACACACACACACATGCACACGCAATGCTGTGATAATGCAGCCGTTGAATGTAATGACCACACACAGCTTGTTGTAATGAGACTCCATACAAATTCCTCAGCAAAGCATGATGGGTAACCTGGCTTGCTGGCAATAATTGGCTTCTTGTCGCTGTGGAAACAACTCAAGTGTTTGTCCTGACAAGCAGTTTACCTCAAAGGATGGATGCTTTGAATCAAACAACTGGCAGGCATCGGCCAGCATCTCCCCAGCTCTGATGAAAGTAAATGTGATGTTGCGTTGCCAGACAGTAAATAAAGTAAGTGCCGGGTTGCCAGGTTATCAGTAAAACTCTTCTCTGCAAATTGGGTTGTAACTCAGCACGGTGAATCATGTCAAGTGCGTGTGAGCGTCCATGTGCATGTGTCTGTCGTGCTCAGACAGTGGCACTTGAACTAAATTGTCCCCTTGGTACCCACAATGCATCTGGAGCTGGCAGGAGTGTTTGAGTGGCTGGCTGTTCGATTAAGCCTTACGATGCCTGAGTGTAAGACGCAGCTGCCGCATTGTAACCCTTGCGTTTCCACCAGTATCCAGCAGACTCGATGACAGGATAAACTATTTTAAACTGTCACAATTCTGACATCGGTCGCTGTTGCTGCCATGCCGACGGTGACTCCATCTGCAATCAGCAACTCGGTTATCAAACTCACCAAAATCAGTTGAAGTTGCGTAATTTAGAATCCATTCAAACGAAGATGTGCAAGGGCCATTGTTGGAATTTTACTCCACATACTCCAAAACAACATGCTTTCCTTATCGGTCTGCTGCCATGTAGGTGAACGTTTTTTTCTTGAGCTTAACACAGACAACTGTTTGACTTTTGTGCAATCAAGTAAAAAAAAAAAAAAGAATGTATGGTAACAATGGTAAAACCAATAAGCAGTAGCAATCGAAGCACTCGTTTGAAATCACCTTTTGATGCACTCAAGCACATTTTTCTGTTTTTGTCTTTTATTTTATGGCATATTTCTTCTTTTTTTCTGAGCACATTATTAATGATGCCAGGTTGTGCATTTTTGAGCATTTCAGTATTTTTGATGCATTTTTCATTTCTAGCCTTTTGGAAACAACGTGAACTGAAATATTCACGTTATTGACCCCACACTTTTGATCCTGCTCTAGCTAGTGATTTGTATGGATTTCTTTGAGCACAAAAATGTATGAAGGGTCAATTATTGTGTTTTTTTTTTCCATAAAATGGAGTTTCATCATGACAAAAACATTTGAAGGGTTTAAAATGTAAAACATTCATCATTTTTTGATATGGGTGATTTGGACTGATGCTAGTCTTTAATGCAACTTTTTTGAAGGTGCATCTAAGGGTTAAAGTTGGTGTTTAAATGGAGCTGTATCTACCACAAAATTAAAGCTAGAACTTCATGTTGTATGCTAGAAAACTCAGATTGTGCCAAAAAATGAGTCAATATGTGATATCGCTGCAGCACTGAACTCCTCATGTTCCTCAGTTTTACTGATTTAATAAAGCAAAACATCTGTGCATGTATACTGAAGTCATCATGAAAATGGACAGAAAAATGTGTCTATTTGAAAGTGGGAAAAAAAAGGAATAAATGAATGTTTTGGGGCCATTTTAACACAAACATGAACATGGAGCTATTCAGCTGAAGCACACACTACCTCTCACTTTCCTTCAGGCGGTCAAAGTCACGTTGCCTTCTTGCTTAACCTCTATTATATCCCTGTGCGTGCACATGCATACAAACACTCGGAATTGGACCCGTACACGCTGCCTTGCTGTGAGTGCAGCGGTGAAAGCGTGGGCTGTTTCTTCAGGTTACATCTCTCTGCAAAGATGATGGATGGAGGATATAAAATCCATCTCTGCAGGCCATTTAGACGAGAAATGAACACAGAAACAAAATCAGACAGACTGCCTGAAAGATATGAAAAGGAAGGGATAGTCGCAGTCTAGTACAGAAAGGTTTAATTGTTTGATTTATTTTCAGTTTTGTTCTGTACTGACCTTTATGTTGCCCTGAGATGTAAACCTTTTTTTGAAGTCTTCGCTGAAACAGAGACTCAGTGATGAACAAACACTAAAAGTGAGAATAGAGGGAACAGAGTAGCGTAGAGGAAGTAAAGGCACACAGTTCAAAATGCTACTTCAGTGATAAAATAGCTGAAAAGTGAGTTCATGTGCTTCCAGAATTAGCTTTAAACATTTTTAACAAGTGAGATTTTATTCATACCAGCAGTGACACTACACAACGAGTCTGCCGTAATATTCCTTGTTGATATCGTGCTGAACACGTGCGGTGAATCAAACTGGCATCAGACCTGTTTAGCATTTAAGTACATGCAGTGATGTACAAATTCATGCAGATCTGAGTGAGAAGGCAGACGCGGGAATCCTGAGTCCCAAAATCTAAGCAAAAACCTTAGAGCACCGGTGCCGAACTGACTGACCAGCGACCAACCATGTACTTTTAAAACAAGAACATTTCTGAGGAAAGTTCAGTGCAACTGCCTGTTTCAGTGCTGATATCAAAAAGTGGAATAACTGAGGTGGACAGCAGCTGATTTATGTCCACAAGTCATGATTCAGTAAAAACTTGCTAAATATTTTACGACAAAAAGTTGCTCATTTTTGTCAAAAACACAGATTTTTTGTAAAATTTTATATTCAAAATAATTTGTGATTTTAGAACAAAATTGCAATTGAATGACTGTGAAGAAAAAAAAATGTTCCAACAACGACAACAACAAAATTGTAATGTTAAGTTAAAAAGTACTGATTGAACGATCTTGGTTGCTGAAAAAAAAATCTTTTGTGCAAAAATTTGCAATTTTACATCAAAATTTGCTTTTTTGTTTTCAAAAAAAGTTGTAATTTTATAAGAAATGAATGTGTGATTTTAGTATAAAACACTCAATTTAATGATAAAGGTAATGTTTTTTGTAAAACCTTAGATTTTATGAGAAAAAAAAAGATGCAACACTTTAAAATCTTACATTTTCCTTTTTTCTTTTTAAAGGAAAAAGTAATTTTTTAAAAGTTTGCAGTTATACAAGAAAAATGTGTGATGGTAATACAAAAACCTCAATTTTATGATGAAAGTTGTGAATTTTGAGATTTTATCACACAAAAACACTAGTGAGAAATCTAACAATATAAGTACTTAAGAAAGCAAAGAATAACCGGCCCTTTAATGGTAACCATGGTGATGATGTGGCCTGGGACAGCCCAGCCTTAGAGAGTTCATGCTGCTGCTCAGTAGCCTGCAGACTCACCCAAATCTGCAGACATCCAGCTCAGTGAAACGATGAAAAAGTGCAGTAAGTGCAGAGCTGTTGGTCTACAGTCTTCCTGTAACACAGACTTAAACGCCTGCCATCTTCCAGCATCTGCTGTTGAAGCCGCTAGCTGTACTTTCAGAGTCGCAGCGTTGATCTGCAGCCCTGAATCTGCAGACTCGCCCAGGTTTACTGACACCAAGATCTGCAAGATTTCTTGTGACTGAGCTTTTCTGCAGCCCTTCTGGGCTTTCGTATGCTAGAGGCATGAAGATGACAGAAAAATCATACTCATACACCTTGGAAAGTGTAATGTTTAAATAAGGTACATGTTTGACCCTGAACAGGAAATAGCAGGTATAGATAATGGATGGATGGATGTTTCTAAACTGAGATTTAAAAAACAAAAAAACAAACAGTTTGCATTGAAAAATAATGCAAAAAAAAAAAAAAAAATCACAATCCCTTTAAGCAAATTTCTTCAAACAATCTTTAGATGTTCTATAGACGTAATAGCTATCAGCTACATAAGTATTGGTCTCAATGAGCTCTGTTTTTCTAGCAGGATTTATACATTTGTTTATTTGGACTGAAACAGTCATTGGATCAGTCTGACGGCTGATCTGAAAGAACTTGAGTGTCCTAAAGGAACTGGATGTGACATCTCTATTAAAAAGACACTGTGACTAGTGGAATCAAGGATGCTTAGGCTTGACTGGAATGGTTGTAGTTTCTAAAGCAGCAAGACATGGCTTGGAGCCTTTTAAACCTCTAATGCTCTACTTTTGCTGCAAGCCCCCCAAAACATGTACAAGGCTATAAAGTATCCTCACTAAAGGATGCCACAATAATTGCTTGAGTATAAAAGGAGACATTTATAGATATGCTGAACCAAGAAATAATTCAGATGTATAGGTAAAAATGCAAATACTGAGGCTAACTAGATGGACTGATGAAAACAGAGGAGTAAAGACAGATGAATGCATTAGACAACTAAGGAAACAACTGGAAAATCTCAGAAGGTGAGCAAAGTTCTTGTTTTAGACGATGCAGATCAGTGCAAAATCTACAGCAATGCCAGTATAAGGAATGGTGGTCAGATCTCTGACTATCTTTACTTTCACTCAGTGAACCAAAAAACAATTCTGTGAGAAAAACCACAACTTGGTCAGACTACAGGAAAAACTGGAGCAACCTACTACAACCCCTTGAGTCAGGTTCGTTTAGCTCCTTTTTGTAATTCATACAATTGGCAAGAATCCACTGGGGGAAAACAAGCTAAAGCCAGCAGGAATATAACTGGTGCAGCGTGCCTGACAGCCCCCTACTGGCCGGAAGAGCCTTGACACAGAGCTAGAGCACAGCAGAGAGGATGCAAGAGCAGCTAATAAGTTGCGCTCCACCTTCTTTTCAAGTTTATGAGACTGGTCAGTAACTGTTTCTGCAGGTGCAGTTCAAATCTCTGACTCTTCTCCTGTCACATAAGCCCTCCACAACAGCAGAAAGTGCATTTTAGATGAACGTCTTTCACTGTGGACGGACTGATTTCATCCTTTTTGAGGCCATCCCTGTGACCCTGCTCCACCGTTCCACAAATCCCAATTCACACTACACATATTTTTGCTTCATTCACACAGCCGAATACGGCAAAATAAAAGCACTAAATAAGTGGAAGAAAGTGGCTGCGTGAATGGCGGTTAGAAAAAAGAAAATTAGGATTAAGTTCACAGACGTGGTTATGTTTCTGTGAAGGAGCATCTCTGCACCCAGACATTCAACTGCAACCTGTGTAACAGCAACAAAACAAAAAACAATAAAACTACCCGTGCTTATCAGAGATGGGGACTCGAGTCACATGACTTGACTCACTTAAGTCGCACAAACAAAGACTCAAGACTTGACTTCAGATTTCCCCTTACAAGACTTGAGACTTGACTTGGACTTGAGGTTTGGGACTCGTAAACAATCTTCATTTCATGAAAATATTGTGTCTAATCTTCATTTTATTCATTCCAAACTCTGATAAAGCAGGCTGAGCTCAACACAGCCTCACGCACGCATGCGCGCAGCCACTGACATCAAAACGTCTCGAACCATGGCAGCAAATAAGCGAACACAGTCAGTTATTGATGTCTGTTAATGCATCCTGTGGTGCAGAGCCAGTACATATTTCAAAATACATTATATACTTCAAACAAGCTTTCATTGTGGTTTTTTTTTTTTTTTTTTTACATTGGATTGAAATAGCCCCCTTAAGTGACCATGCTCTCATCAATTTTGATTCTGCAGTGTATAATGAATGATATTACATGTATTGATAACAGAGTAAATGCTTTCATTCCACAACATACAGCAATGCAGACGAAATGGCACGAAATGTCTAATAATGATAGGGTATTAATTTTAGTAATTTGAGACTTGAGACTTGACTTGGACTCAAACACAAAGACTTGAGACTTGACTTGGACTTGGAAAAAATGACTTGTGAACATGTCTGC
>JBAMYA010000016.1:11169802-11207624 GCA_037176975.1 Arrhamphus sclerolepis
TATACACATATATATTTAAACTTTATTATCCCCCAAAGGTAAAATCAGCAATGAGTTACTTTATTTTTAACTTTATTATCCAGTTATGAAAATGATAGGTATATTTAAAAAGATTATTTCACTGCGTTTTAATACTGTTAAGCCAATAAAAATGGCAGCAATTCATTTCTAAATGGTAAATGTTATACTATTGTCAAACCTCTTCAAATAAAGTTTAAAGTCCACTTGTTTGTTTCAAATTGAATGAGGTTAGGGTTAACCATCAGCATCATCGCCTCCTAAACTGACCAATCACAGACCAACAAAACACTTTTCCCTCACTGATCCAATCTATTAGGTAAAATGTGCTTACCTTTCCAGCAAATTTTCCTTTGAAAAACAATATTCTCTTCTAGAAAAGTCCTCTGACGGAATTGGGAGTCTTGGATAAAAGCTGGAAAATTACGTGTTTTCATTAAATTAAATGACTTTAAAGATGAAGACAGGCTCTGAAATCAGTTTGAGTCGACGCCCTATCACCTGCGCTCAGCGCCGTTGATGGGACGCTGTTCCGGCCTTGGTAGCCTTTCCCTCCTCCTACCCTCCGACTGTCCTCTGTTCGGACCCGCGAACATTCTCCCCGGGCCTGACTGTCCTCGACTGCAGGTCCGCAGTTGTACAGTCGGAGTTGGTAGGGCAGGCTTCCTCTCTATACCCTCCCTGAGACTCCGGAAAAACTCGCCTCTTCCAGCCGCCATCGCCAGAAGTTTGAAGATGAGCAGCACGCGGCAGCGACAACAGATGCCCACTAGGGGGCAGTAGTGATTTTACACAGTCATTTTTGGTTTTCTTCAGCATTTCAAATATTTATAGTTTATTTATTTAATTATTTACAAATAAATAAATAAATATGCTAGTTGCTGAGTATCAAAGATAGTCACTTGAGTTACAACATAAAGTGAAACTGTTTCATGCATTTAATTTACAGAGCAATTCTAAAGGCCAGATTTAAAAAAAAAAAACAACAACAAAAAACAAATAATTAAATTATTATTTATTTATTTTATTTTTTTTAAGTAAAGAGCTGGTAAGAAAAAAAAAAGGGGGGGGGAGCATAGCAGATATTCTTGACCTGTTTAATCTTCTACTAGTTTTTCTGTTCTAAATACTTTTACAATACTGTTGATGGCAAAAAGCTAAATCTTATCTTAAAGATTTTAATTGTATGGAAGACGACACTTCTGCCCCCAAAATTACACAAAACAGTTGTAGAAACTGTCAAAAGGAGAATTTAATCTTTAAGTTAAACTGTGTAAATATAAATTTGCTCAAATCCCCAGTTTGTTTATGAATAAATGTTAATATGTAGGCCTACACTTTAAAAAAAAATCACCTTAAACTTTTACTGAGCTGTTTTGGTAGCCCATTATCCAATCAGAATCAACTGAAGTCTGCTGAAAAAAATAAAAAATGAAATAAAAAAAAAACATCTGGAAGGACACACCTACCTTTTATTTACTTTTTTAAGGCTCTAGGGCATTGGACTGTTGGCTGGGCCTCAGCTTAGACAGAAAAAAAATAGATATTTTTCAGAATTTTCCTAATAAATGACAGATTCATAGCTGAACGGGTGTGTTTCTTCTTTCTTTGGTTAGTTACTAAAGATACAGTGTGCATGTCTGTGTGTTACATAAGCACAGAACCCTGTGTAATTCAACTAAAAGCTGTGAAACCTGAGCTCACGCACACATTTTATCGTGAACAGCAGCACCACCTCTTTGCCCATGGTGCAAACATGTTATTGGTTTCCTTGCAGCTTCATAAATAACTGTGATGATGTCCTGCTATGGAAAGCTCTGGATGAGGATGAAACATTCTCAGTGTCCTGTAATTCAAAACAATAAAATAACTATCAGTCTCATACGCTAGCGGGTTTTCTTATTTGAATGATTCAAGTCAGTGGGCTTGACTGACTGAAATACAACATTGAATAGCACTTGTGTTTTGTTCAAGAGGTCACAGAGAAGGCAAGCATCACATAACTGATCAAACTATGACAAAGTCTGACGATTTTTCAGGTTATTGCAGAACAGATTTGCAGTGAAACGCCTCACTTGTACTGTGTTATGAAAACTAACAATTTTAATACTACATAACATTTAATTATCTAAAAAATGGGGGAAAAAACGATGTACAGTCTCAATTGCATAGGCACATTGTGGATGGTTACCAAATACCAGCTGTTTTCTGAATGCATAGAGTCTGAATGTACTGGGACTGTCCTGCATTACATAATAGAAACGAGACAGTGCAGGTACAATCTTAGTTCAGCAGATGGCGTAGTTCTGCCATTTTCAGGGATTTACACTGAACTTCAACAGTAAAACGTCATTAGTTTTTCTGCAATAAGGTTGTGTGTATTACACAAGATAATGTTACCACACAAATGTTTTTGGTAACTACTTTCTAATCAGAAGAAGGAACAATGTGTTGACAGGAAATAACCTTTTCAATGATGGATTAGGGGCTCATGTAAACCTTATTTCCTTACATTATAATAATGAAGGACAATTATCTAATTTTATTGGTATGACCACTATTATTATCATTGACTGTACTGTAGCAGTGGCAGCTTGTGTCTCTCTGGTTGTACCAAGATTCTCTTTTTTTATGTGTCTGCCTCTGAACTTCCTTTTTTTTTTTTTTGGCTGAAAAAATTGACATTTAAAAATAATGCATTCAAATAAAAGAAATTCAAGCTGAAAACGTTTCATGTCCTACACGTTAAAATGAACACAGTAAATAATACACATAGCAGGCCGCTTTATTAGGTACACGTTGGCTGCAAATGCTCTGTTTGATCTCAATACTACCCAGCTTTCAGTTTCAGGCACTGTCATGAAGTTGTAAATAATTATAAATAACAGGTCCTATTAGCGTGCACTGCATAATGTTGAGGAAGTTCAAAACAGCTACTGAGGACAGTATCAGTTTCAAGTAAAGGAAAAATAACCACAAAAAGACAGAAGTTATTGGGGCAAAAAGGAAAGTGAGCCAAACTACGAGCAAAATAACTCATTTGGGTCGAACTGAAGTCCAAAGGCATGCAAACTAGCCAAAAAAGGACATAAAAATGAATATAAACACATCTAAAACATCCACAAAGAAGTTAATGTGGTTGAAAACAAAGACCAGGTGGTTCTTTTATGCAGCTCTGTACTTTGCAGTGAATAGGTTCCTTTTGTTTACTTCCTATATGTAACGCAGCAACGGAGCAAATAAAGGATATTTTAAGTGAGCTGCAGCTGATAAATGTTGAGCTTTGACTTGAAAATGAAGGCAAAAATAGCAGTGGCAAATACGTGGTGTACCAGCTAGAGAACTGGGCTGGCAACTGGAGGGTTGCTGGTTCAATCCCCAGCTGGTACCAATGATGACAGTGAGTGGAGCACTGAACAAGTGCCCCCCTCCCCCTGGCACTGCACCGTGGCAGCCCACCGCTCTGGGTACAGCAGCAGCTCAGATGGGTCAAATGCAGAGGCTGAATTTCCCCTTGGGGATTAAAATAGTAAATAAAAAAATAATAATAATGAACACGAAAAATAACAAATCTACCAAGCAGCTCAGTCACATTTCTTGCAGTCTGTGCTGACAACACATGGTTACATTTGGAGAGAGGTGCATGTCAGGGTCTGGCTTAGCTTACAGAAATGGGTTCACACCTATGGTGTAACTTTAACGGCAAGTATAAATCAGCCATAACCTGGAATAGTCTGAGTCCAACCCGCTCCTGTTGGCTTTCCTGCCAGAGCCATGCAGCTGGGCTGAGTCTAGGTTAATGACGGATGGCTTCAGTAGCTCGACCAGAATTGTAGAAAATTGTGTAGAAAACTGGCTTCAAAGTAACTCTTTAGAAACCTATGACATCACAGGTGTTTGTCCAGTTCTCTTTATACAGTCTATGGTTGAATGCAACACCTGAAATATAAGTAAATATAAACAGCTTCTAATACATCTTTACTGTGCAATATTTCTTATGGCTTACACACTGACACAATATTATGGTGGTATAAAGTAACATAAAAGAATAATAAAGTATAATGAAACAGAAAATTGAAGATGATTGGTAATACACAAAACCTATAATCATCTATAATGAATAATAATAAGAAAGTAACGATAACTACGGCAAAAGTTTAAAGCAAAAAAAAAGTATTTTGAGCTTAAATAAAGAAATAAGACATGCCACTTCAACTGTAAGTGATTACCAGCTATACATAAATAAAAACAGACATCCCAAAATTCTAAAGGTTGCGTTAATTTAAATTACATTTATTCTGGAATAAAACTGAGCGTTAGTTGCGACAAGATGAGGTGAAGGATGAAAACGGTAATTAAGGATAATGAGTTGTGTCAAGTCTGCCAGGGGTGAACAAGGGATTAGAAAGAGGAGGAGGAAGAGGAGGAGCTGAGCATGGAGGAAGAGGAGGCGTCGTGCCTGTCCGCTACCAAAGGAGAGGAGCGGCCGCCATGTTAACCAAGAAGCCCGGAGCCTCGGTCCTCCCGACGGGTAAGCACTGCTTCTGCAGCCGACGAAGGGGCGCTCGAGCCGGTCCGCTGTCTCTCAGCCTTCGTTTGACAGAAAACTATGAGTCAGAAACGTGAGAATTTGCTTGCGGTAAAGCTCGGGGGCTCTTCTGACCAGCCGGCAGCTGCAGACACCCTCCGTCAGGGTTGGCCTCTCTTATCTGAGCCCATTACATTATCTGTTACCTCGTAAGGAGGAAGCCGACGAGAAGCTGCGTTCCGAATGTGGTAACTAAACCCATGCAAAGCGTTTAAAATGGACGCTGCTCCAGACGTCTTCGTGCCCGTCTGCCAGATTTATTTTTAGTGCTCAGATGAGAAGTGACAGCAGCAGAAGCAGGTTTCCTGCTGGGTTTCCCTGCTCTGTTTACGTCTCCTTTAGCTCTTCATACAGGAGCAGCCTCTGTGTTTGGTGTCCGTCTGTTTGGATTTGTGGGTGTAACGGTCGTTCGGGTTTTCTCTGGCGTTTTGTTTTTTTGTTTTTTGGTTGCCTGGTAATTTTTGGCCTCCAAGTTGGTTGACAGGGAACAAGGCTTCGTTTCACTTCAGGCTGAGGTCAGTTGGTTTTAATGTGGTCTATAAAATCCCTTTTCCTTGAAGTGTCACATCATGAATATGCAACATTTTATTTAAGTTTAACAAACGCAACCTGATGTTGTTGTGGGGTGTTGCAGCTGTGTTTGTACTCCTTTAAATATGGCTGCTGTTCGTCAGCCGGAAATCTACCTCTTTTTTTTTTTGGTTCTTAAAAATATATCTCGGGTGTATATTGATGCAACTATATTTATATATTTATATAATATTTATTTGCTGAGATTCAAAAAGATATGTATTTTTTTAATGTTATAGGTTATTAGTACTGTTTTGTATGTACTGATAACAATACATTATTAATAATGATGTCATAATACATTATTTAAACACTATAGCAAAAGAAATCCTATTACCACATTAAATTATGCCTGTAATGAAATATCTGAGACAAATATCTCCCTTCATCCATAATTTTGGCTATTTTCATAACAACAACTTTTATGAGGTGAAACTAACCACTTCACAGTTTTGTGGTTTCATGCAAACACACAAATTAAACTCGCTAACCTTTGAGGAATGTTATTTCTGTTGAGCATACGGTTCTGAGCCTGAAAGCAGGCACTGAACTGAAACACTTCTTGCACCTCTGTATCACTGAACTTTGTTGTGTGCCAAAAGCAGTGCTGTGGTGCTTGGCTCTGCAACTAACTTTGCAACTTTAATGCAAATTAATAGTTAAAGTAAGTTAGAACTTAAGCTCTTCAGGATAAACTCTATACAACATAACAGCATGTAGGGATATGGCCCTAAAGGAGCGTCTGCCAGATCTCACATGGTTGAAAATGACTTTTTTATAGGAAGAAATATGGCAATAGTTATACAAAGAATTATCGTGTTTTCTCAAAATAGTGCGATTAAGCAATAATCTAATAATTGAGGCTCATCCAGTTGCAGCAGATGAAGTTGTAAGAATGCCTTAAAATAGAGTTTTGGTTACTGTGAGAGGACTCCACATAAAACACCACTCTTGCGGTATCCAACATCCTTCAGGGATAAATCTTCATAACATGTGTAATGACATAACAGGGGTGACGGTTCGCTCTGATTGGTGGTGAGTGTGAGAGTAAGGATAGGTTGTGTCATAGTCTAGAGACCCATATGTGATTGGTTATAAGAAGTTAAACGCTTGAGAAACTCCACCTGTCTATTAGACCTGAGGAACCCTCTTAGATGAAGGTGAACCATCTTCAGGTGTCAGAGCAGAGGGGATCCAATTTAGCACCAACCCACTAACCTCCTTGAGTGCCAAGCATTTCATTTACACATCTTCTCATGTTGTAATCATAAGCTCAAGACTTGTATTTGAAGGTTACATAACACTAACATTACTGGATGTGAATGCTGCCATGACATGTTGTTAATATAGAACAAACACTTGCAAGTTTTCTCACCTTGAACTCTGGTGTGCAGACCTCATCCATTAGGTTTACTGTATTTTTAGCTGCTTGTAGAATATAAAAGGCTCTTAGCGAGACCCTCAAATATTAATTTGTACCCATTTGTTTTTTTTGTTTTTTAAAATATGTAACCATGTGCTTGGGGGCACAAAATCTGCAGTTTTCTCGACTGATTTCAGTTTTCTTTGAGGTCTGGTCACTTTTCTTTCTAAGAACTATAAGCGGCCACATAGTGTGACATATTCAACCAGTGAAAGATAGCAGAGGCTGCAGGCTTTGTGCACTACTAGCTTTATTTTTAGTGCCTGAGCCATTGCTGGCGTCATAACATTGGGCATGCTCAACAGGCTGCTGCTGTTTCAGGGATTGGAATAAGTTTTTTTGTCTCAAGAGTTGTGGTTGTTGTTCATCCGTGACTTATTTTCGCATCACAGGTTGAATAGATTGCCGTTGTTGCATGTTTTGTACTCAAAAGTGGAAGGTCTGACAGCAAAAACATGATAACTGGGGCCTCTGTTTTCATGGTGAATTTAGATTTCTCACTTCTCTATGCTGATTCATACATGTGCTAAATGTTTTGCCCCAGACACCAGTCGGTCCTAAGTGATTGGCTCTAAGTCTGACTTGGAATGCATTCAGACCTTGCATTAGCAACTGCCACACTTGAGTGGAATAAAAACCATGTTGTTGTGGGAGTAGAATTAATGTTTTTGATTTTTTTTTTTGTTCCACAAGTCCCTGTACAGGCTGTATTGTCTATATTAGCAGGAAGGCATGTACAATATAAAGTAGAAGTTTATATATCACAAGCCATATTGTCATTGCAATGAACCAGGCGGTGAATTTATAACTGGGATTAGTTTAAATACTGAGCTAATTACTGAGTATTTGGCATATCTGAGCTCTCCATACTTTCTTTTAGATCTGTTTTCGTCCTTTTTGTGCCATATATGTTTAATAACCAGTGTATGTGTTGTTTTTCACTTCACTGTCTGCCTCTGCTGCCTTTGGCTGGTTGGTGTCAGTTTGCGTTGCCTCAGGCTCTTTTCCCGATTTGTTCCATTTTGTATTTCAGCTTCATATCAAACAAAAAACAAGCGATGACTTTACATATGTGAAGGACTTTGAAAAACCCTGCAGTGAAATAGTTTAGATTGTTCCATCGTGACGAATGACAGTTAAACTGGCTTTGGAGGAAAAACATTGTCAATGTTACTTTCAGTGCAGATTCTCATGGTGATATGAAATCTCAGCTTTCTACTGCCCTACGTTTTCAGGCATCAGTCTTTATTGTATCTTTTGTGTGACATGTTTTCACAAAAATGCATTGCAGGAAAAAGGATCCTAAGGTAATTTACAGATTATGTCATCACATTTTTCTTTTAGACATCTGACTGTTATTTATCTGACTTTCAGCATTGTCAGCAGCACATGTAGCTGAGCAGGCAGTCGTGCAGTAATGCCATGTCTTCCCTCAATCAAAGTTAAGAAATAATATCCAATATATGACCGGAAACTTGATAATGGATTTCCAAGTTCAGCTGTATTCCACTACATTTTCTTTTTTAAATCTTTTCAAAACCATCACCAGTATTGAACATAACATTTTCCAGCTGGAATATGAACATCTGAATAGAAGTAGTAATTCAGTTAAGGTTATATAATAGGTATTTCTGACTATTATGCCCTTTTTCAAAAGCTGATGCGATTTACTAATGTCCAGCAGCTTATTACAAAGGGTGGGGTTAGCATCTCAGGTTCGCCTCAGTCTTCTCTTCCATGGCATCTGCCTGTTTTGAAACCTGATGTTAAGGATTTGTACAATTTCTCAGTACTGAAAATGCAGTTACATGTCAAGTTTGTGGATATAAAGAGGGAAAGACTTAAATGGCCCTAGTCTGATCTGGGTCTTTGATGTCAAACGTACCCTGCAATGCCATTTCAGATCTGTGCGGCCCCAAACAAAGTGACATCTCTGTGATAGACAAATATATTGGTACAATCTCTATGACTGCTCCGTACAGAAGCTTGAATAAATTCAAATGACAGCATTTTTAAAGTAGTATTAAAACACTATAGCTTTGATTTTATTAGATTAATGATGACCCAAGTAGTACTAAAATAATGCGAACACTGTAAGGGATTTCATAGAGTTTGAATTTATAAAGACTTTCAGCAGCTCATTGCTGTCAAAGCCTAACCGCTCCATATGTAGCTCACTTGGATGAACTCCAGAGGTTTTTTAAGGTTTTATTTTACAACAGTAAGCAAGTTTTAACTATACTTACCTGTTATTATTTAGGCTGAGTAAATTTTGAAGCAACTACAGAAGGAAAGAAATAAAATGCCAGTAGAACACAAGGTTAAGCACTGTAATGTCCAGGTAATTTTCTGGATTTTGTTGACTGTGTTTGTTTGTTTGTTGTTTATTTAACCCTAAACTGCTGTTAGCCGGTGACCCTGTCGAGCGTCTCATTGCTGGATGTGTGTGGTCACGTTGCGGCAGATTTCTCCACTCATCCTGTCGAGCAGCATGCCGGGCGTGTTCCGGTGCTCAAGCATTTCCAGCACGGTGTCGAGTTCACATTTAGCTTGCTGCTGTTCCACTCTGGTAGCAGGCATCTGTCAGGCTCTCAGCACAGGATACAGTATGTGCTTTCCAGTATAGATCCTTGTCACATTCACCGTATGTGCTGCAGAGGTAAAGTCTTGTATCATCCTGCTCTACAGAGCTGGATGAAGGTCTGACAGGCTGACCAAAAAAGGAAGAAAAAAAAACAAAAAACACCTGCATGGACAGAGCGGTTTTGACGTCTCATGACGAGTTTCTTCAAGAGATTCAGGCTGATATGAATCATTTCATATGATTAAATATCGATGTACAGATAAAAAAGATTTGTTTAACTGAGTTAAGGTCAAATATACTTACGTAATGGCATATAAACTAGTTAACAATTACAAATTTTGTTATGAAATTTGTGCCTCAAAGGTTGTCATTTTGGTTTTGTAAAACCCGTGTTTTTTGGGACAGTGTCTCAGATTCAGTTGTGAGGACACTGTTTATAGATCCTAAATGGAATTAACATGAAAAAATAATTATTTGGAATGGAGTAACTGTGAAGTGCAAGATTTATGAAGCAGATACATCACAGAAGAATTACAATTCCATTTAGACTGGTTCATCGTCTGCTGGCTGGCTGTTACATTGCTTCAGTCATCCCGTTGTGTGATGTTTTACCAAATTTAACAAGCCTATTTAACACATGTCATTCATTAGGCTTTTTTTCCCCTCTCTAGGGGTTGTTACAGTTGATTATCATGCCATGCACATTTATCCGTGCTTGGCATGGGTATCATAAGTGGAGGGCAGTGAGGACAATGTGGGGTTCAGGGTCTTCCCAGAGAAACTTTGGCAGGTGACTGCAACCTTCAGACTGGACAGCAGCCACCTCTACCAACTGTACAAAACTACATATGATGATAAATAATGTCATTATTATTTTTATTAAGAAAAAAAGAACATTTGACAAAAATGTAGAATATTTTTTTCTATTTCAAAACTAAATACATCCTATGATTCAATAGCTTGTCGAACCCCCTTTAGCATCAGTAAGTTTAAGTAATTGTTTTCCGTTTTATCAGTCTCCTGTTCAAACAGAGATTTTCCCAGAATCCTCAATAACAGAGACAGTCACGTGCGCAGCAGTGGATGTTTGCACGGACTTTGTCGTGTATCTGTTGAGCAGTGTGTTGGAGGGCCGCAGTCGTCTCTTGGCTCGTCTCTTTCTTGTAGTCATCCTCATTAACAGGATTACAGCGCACATTCAGATTAGACTCGGCAGCAGAGACCATCTGTCTGCTTCAACCTGCACGGCTGCGCGGTGGCCCATGAGGATCCTGATGGGGACTCGCTCCCACTCAGTCCTGCTTCTATTCTTCACTTCAGCTTGTCGTTATTCTGAGCCAGTTGGACACTTTTTCACACCACCTCCACTTATCCCCAGTAGTTGCAGTACCAGGAAACGTCTTAGTTTTCCTTTGGAGCTCAGAAAACTTTCAGCATAGAGTTGACTTGCTGCGTCGCAAACATGAGGAAATATGTTTTATGTAGTTACCTTTTAATTTTTCACTTCAGGGACTTGTCAGGCATCAAACAATTGTAGATTTTACTGTCTTTCGGGTTTATTTCCTATATTTTTGTGACTACTGTGCTCCTGCTTAAATCTGCGGTGCCATATTGTTTCTGTGGTCATTATCATCATCTGCAGCTTGCTCTACAGATCAACTGTCTGACCTACATTTGCAATGCAATGGAACGAAAATTCACTAAAGTCTAGACAGTGCCAGGTCTTTACATATTTAAACAGTTGTAAAGGCATCGGTACTTTTAAAAACTCTAATTCTTCAACAATAACAGCATGAGCTTTGCCTCAGGGAAACAGATGGACATTTGGACAACTTTTCTAATATGTTCACATGAACAGATTAATTAAGAAAATAATCATCCATCATTATAGGCTTCTCTCTAAAGATATTTAATCACAACTTATGTTATGCATTTGTTCGCTATTTAAAAAAAAATTAAAAGTCACTTAATATGATATTTATTTATACTTTTTACTTGATGTTGGACAAATGCTTTCTGGAAAGTCCAACGTTTGTGATTTGATATATGAAGGCTAAAGGAGATGGTAGTGGTACTTTTCCTCTCCCGCCCCCCAACTCTCCTTCCATATTTTCTTCTCATAAACGTGGCACTTCTTGGGTGAAAATCTCATGCAACTTTTGTAAGAGAGGTTGTCTGAAAATGTCTGATTTTGAGCAGCTTGGTGCTTTTTTTTTTTTTGAAAATATTTTCTATTTGTGTTATTCTCCAAAACAATCCAGAATAATTTTCTGTTTACAGGCGGATGCTACTGAATGAGATTAGGGTTTTGTTGTAGAAACACAAATGTCCAAGATCAGTAGGTGTGAGTGTCCTCAGTAAGACCTGCTGCAGGTCTAAAGTGCAACAAAAATGTAAAGCGATCATTTCAGTGAACATCTGAAACTGATGTCAGACTAATGGGGAGAGGTCTGACGTCTTAAACGGGCTTCACTTCTCCCAACTTCTGAACACTGTTTGGATTTCCCACTTCTGTTTTTCTACTGATAAGAACTTCGGTCAAAGTCCGCCTGTGCCAGTAGCTGCAGAACTCTCAGCTCTGATTGGATCATCCACAGCCACCTTTGACCTCTGATCTCTCCATGTTATGGCCATGTTGCCATTAAAAGAAGTGAAGCAGCTGAGAGAGAGGCAGGCTGTGTATTGGGGATTATCAGACTAAATTAAACCCTTCATCCTCCTTAGACCAAGTCAGTCTATACGACTGACTGCAGACTGGACCAGATGACCATAGCTCAGGTCCAAAGCTGCTACTGGTCTACTGCTCTTCAGCCGATTTCAGTGAATGCTTTTGTGTTTGGCTTATACGCCACAAAGACTTCTCTGCAGCTTCTTTCATATGTTTTGTTCCTGTTCTTTTGACCAGACTACGTTTATAACAGCAGCAAAGCAGAAGATGGCACGTCTGCATCAGGTCTGATCGTCTCCAGCACACGATGATGTGTGGAAATGAACTTAAAATAAGTTTAAAATTGAATAGAAAATGGTAATAAACACCAGTGGTAAATTTTATTCAGCATTTTTGGCATCTCCTCCCTCAACGACCTGAAATTTCAAAAGTAAAGCTTTCCAGGTTACTGCAAAGAAATGACCAGATATTCACCTTTAATTTTCAAATTATAGGTCCCTACTCAGTTTTAAAATGTGTGTGTATGTATGTATGTGTATGTGTATACATACATATATGTATATATATAATGTACACATATGTCTAGTATCCATTTAGCTTTCTGGGCTCAGTTGATGTTTCAGATCTTTATATCTGTCAGCTTCTGTTTGCTTGACTCTTTTTAATAGAGCTAAAAAGCCCATAAAGCTGAACTCATCCATCTGTTTTTCTGTTTTGTTTTTCAAAAGAAGACCTGCATACATGCTGATTAGTGTGTTTGTCGCCATGGATGTGATATACTGTACTTATATGACCAGTGAAATAGTAATTGGATTTCCCAGATCCTGATCCATCATCACGCACAGTTAGTAGAGCTGAATGGAGATGAATCGAGAGGAATTCCTGCTTTCTTGTTTTAAACAGAAAGAGCAAAATAACAAAACCCAAACTAAAGTTTTCTTTAGTACAGAATGTATAATTCTAGAAAGGACAAGATATGGTGAGATTCCCATAGATATGAGAACACTCCCGCACTGTTTTGTGATCTCGAAACCTTCGGAGTAAACTCTCTCCAATCCAGAAAGTTGGTCGTGCTTCCTGGCGCTCCGATCCGAATCGATGCCAGTGGGACTTGAGGGTGCGTCAGGGATGGAGTAAAGCCGAAGAAAAACTGAATCAGTCCATAATCTGTGGGGCGTTAGAATTTAAAAGTGATTTCTGATTTGCTGCTGCTTTTCAGATGCATGTTTTCCACATGTTTATCAGAAATGGCATGGAATTATGTTAATAAGATAAATAACAGGCTTTTTTCTTCTCAATAAAACAAGGTACACTCCTGTTTTATAGAAACGATAACCTTGAATGATTTCTGTTGGGACCTGGTTGTTATAGAAAATAAAACTAAACTGAACCCAACCTTCACGGCAGCGCCCCCTAATTTATTGGTAGAATTGTTCAGCTGGTGATTGGATTCGACCAATAGTGGTTGCTGAAATCATTTGGTACGAGCTGATATTAGTTTTCTGGTCTCTGTTGATATTTTTGATCTCCTTGCATCATATTTGCATTCGTGGCTTGTTTCAGATCTTTATATCTGCTTACTTCTGTTTGCTGTAATACATCACAGCTTCTGTTTCATTAATGTTTGTTAGGAGGCTAAAAACAGAGTTTGTTTAGAGGCCCGCAGCCTCTCCTGAGAAAGAAAAAGAACATCTGAATTGGCCAAAGTGTGCACCGTCAGGTCAGACTTCGGCTATCGATGCATCTCTTTATTTCTACTTTTGGCGATCCAGACCAGCAAAGTTTTTCTACTCCTGAAAATACTAAAATCATAAAACTAGAATTCTTCAGGTAATGTTGAAAACAAAGTGTCCTTGGCACGGTCTTTTTGTTGTTGTTGTTGTTGAAGCATTTGAATAACCAAAATAACAAAGTATGGCATAAGACCATCTGGTGGGCTTCCTCTCACAGAACTCATCCCACTGCAGTGTTTCTCCACTCACAGAGCAGTTTCACATGTTTCAGTAAATTTTATTTATTGCTTTACATAATAAACAGAGGACGTAATGAAAACATTAAATCTTTGGAGGTTGATGAGCATGTTATTTGTATTACATAACCCACTTTTTTTCAGTGGTCATGCCATGTGATATTTGTTTGAGCTGGTGCATCAGTCACTTGCGTTGAGCGTAACTTGATTAGCGAGTAAATGTTCCAGTCTGGATTTTTGAAGAAGGATGAGATGTGACAGTCTGGCCGGTCATCTTAACTCTTTTCTTCTTCAATACAAGGAATTAGTCAGGTTCCTCTGGATTTCACCTTGAATTTTCAGGGAGCAGCAGTTCACTTGGATGCCTTTTGAATCGTCTTGCAACCAATCAGAGAATCAAAACATGGTAACAAAAGGCATCCATGATGGTGGGCAGTGGAACCTGAAGGCCAGTGTTAGTTCTGCAGTAAAAGCTGTCGTAAAAGAGTCGTCGCAAAAAGCCCGCTCGCTCTCTCCTGTGGAAAATGGTTTGGCACGTTCTGTACCGGCTTAAGCATACCTTTCGATTTTTAGGTCTTTTTTTGTAACAAAGGGGTTTTGATTTTTACATTAGGAAAGGATCAATCATTAACACGTTAAGGTTAATGTGCAAACAGCTGACATCCCCCAGTTTCACAAAAACAAGCACATATCAACCAAATGATGGTTTTAAAATGACCCAAGTTTGTTACATAAGATGTTATTTTAAATCTGAAGAATTTTGTTCTGTGTATCTGGCAAAGGGATATGCGATTCACTGTTTTAAGCTGCTGTAGCGTGCATTTTTATTCTGAAAAGTAAATACAAATGACCTTTTTTTAAATGTTTAAACTAAAATCTTGTTTGAAACTGTAAAAGATGCCTAACCCATGAATGTTTTTTAATTTCTGTTTCTGCACCTTTTCAGCAGTGAGGATTTAGAAACCTCATCAGACTTTTTTTCTCAACAAAATTTAGAAATAACGGACCTAAAAACCACTCCCTGAATCTCTCTTGAAATTCCTCAAACTCCTCTCTTCGTGTGTCTTTCAAGGCAAATTGGGCGAGCCGGTCTACTCTCCGGGTCACAGCGGCTCTCAGACGACGTCGCCCGTCACCCTGCCGCCACTTCGCAACAACAACCACAACCCCCTGACGGTAAGAACGCACACTAAACCGCTTTGTCCTTGGATTACCACGCTCAGCACGCTGCTTTTGTGATCCCCACCACACTTTGATCATATTTTTACAGCTGCAGACGTAACAGTAGGTCCACTTGACATGAAAACGCTATAACACTTGACGATCGCTCGAATTTCAGTGCTTTTATTACATGTGTTGACCGACAAAGTTTCGCTCTATGAAGTTCAGATTAAAAAAAAAAAACTGTATGAAAATTTCTTGATAAAGTGGTTAACTTAAGGCCCTGGGGTTTGTTTTGTTGTTTATTTTTGTTTTGAGTCAACAATGTAGTTTGCACTGTTCTGAATATTTTGTTGAACGATTTCCCAGAAGCATGTTGTTATAATGTGAGGGATGGTGCAGGAAGGTTACCTGTGAGCAAACACCAAACTGAAAAATACTTTGCATGTTTTTTATCTGCACTTCAGCCTTCAGACAGCTGATCTGTGTTTCAAGCACATTCTTGTCTCCACTCAGGCGCTGAACAGTCCCAGTTTGTTCAAATATGCCGCCGTTGCAGTCGACACGGTGCCCCCAGTTTAGGAGTCAGAAGCCGACAGGCACATCAAAAGAATGTTTAATTAGTTTAAGCTACTCGAACCTCAGAAATGCTTTTGCTGTGTGAGGAGAACTGGACAAAGCCTTCTGTAACATCACCGGTATGATTCAGGCATATTCTGGGCAATATGACTTTAAATCAATATCACGACTCACTGAACACTTAACCTTGATTATTAAAAAGAATTATTCTGATTTTGTTTTTTTTGTTTTTTTGCCCCTCATGGATCACAACGTTTTAGCTGCAAAAATATCCAAGTTGCAACTATGGTTGTACATATATTTGTGATTTTTAAAAATAAGTTAAGGGAAATGCACACTAGTGAACAATTTTTAATAGTCGTTGAATGAATATTTCAAACAACTGAAATAATGATCATAGGCAAAATTCTGAATGACTGTTTTTGACAACATTTTTTTTAATGATTTCTGAGCCCTACTACCATTAATATCTAAAATAACTTCCTTTATGTTGAAATTTTATTAGGTATCGAAAAAAGTATCGATCAGGCATCGGTATTTGAAACAAATTATCGGAGAGTAAAGAGTAAATGCAAATGGTACACAGCCTAAAAAAACAAAACAAAAAAAAACACTTTCAGGATGAGTGTCACTTTGGAATGCTGCAGCAGTTTCTATAAACCTCTTTAAAATCATAGTTCATAGTCTGAACATAATCAATACAAAGGTTGAATCTGATAAAGTGAAGTGGAACAAAACTAGAAAGGTTTTAGTTCCCACAAGTCAGGTGATCTCTCCAAATGGGCACACCTTGGCATCATCTACGCCATTTGAATTTTCTGATGTACAAAACTATATATTTAATTTCTTTATCACTAACGACGTTCATTACATCTAAATACAGCAATTTTGGCTTCCTTTTTTTTTTTTTTTTTTAAATTAAAAGACCTTTATACATTTTCCATCCAAAAACTGACCACACAAAGCAATTAACTTAATTAACTCAATCCAAATGCAGCAAATTTACTTTTCAAATTGTAAACATTTCAAGAACAATAAAAACAACAAAATAGAGATAAAAACCAATAAGCTGTTGTTATGTAACCGATGCAGTTCTTGGAAAAGAATTCAGTGTAAACATTTCTACAAAAATGCAAACTGTAAAGCTGTAAAACATAAATAAAACTGGAGGAAAAAAAGTATGTACACAACTGTCCTTTTAAAAAAAACAAAAAAAACCCAAAAACATCCATCCATCTATCATTTCCCTATCAGTACCCTAAAGCCTGCTGGCGACATCTGGAATGGTTTGAGTGTACCACAGGAAAGCAGATATTTACAGATAAACAAATTTCACTGGAAAACAGTGAAAGTAAGGGAGATTTTACAGCTAACCTTTTTGCGATTTCTGTTTTTGTGATTCTTTGGCTTCTGTCTCTCTGATTCTTTGGAGTCGAGTGTTTTTATGTGTATCCTTTGATTCTGTGGAGTCTTGCCTTTCATTTGAGGGGTTAGTCAGCTGTTCTGTTTTCTGTGAGGTCAGTAATGTCATGAGTGACTTCACGCAGTTTGATATTTGGTAATTCATTTCTTTATTTAAGTTGTGTGTTGGGTCACATAAAGAAGGTTTATACATTCCTGTAACGATGGAAACAGAGTTTGTTTTGGAGTCAGCTTCTAGTGGTCAGTTAATGAACTGCACTTCTGCATCGGCTTCAGGAAGGAAAAGCTGGAGGTTTCCCCACTGAGCAAACATTGGATCACTTTTCTATGGGGCAGTTATTTAGTTGAACATCCATGTTGCAACATCTTGTGGCAAAACAGATTGTGTTACACACACATATGTGTGTATATAAATATATATATGTGTGTGTGTGTGTGTGTGTATTATGTTTGCTCCCAATTAGAATTTTCTTCTGATTCTTAGAGCTTTATGATTATTTTCTGTTGCAGGTAAAATACAAACTGCTCAAAGTACCGCACACATCTGCCTTTGTAACAAAAAAAGGAAAAGAAACATAATGATAAAATATAAAGAAGTGAAGTGCTGCCGTTACACTCATGAGTGATCAGCTCTTTCCAGTTGCCGCTCCGACACAGACTGAACTTTAGGATTCTTGCTGCATTTTCCTTGAACATCTTAAACTGACATGTGAGTGCTAAGTGAAGGTGACTGGACCTGCTCGAGTTTCTTCAGCTCTGACTGACCGCTGTGAGTTCCAGGCATTCACAACCTCTCCTGGTCATGAGGGGCTGTTAATGCCTGAGCCTCCACACCGCTCAATTATGACCAGAGTGTTTTGTAACATCTTGAAGAAATTTGATTACTTTCATTCAGAACTGAACATGACATTAACTGGGTCTGGGAAACATCAGACAGTTGGGCATTTTCAGTTCCACTGATAAATTTGATAATTTGTCATGTTGATAACTGCCGAATGTGATTAAATGACTGTTTAATTCCCTGAAACTTTTTAATGGTGCCAGCAACACAGAAACCTCCTCCAATGTGTGCAGACTTCATGCATTTTATCTGGAAGATGACTTCTGGAAAACCACTGATTGGATTCATGAGAATCAGTAAACAGATTATCAGTGTACATTCTGGTCAAAGTACACGCTGGGCATGCATGACGCTGGACACCATGTGGGCATTTTGGATGGTTGTTGTCATCACCTGCTATGAATGAATTGGTCACTGATGACTATAAAACAAAAGGGAGTGTCTGTAAACTGTTAGCACTTTAGCTTGCTGTTATTTCTGCGAGTTGAGAAGCAGCAGCTCTGAACAGGCAGCTGTAGCCGTGCAGCTAATTATAACCTCCTGCTCCAGGATGCTTTAAACAGCTGATTGGTTTATAGGCTGCTGTGAAGGGCACACTTTGTACTAAAGGCATAAAGGAACTGGTGCAGCATGCATTTGCTCCATTACCTATAGAGTGGTGTGATTGCTTGTGCACTTCAGTCTGCATTATCTGTTTCTTGATGCGCACTATCAAAGCTTATGAAATGTTAATGACTTCTAAAGACATATTGGAAGCTGCCATGCTGACCAGCTTCTTGCTGGAGAATCTGTGTTAATGAATCCAGATCTTTACAATGAGGAAGTCACAATATCAGCAATGTGGCACGTTCCCATAGGATTGTGCTCAGACATGTGATTGTATTTTATTTGTTTTTACAATGTTACCTTTGTAAAAGAGTCGGCTGTTTTTTTTGTTCAGATTTTTCCGCTTTGCTCTGATGTTGTCGCCACTCCCAATTCGACTCATTTCTTTTGTTCTCAAGTCCATTTAACCAGTACAATTTTCGTGACCAGGAAAACTCTTTGGTGAAACGTGATGGGTGGTTGGGCTTCATGTGATCGCTAATATAACAGCATTAAAAGCCTTTATTCAAAACCACCAAAATTGTTGTCAGTTTTGTAGTAAAAACTTGTTGATGTGATTCTGCCACTGTCATCCACTGCACACCATTGTGGATGCTTTTCTTTATGCTAGTCAGGCTGTTGCTCTATGTCACATGCGTCAGTTCTCTGATTGGTGGTATATCTATTCAGTGGCATCTGGAGGCACTTTCTTTTGGTAATGCTGGTAGTGCTGAGAATCCAGAGAAATGCAGCTAATTCATTGTATCAGAAAGGGATAGTATTAGGATAACTGGCCAGGCTTTATAGCTGAATTCTCAACTATTCCTAATTCCAATTTTTGAAGTATTGATAACCTCCCAGGTGTTGCTTTAGGATTTTTAATGGTACACAGTGTAACCTGCATGTCTAAATGTCTGATGGGTGATGACATCACCGCTATCTGTGTTTTCTCCTCTGATACTGTACACTCATCTGGTCTGACGTATGCATGTATGTACATATATGTGTGTGTGTGTGTGTTATTCCTTCATGTTTTTCCCAAAAAGAATTCCTTTAACATTTCTTTTTCAAGCATATGTGTTTGTTTTGTTGCTTTTGTTTTCACTAAATGTGAAATCCAGTCCCATCTCTGACTCCTGATTTTGTCTTCACTCTAATTTTATCCTCTTCAAGTGCAGTTTTCTAAGATGAACATGTTTCATGTTTGGGAACATTCAACCGAAACTGATATTTAATCTGTGACATGGCTGATGTATTCTGTTTCCTTATGAAGACTTGTGTAGTGGATCGCTGTAATACTGATAAAGCTTTGAGAAAGAAATTTGAGCTTTAGTTCTCTTACAAACTCTTCATAAGTGTTGCTGGTTGTTACTGGACACTTTTGTCCCCCAAGAATGCTTTAGTGTTTTTGATCAAGACTATCTTGACATGAATTGTAAATAGTTTGTTCTCGTTTGAGATGTACAGTGAAGCGGAACTGGTCACAACCAGTATCCAATGGTGTCAATGCTATTTTAACTCCTGAAACCCATTTTAGACTGTTTATGGCCCTACCAGATCTAGTATGAAGGTGTACATAAAATGATCTGGAGTTCCACGTTTTAATGCTAGCAGCTGAGTTTATTGTATCACCTTTAAGACATCTTTTATTTGTCATTGAGGGAAAAAAAAATCTGTCTGTATCAAACTTTGTTATCTCTTTGCTTAAAGCTTGTGCAAAAGTTAAAAAGAAAATGTAGGTCTATAGTCACGTAGTGTTTCTTGGTTCAGTCAACATCTGAAAAAGTTTGTGTCACAAATAATTTCTTATCAGACCTCCAACAACACTTTAGAAAAAGGGCACAGTACAACCAGAGCAGCCTTATAAGTAATAAATGTTTTTTATTGAATCCTTAGATAGCAAATACCAGCATGGAGGCTGTTTATTGAGCTGATCAATAGGGATGGGAATTAATAAGATTTTTACGATTTTTCTCATTTGGAAAAACAGGACACAAACCGGTCGATTAGCATCACCGATATAAAATTTTAATAATAATAAAATAAATATTCTTAAATATTATTCTGTGGTAATTCCATAAGAATGTCCAACATTCTTCTAATAGAAATTTAAATTCTCCTTTTTAAAAGGAAATATGAACTGAGCAGTGAAAATAAAACTACGTTAGCCAGTGACAAATACAATCAAGTCAAATCCAATGGAACTGCGTATTGTGCAAATCTGCAACCATCAACTAGAATTAACAATTCTTTTGCAGAAAAATAAGCATGTCTGCTTTTTCAGGAAGTATAACATGATATGCAATGTTCGTTAATTAGTTACCTGCAGTATTTATTAGCTGAGGACACGCTAACGTTGCTGCTGCTGCTGGGTTGAGAAACACTAATGTCAGTCCTTAGCGGATCAAAAACACAACATTCATTAATAGTTACTGCATGATGTGTACGCAAATATTTCTGCATGTTGGTGGTATTTCCTCCTTTTGATGAAATATCCACTTTGCAAGTATTGCAAGTTGCCCTGTTGTCGTCCTTTTTAATCAAGTGTAACCAGACTTTCAAGTGTTTGTACTGCGTGGGCGCCATGTTTACTGTTGACTGCTGGCTGCAAGCCACGCAAGCCACGCAATGTGCGTGGTGACGTAATTTGCGCCCAGTGGAATCAATAAGGATATCATTTGCAAAATTGGAAAATGATTCCAAGGAACCAGTTATCAACAAGAACCAGTTTTCAATTCCCATCCATACTGATCAAGGCTTTTGACACAGTGGATCATGCAAAACTAAAGCAAATTCCCCTTCAGTGTAAGATTATATGAATGCAGGTAGACTGTTTAGCTCAAACTACCTGAGTGTAACCAAGACTGGTCCTCAGGGATTGTCCTGGGACTTTTCATTTTGTGTACAGATTTGTATCCAGTGCCAAATGTATTATGTGCGGATGATATGGTGATACATGATGCTATTAAATGCTATCTCGATGTTCCAAATTTTCCAGCCTGTCATCTCTATTTAGAGCTTTTGAAACTGACTCAGTGTATCCCCAAAATGCAGTCTTACTGGCCAGATTACAAGAACACACGTTATTGTGTTGTATTACTCAGCAGCTCGTTTGAACCAGGGCATTTGTGTATGCACCTCTGTTGTTTGAAAGGGCCCAGGTGTGTTCCTCACCATGGCAACAGGGAGTGACTCACTGAGTAACTGAAAACAAGAAAGAGTCTTTCATTATTAAACAGGGAATAAATGGACAGTCATCATTCAGATGTTCGGTATCCCCATTTTTACATGTGTTTGCATCTTTGCGGTGTATCAGTTGTAGCACAAGAGGGTGAAAGCAGGGCTTCAACACAATTACAAGTTATTAAAAAAAGATCTTGATTTCAGAAGAACAGTTGAATTGACGTTGATGTTTATTATCGTCATGAAGTGCCTGGGCGTTATTGTTTTTAGCCTGCATTTGCATCTAGCCAAATTGGTGACGTTAGATGTAGCTATATATTAACTTTGAGGCTTTTCTGTTTGGAGTGTGCCCTTGTGTCTACAGGCAAATATAACAGACTTACTGTGAGACTGAAGAAAGCTGTCTTATGTGCCAGATTAAGAATGTTCATAGGCGATGGATGTTTGTTGTCACAGTGAATGTGTAAAATATTGAAATGATATCTATGGTCTGGTTTGGAAAATTCATCCATCCATGATTTGAATGTTTTTTTTATTTATGTATGTCTTTTTAAGTACTCACATCCTGATTACATTTAAGCTGTGATTTGATGCCTCTCTGCCCCTCCAGGGAGGCCCTAAAGCCACCATGTCGGACACCGTCCAGCTATCGTCGCAGTCACAGGTCCACATCACCCAGCTGTACGAGGAGAACATCAATAAGCTTTCAGCCCTATCCTCCCAGCCAAACGGCCTGGCTCCAGTTGGCTCTACTCGCCCAGGCCTGCCACTGCCAGACCGACAGACCTCAGCGCCAGAGCCCGCCCACCACCACCGCCAGGGCAGCGCCACCTCCAACAAGTCTGCTGATAGCAAGCCAAAGCCCACCTCACTGACCCCTGAGCAGGCCATGAAGCAGTACATGTCCAAAATGTCCTCATACGAACACCATGAGGTGTTCAGTTACCCAGAAGGTGAGTTTCTTTAATAGAAAAGTTCACTGTGATGAGTTCTGATAATGTTAGAAATGTATTTGCAAAAATAAAAACTACTCTCCTTCCTTCCTTTCTTTCCTACTTTCTTTAGTGTATTTTCTTGGTCCGAATGCAAAGAAGAGGTCAGGCGTTCTGGGTGGAGCCAACAATTGTGGCTATGACGATGATCAAGGCTCCTACATCCACGTCCCACATGACCACATCGCCTACCGCTACGAAGTCCTGAAAGTCATCGGGAAAGGCAGCTTTGGACAGGTACGAATACTGGTTTTCTTTTTGTAGAGATCAGTTTGAATCTCTTTCTTGTCATTTTGATTCTCTGTTTTAAAATTTTTTAAAAAACTGATCATTTTTAGCTGCAGTGCAATAAGTTTTTGTGTTTTGAGTTTCTTTGTAATGTACTTTTAATATAGTCTCTTTTTCTAGTTTTCACTGATTTTTCTGGGCATTTTCTGCCTTTTTTGTGAATTTTTGATTTACAGTAAAGAAATCCAAAGTAGATAAAAACATATCTATCAAAAGCCAAAGGTGCCATCTTTAGAAGTCTTGATTTCTCTAAAAAAACAAAACAGAAACCCATAGTGTTGAAACAACAACTTGTCTCTTGGTTTTAAAGAGCTATGACTGTGTTTTGGGTTGAAATAGCAGAGGTTAATCAGTTTTTGTTGGTCGGACAGATTAAAGATTAATTAGATCATTATGCATATCCTCCTGCAGGTGGTGAAGGCCTTCGACCACAAAACTCAGACCCACGTGGCTCTGAAGATGGTCCGGAATGAGAAACGCTTCCACCGACAGGCAGCCGAGGAGATTCGCATCCTGGAACACCTAAGGAAGCAGGACAAGGACTTGAGCATGAACGTTATCCACATGTTGGAGAACTTCACCTTCCGAAACCACATCTGCATGACGTTCGAGCTACTCAGCATGAACCTCTACGAGCTCATCAAGAAGAACAAGTTCCAGGGCTTCAGCCTCCCGCTGGTCAGGAAGTTTGCCCACTCCATCCTGCAGTGTCTGGACGCACTGCACAAGAATCGCATCATTCACTGTGACCTCAAGCCCGAAAACATTTTACTCAAGCAGCAAGGACGTAGCGGCACCAAGGTCTGACACCGACTCATGTAGAAGGAAATGCATTTTTCTGCTTTAAAGTCCAGCAATACAATCTCCTTGTCTCGTTTCTCCTACAGGTTATAGATTTTGGTTCCAGCTGTTATGAGCATCAGAGAGTTTACACCTACATCCAGTCCAGGTTCTACCGAGCACCTGAAGTTATTCTAGGTAAAAATAAATAAATAAAAAACACACACACACAAAGAAAACATCAATTTTTCATGAAGTAAATTAATTATCTTTTGATTTCACATCGTGCGGTGTGGCTTAGATTGAATTTATAAGACTGGAAAAATCGTACAGTGTATCTGCCTAACCTAAACACATGCTGGCAGTACAACAATGTTACATCTATATCCTACAGAAATTCTGTCTTTCACAACATACTAAAAAAAAAAACCTCACTTTATTTGAATAGCTAAATTAGGGATACATCAGGAATTTGACACCTAAGGCTTTTAAGTTTGTTCAATAGGAGACACTTTAAAGGACATCAGAAGAGGAATCGTCCATTGTGCCAAACTGTTTCTAAACACTAAAAATAACACGTTATTTGATTGCCACAAATGAAACGATCACAGAGAGCAGTTCTGTAGAGAACTGTAATGAAGCTACTAGCAGCTGTAAAGAAAATTACACATTGATAAGTCTAAAAATCTAGACTGTAATCAGTGGGATGTTAGACTCAGACTGCTTTGCCCTGTCCTCCAGGTTCCAGGTATGGGATGCCTATTGACATGTGGTCCCTGGGCTGCATCCTCGCTGAGCTGCTGACCGGTTACCCCCTTCTGCCAGGTGAAGATGAAGCCGACCAACTCGCCTGTATCATTGAGCTACTGGGAATGCCTAGTCAAAAGATCCTCGATGCATCCAAGCGGGCAAAAAACTTTGTGTCATCTAAAGGGTACCCACGGTACTGCACCGTTACCACACTGCCTGATGGTACCACAGTGTTGAATGGTGGACGCTCACGACGGGGGAAAGCACGTGGCCCCCCCGGCAGTAAGGAATGGAGCACAGCGCTGAAAGGTTGCGATGACCCACTTTTCCTAGACTTCCTCAAACAGTGTCTGGAGTGGGATCCGACCCTCAGGATGACACCGAGCCAGGCACTGCGCCACCCGTGGCTCAGGCGGCGACTCCCTAAGCCGCCAACAGGAACCACCGCAGGAGATAAGACCTCCTCTTTTAAAAGAGGCACCACCACAGATGGTGCCATCACCTCCATCTCCAAGCTCACTACCACCTCCTCAACTGCCACCTCCTCCTCCAAAACTAGGACTAATTTGGCTGCAATTACTGACGCCAACGGAAACATCCAGCCAAGGACAGTTCTGCCCAAACTGGTGAGCTGAGAGTGAATGCACCCCGCTCGCTGTGGTGGGAGATGAAAGCTGAGCTTATGAGTAACCAGTTAAACTTGAATAAAACCAGTTTGTCCAGCTTTGAAGAGCATTTGGTTTTATAAGCGTTGCAGGGGTGCGTTCAAGACAAGTATGGTCATAAAAGCTTGGCACTGGAGTGTTCAAACCTGCAAAGTAGCCTGGCTGGGATGTAAGCTGAACTGACGAAGATGACAAACTGGGGTGCACTCAGGCACCTCCAGTTCTCAGCCCTGTCTGGAAAAGAAAATATGTTTTGTATTTTGAGCAGCAAGACAGAAAACGACAACATGTTTGACATGGCTATGGCGCTGCTCAGACAATCAGAACACATCACACAACTCTGTAGCTCCAAACTCACAAACGCATTACAAACATGGTGCTGATGGAGGGAACAAGGCTTTTTAAAATATTTTTTAGCACAGAATCTATTTAGCTGAGTTGATTAATCAGTTTAATACCAAAAATAATGAGTGACTTCAGTCTTACAAGGTTATATCAACCAACATTTTTCAGGCCCTATGTAGAAGGATTTTGTACCTAATTGACAAGTGTGATATATCCTTTTAATACTAAAGCTACAGCTTTCGTTTTGTATCACTATAAAATGGTATTGTGTTTTAGTTTGGAGGTGTTGGAGGGCATTTCTTTTTTTTTTTTTTTTTTAAATAACCTAAATGACCACTATCAAAGATCCAACAACCCTGACACCATCTACCTGTTAGCTAGCTAACTTCTTTAGCTAGAGGTTGTTGCATATTGAGTAGCTAGCTGCCGTTACCGTGCTAGCATAGTGCCTGTCAGCTGGCTAACTGTTAACTGGCACTGGTCAGTTATTAGACGGCTATTTGTTTGCATTTAGCTGTCATAATGCTACCTATTTACAATTGAACTGGCTAGCAGTTAGCCTAGCAAACTTAAAGCAGTCGGCTACCTGCAGCTGGCTCACTGTTTGCCTTCTTTGGCAGTCCTGTGGCTAGCCTTAGCCATATTTAGCCATAGTTGTATCAGCTCTCCACTGCCCAGCCTTACGAAACACAGAATGACTAAATGTTTTCACTTTTTAAAATTTAGTGTTTTTACGTGTTTGCTTTAAAGGGTTAGCGGGCAAGCTTAACAAGTTAAAAAGATGAGACGTACTAGCAAAGGATGTTTGTGCTAACAAGAACCAGCCTGGTTCCCTCTTTTTTTTTTTTTCTTTCTTTTTTTTTTTTTTTTTTAAATGTGTTTCCACAAGGAAGGGGGTCTGAGGTGAAACTAGGAGGCTGAAATTTTAGCAGCTTTTAGCGACCTTTTCCTCGGTCCTTGCAGCTGTCATCTCCACTTATCTAAACTACCATTCCAAACCACCTGGTGAAGGTAGTGCGCTGCTTTGCCTGTTTGTCAACTGCCAGTAAAGAAAAGGAGTTTTAGTCTCCAGATGCAAATAAAATGAAAAAAAAAAAACTTAACTGAAATGACGAGCTAAAGGAGACGCATCTGGCACTGAAAAGCTACCGTGGAACCCCAGCTAGTGGAAATGCTCCTTTTATGAACCAAATCTGACCATCAACAGTACAAACTTGCTGTTGAATGAGCTGTGAGCTTGGAGAAGGTTAAGTCAAGGTGGTTTTAAAGACAAATTATATCCATTTTAAAATCAAAGGGCTGTATAGAAAACAGAATTGTGTTCATACTCCCAAAAATGCCCATTGATGTCAATAAAATTCAGACAGACCTTGTGAAATATAAATATTATCTGTAGTGAAACATTATCTGGATAAGTGGTTACTAAATAGGACCTATTATGCTTTTATTCATTCATTTTTAACATGGCTAAACTTAATATGGAAAACCTGTGTAACAGTAATAACATGAACCTAAAGCTCAGGCTTCAGAATAAAGACCATAGGTCCTCTTTCAAATTGAGGTGGGGGTGTCACAGCCCAGAAACGTGGATCTTTCACCTAGGGCAACATATGATGGCTCCAAGAATTCAGAGCTTAAAGTGCTCGATTTAAAAAAAAAAAAAAGGAGGGAGGCTGTTGTTGTTGAAGAGTTTTATATCTTACTTGAGCTCTGCAGCAGAGAGAGCTTCATCTCAGGCTTAGTGGAGAGAAATGTTAGTCATTAGTTGTGTTTTAGGCCTCAAATTGTAACACAGACTGTGTTTACAGTTCACTATATATAATAGTAATAATTAACAGATAACTGTTACCTGTATCCATTTGGTTACAGCAGCCTTTTATAGGTGACAGTCGTAGTCAACTAATGTGGTCTAGGTCTGTGTTTGTGAGAAGTTGGGGTTCTAATTCAGGGGTTCCTTCAAAGTCATAAAGTCACTATAAGAAAAATAGTACTTGTGAGGGCCCAGTCACACCAGTACAGTGTACAAAATAATATCCCATAGTCCCCCATAATGCATGTTTACAACTGCAGCTGTTTAAATGTTGAATAACCAGCCACTCGGCTACACAAGTAGGATTTGAAATGGTCTTTTGGACATTCTTAATACTTGAATTGAAGTAGTACACCGACACGTGCGCAAGGTCATCGTAGATGCACTTTTGGAATCAAACTAGCAATCTCACAATTGAGATACAACCACTACCTCCTGAAATGCAATTTGCAATGAAAATTAAGAAGTACAAGAAGTACAAAAGATGACCAAAAGAAAAGTTGCTCATTGATTTTGTGCCAGGTCCTTGTTTGAACAGCTTCCTCATCGTCATTATCTTTATAGCTTGTTTGTGCTTCCACGTGGGCTGATAGGTAATGCTTTTTCTCTTCCTGCTGTGACCGGGCCCATCACTTAACCCACTGCAGCACGTAACTGGTACAGCGCTGCAGTACATCAGATGAATTCGTTCCACTTAGGCGAGCGTCAAATCTCTGCTCAAACTCAAACTGCTGATACATTCAGTATTGGTATCTATTGATTAGTGTGATTGGGGAGGGGATGAGGACAGGTATGTAAGAAGTTTTCTATTTATTTGCCACATTTTAATATTTATGAATCTAATCTATGTATTTACTATGATGTGCAGTTCGTACTGTATACTTGAATGTTGTTGTGTGTGTGTGTGTGTGTGTGTGTCTGTGCGCGTGTGTGTGCAATATCAAAAGGCTTTTTGAAAGCTTGTTCCCTCAAAGACATTTATACAGACACACATACACAACTATATCTGAGCGCACTCTGAAAATCAATCATAAGGAGATGGAGGATCAAGATGAGGAGGAAGAGGAAGAGGGGATTCCTAGGATTAACCATGGACGCAGTTGGCCTGATGATGTAATGTAGCACACAGGAAGAGGATAACAATTATGTGATGCACAGGACAAAATGGCGATGCGGAACACACAGATACTACCTGCTCCACCCATCTCAGGGGAAGCTCCACCCCCTCCTGATGGAGGAGGAGGAGGAAGTTGAGAGGGGATCCTCTGTTGTTTCTGTTTTTCTAACAATTTGATTGGATGTTTGGTTGTGTGTAGACTTTTTTTCTTATTTTACTTTTTTAAGCTTTTTTTTTTTTTTAAGTGAGACAGAGTGCTGAGAGTCTTTGTGCCTTCAAGTATTTCATCGTCATGCCACACCCACCCAACACACACACACACCCACACACACACATTTACAGTGGTAATATATTGCCGACAGTTGCTGATATATTTAAGAAAAACTAAGCCATCAGGGAATCGTGTTGTAGTTTTTGGAGTAACTAACATCAATGTAGCTGGCTGAAGTCTGCAAAGTGATTGGCTCCTTGATTGTTTCAGCAAGCCCCAGTCCCCAGTAAAAAAAAACGTTAACATATGAGGAAGGAATTAAAAAAAAAAAAAATTATATATATATATCCTATTTGTACAGAAGACAGCCACCCCCGGGTGGTGTTCAAGGCAACATAGGAATTCCATTTTAAGTTAAAAATCACACATGAATTAGAATATTACCGAAGAGAAACACATCAGTAAAACAAATGTTAACTGATAAGTAAAGATTTTCCGTCAATAGAAAAAAGTAAAAAAAAAAAAAAGTGTCCATGATGTCATCTGGTTGATCTGGTTTTAAGCCTCAGTCAAGCAGGAAATTAAATACTTGATTACCACAGTTTGCTTTGAAAGAAGTTTAATGGATAAACTGGATGTTTTTACTGATGATCGTCCCTGAGATGAAAACTTAACTTAAACATATCTGGAGTATGTTGTTCCTTCAGAAACTCTGCTGTAGACAACAAAGCAGACCAACGCAGCAGTAGATTTAGATTGTAGCTTTACAGTGATATCAGCAAGTGTGTGTGCATGTGTGTGTGTCCATACGAAGGAGGGTTTGTGTAACATGGCTGCACAATGTACAGACACATATCAGCCCACTGTCGCCCACTGCCGCCTCAGGACCAGGCGGCGCCTGCTGATTACAGGGCTATACTGACACTATCCGTTCGACCTGCTAGTGTCCAGCCGCTAGCCGCTGCACTGACACTGATTTTTCTCTATGGTGACGCTAACACTAGCCTACTGCTAACTGGATGCTCGTAGCAAATAGCAAGATTGTGGCCTGCTATCTTCAGCTATGCGAAGTTCTTCAGAGGTGTTGATGCAGGCTGTTGGCATTAATGTGATTTTTTTTCTTTTTTTCTTTTTTTTTTAATGCATTCTTTATTCATGTTTGTACCTCAGATTGCATTACTGTTGTCGTCATTTTGTCTAACACACAGGGCATTTGGTTGAATCTACCAAAGTGCATTCCTTTACAAAGCTAGCTGAGCGCTAACTGCTCAAGCACACAGGTAGGAAGTCATAAATTTCGACAGAGAGCAAAAAAGTAAGTGAGCGAGGAGGTGGCGAAGAGAAATGAGAATGTGGCTAAAAGAAAAATAAAGACGAGTCACTGGCTGGCCTCTTGGTAGCATTCAGTTTTTTTAGCTGATTGAAAATGGCTGTAGCCTGTTAGCCTAGCTTGTTCGTTTTTTTTTTTTTTTTGTTTTTTTTCTTTTAAGAGGTCTGCAGCCAGAAATTTTAAGCCGTTAGCATGAGATTGCGCTGGATTGCTGTAATGTTTGCCAGATGGATTTTATTGTTGATTTTTATCTGTAAATATTGTGCAAAGTGTTTGAATAATACTTTTTTTTTTTTTTGAGGGGGGTGGTTAAATGCGCCACAGTGCCACGGCGTGGCCAGTTTTGCAATGTACTGTATTTACTGTACAGAACACAGAAGTTGACACTTTTCTAGTGAGCCTTTGTTAAATTTTATTGTGGTGAAAAAAAATATTAATAAAACAATTTTATTGTTCAACTTTTATGCATTATGTCATTCATGAAGTTGACCTTTTCTTGCAAAATGTATGAGAAATTATATTTTTGTGAATTTTTTTTCTCAAAATGTTTCCCTCCGACACGATAGTTTAGTTTTCATTTAGTTATTCTTAATATTTTCTTTTCCATTTAGCTATGAATAATCCCAGATAGTGGACGCATTTGGGCACAACTAGGGCCAGTTTTGACATTTGACTCGAGTTACAGTAATCGGTTAAATTGAACCTAGACTACTTTTTAATATAGGTATCAATTATTTTAACAAATGTAGTATAGGCTAACTAGAAATTATAATGCAGGTGTTAATAAATACAGAGTCATCAGGGCAGCACATGTGACATCACTGCAACATGACAAGTCCTTGCAAACAAATGAGACAGGCTGTCATGACAACCAGCACGCACACTGTTAATAACAGTGTTTATATTAGCACTGGCAACAGAAGGTGTGAGAAACAGCATGCTGCATGTTAAGGTGTCACTGTAAAAATAACTTTCTTTTTAGCAAGAATTTTAAATATAGCATTTTAAAAACCAGTGGCAGTCGGGTGACTCATTCAGACAATTCCCCAAACAGGTTTTCACGAAAACTTAGGCCTACTTCCTGCATTAATAGTTATCATAGCACGTCCGATACCTCAACACTTGAGCACATTTGAGACCTCGTGTGTTGCTGCCACTGATGCCTTTACGTAGATGTGTCAATCTCTGAGCGAGCGCGCACACACACGTCTTTCCACAATGTCATAAGACATTACACTTTCACAACACGACTTCTAAACATTCTCAGATCAAGTTATGAATCTTGATGGTTATGATTTCATAACATTTGAACATGAGCTTTGAATTTGTGCTCAGACCAGTAAGAGCTGCACATTTATCATCTAATAGGCAAGAAATGCAGTTTCATAGAGTTACAAATCCAATTTGTGGTTTCCACATGTTCCGATTACAACATTGCAGGGTGCAGTTATATTTATGCTACAGTTTGGAGTGACGTTGGTCTGTAATATCAGAGCTTGCCACAAATGTACAGTAAAAAGTCAACTCTCATGGCCAGGAAAACAAAACAGTTCTGTGCTATAAGTGGGAAGAAAATCTTAAAAGAGTTGAAGAATGTATCAGTGTTTTTGCAGTTTTGCCGAGTCAGCAGTTTGTAGGGACGACGCCAAAGCATTTTCAAGAAAAGCGTAAAATAGCCTCTCTGCTCGGTATTACACAATATTGTCACTCTAAAATGTTGTGCTTTGCTTTGTTACAGCTTTTTGTCCCCTAAAATGAGTCCCCTGACACAAATTACACACATGCACAGTTTGCCGGACACAAACACAGTTCCCCTTTCTCATACTTCCCCGGCCATCATTGACACGATAATTAGTTCGCCATGGTAACGAGGAGCAGCCATGTGATTGGAGCAGCTGTGCTCCACATTAGGCGAGCAGCGGAGATTAGCATGAAGGACACAGCTGCTAATTATAGAAGATCACTACAGACTACGGGAGCAGCTGCTGCCTGGCTCAAGGGCAGGTGGTCGGAGGAGGATTCTCCTCATGATGCAGCGGCTAGTCATTCATGAAGAGACTGGATTCATCCCATCATTCAATATGCCTTTCAGATGCCAATTCCATAATACTATCATGTCTTTGAAGTGTTTTTTTTTTGTTTTTTTAAATTGATTTGTTTGGTGTCAGCATCTTTTACTGAGCTTAAGGAGAGCGCAAAATTCATTACTAATTTACATTTATAACACTTTTGTTCATAAATGTCAGAAAAAGCATCAAATCATCATATTTCAGGAGATGGAACCAGTTAAAAAATGTTTAAAAAAGGAAAAAGATGAGAAATATATGAATGAGATGTCCTGTGTTGGTGACAAAGGGCGTCTCTGCAGGATTCCACAGGTGTTTGAGAAGATCAGGACGAGCAGCAGAGTTAAGTGACTTGGCATCTCACTTTAATCCCCCGCATAAACTTGACATTGTTCACACAGCCAAGGCCTGTCACCTGAACTGGCACCTGAATCAGGGTGCGAAGCAAGGACAGGGCTACAGGTGAGTCGGCAGGTGTGTGTGTCAGGGATCTGGAAAACGACACAACACATTAAGGTGAATCCATGTCACACAAAAACCAGGACATCCCACCTCAGTTGAAGATTTTCATTTAAGCTCGTAATTTCACTTCCAAGTTTTTTGCACCAGAGTGAGTTTAGAAGTAATATAGAAATGTGAAGTACAGTCGGATGGAAGTGCATTTAGACTAAATGGGTTTTTAACAGAAGCCACGCTTGAAGACACACTTTCAGTGACGCAGACGCCTCTTTTGGGTGACAAGCAAAGAAACTGCTTGCTGTTCCACATGCTTAAGACCTGTTTCTTTGCGGCTCCACGTGAGTCAGGTGAAGCTGAATCTGTCGCTGCTGAGTCAGAGAAGCTGTTGTGTGACGTGATGATGTAGGTTAATCTGGACTCTGACGTTTAGGCGGTTTCCACCCTGCTGCTGCTCTGACGACAAACTAACCTGTCAGTGCGTCTACTTTTCAAGTGCATGTAGTTCAGAGCTCAGCGGGAGGTTGCGGCAATCACATGCACACATACACACACGCACACATTTGCAGGTAACCTGATCGAGTGTGACTTGCTGTGGAGATTATGGCCCCAAATTAATATCCACTTACAGTACAAATGTCAAACCACGCGCACTGTGTACTTTGTAAAGTAGCAGCTGTTCAAACATGACATTTACAGTTCACTATAAATTCCTCTCCTGTTTTTATGTCCAGACATCATTAGTGTTTTCTTCACATCTTTTGGTTTTTAACCAGAGAAGAAGAAAGGGTTTGGGATGAATAGTCTACAATTGTCATAATTCTCTCCTTTATGGTGCATAAGGATAGATTTACACAGAACCTGACATCTGACTAATGTGATCCCAGCACACGTCCACTGCCTGTCTGAGCTTGTGTCCAGAGGTCTTGGAGGCATTTGTCTGGAGAGTTTATATGCAGTCATGCGCAAAAGTTAGTATCTAAATCCTATACTTTTAGTGCAAAAACATTGAAATCCTAGCAGGTCTTTGTATTAGACAAATACAAACTCAGACAAACAACAACATGTATGTTTTTTTTTTAATTATACCAATATTTATTCAACAAAAAAACTCAAAAAGAAAAAAAAAAAAAGAACAATGTGAGCAATGCTCAAAGTTGTACTAACATGAAGCCCGTCTCTGACATCATTGGCCTTCTATTCAACAGTTTGTCAGTTCATTATTTTTTTGGTCATTTATTTATCAGCTCTCTTATGGAACCAACCCCACACATCCCAAAACATCTTTTCATCTTTTGTCTCTGGTATTTGCTTCTCCAAACCTATTGCTTATGTCTTTTCTTGCTAGCATTGTGTACACACATAACCCAGTGCTCTAGACCAGAAAACTGCCAAAATGTCTGTTTTTTTTTTTGTTTTTTTTAGTGGTCTGCACACCTGCGGACTTTATTTTTTAAAGCTGCATTGTTTTCTTTTTAGTGTCATTTCTGCATAAATAAATGATGAAATCATGAAAAAGAGAAGTTGTATGCTGTTGTTCATCTTTTGCACCGAGAATAGATAGATAGATTTCACATTGAGAAATATTTTTTGAGGTGATTAATGCTTCTCAGATGAGTTGGACACAAAGCGACGAGCCACAAGCCATCCTGGTGAGGAAAAGCTTCTTTGGTGGATGCTTTTATATCCAGAATATATTTAACATGCATGTACTCATACACACAGAAACTGATCCTCAACGCGGGAGGTGGGCAGAGAGCTCTCCCAGCATGCACCTGCCTGCCACCTGCGCAGGTGGGTCATGGAGATGCACCAAGGAAAAGCGGGGGGAGGGGAGGTCTCTGACATACAGACCCACATTACTCAGTTCAATTACGACCAGAGTCAGATGAGATGTACGAGTACCAGGTGTTACAAGTGGCCTTACAGTGAGGCTGTTGTTGCTATGGTAACTACTATTTGGTGTCATGTTTGTATTATAATGAACTGTATTGTTGGAATGTATTTAACTGATTTTGATACAGATCTGACCTTCTATGCCACACCTCTAATGTATTGTATTCATTTTTTTTCCAAGTTCCATTTTGAAGAAGCACAAAAATAAAATATGACATTTACCAATAGATTTTCATGAAGAATCATATCAGAAATATTATTGTGATTCTTTCCTTAATAGAGAAACAGACATTCAAATCTCAAGAGGACACAGTTTTCCTGTGTAATCAGTTCATTGCAATCTAAAACTTCACCACTAGATGGCGATAATCAGCCTACATATATCAATCTCTAAACCACGGCAAATGTACTTTGACCAGTATTCAAACTATTTAACAATAAATATGTGACAATTATAACTCTTTCAGGGCTTGCTCAATCCCTATTTTAAACATCTTTGATTTTAAAAAAAAGAAAAAAAAAGTAAACAAATCAAACAGCAGACAGCAGATAATTCATTCTAACCCTTAACCACCTGGACACCCCAACAACTGTATAAGCAATTCTAAAGAGTTCACAATGCACCCAAGACCTTTTATAAACTCCCTAAACTCTTTCTAACCTCCTCGCCACCTGTCTTTAACTTAATGTGAGTCTTCCTGTTCAAATTACAACCCTCTTCCTTTGTAGCTCTGTAAACACACCAGTTAAAAAACTCAAACCTGAAAGGAGCACAGAGCATCTCTGACACAACACTTATCAGTCCATGCTTTATGGCTTTGGGGTTAGCCTTAAATCCTCTGTAATCTGTTGTGGAGCAAGACTAATCTGATTACAATTAACTGCAAACCTGCTACAACCTATTCTAAAAGTGTTCCCTTGAAAAGCCTTAATATATATGTCAGACCTTAAACTCCACTGACATTCTTCTGCTACAGCATTTTCTGATGTCACTCAAGTATTTGAAAGTCATTTTTTATGATTTTGCTCATATGCAGCATCAGAGTGAATTGGTGGAGGCACTGTGATGGTATGGGCGGGTATGGCTGTCAGTGATGCACAGTGATGATGTCACAGCGAATAGATGAATTCTGAGGTGTACAGGGGTATACTTTCAGTTCACATCCAGCCAATAGCTACAAAACTCGTACTCAGGATGTCTCTTTACAACGAAGATGAACATGCTGTGAAAAACAATTAACCCTTACCCTAACCCTGACTTTTTGAAGGGGGAAAAAAATGGAATATGCTTCAATGGCAAAGTCAAGTCACATGACCCAGCAGGAACATTCTCTTTAGTTACTGAAGACAAAGCTGAATGCAGAAATGACCACAAACAAGCAACAACTGAAAGCCTGGCGAAGCATCTGCAGCGAGGAAATTCAGAATTTGGTGACGTCCATGAGCTCCACATTTCAGACAGTCAGAAGGCTGAAAGTATTAAATATTGTGATTATATTTGTAATTACATCATTTCGTACAAATAGTTTTCAGCCCTTGCAGGTTTTTCTAAAATTGTGTTTAGCTGTAGGCTCTCCATGGATACACCTTGAATGAACCCCCCCCCGTTACCTGTTCACATCTAAAAATAATCCTTTCTAAATCTGTTATTACTCACCGTTGCAATCTCTCCCAGAGCATCATAAACCCTGTGTAAACCTGCAGCCACGGTAGAAGATTTTTAATCCAATTATACCTCTTCTGCAAATGGATCATTACCAAGTTAAAAGAAAACTGGCCCCGAAACTGTAAACCCAGAACTAAATATTCGAATCATATCTCATGCTTTACACCATCAGCTTTAATTTAAACCCAGTCTTTACCTGCTGTGATTCATCTAAAGGAACTTTAAAGTGACTTTAGGTGCAGCGTAATCCAACCCAAACATCTATGCACATAGATATTAAACCGCGTGCAACCATACATGTTCCCATTCAAACCTGGTTGTTATCTAAGCATTATTGCAGTGGCTTTTTGAGTCTCAGCCCGACATTTCACCTTCCTCAAACCCTAAATATAAAAAGCAGACATGGAAACTGTCTGTACCTGCCTTTCTGTCTGTCTGTCTGTCTGTCTGTATAATTGAATATAGACCCCAGCGGGCACACACTGGTCTGCTGCTAGGGTCTCTGAGTTCAGGACAAATGGAAAACTGTGAGTGTGCATGTGTGCATGTTCAGAGGGTGTCAGATTTGTCAGGCCAGAGGTCAGTTTATTTCTAGCGTCTGTCTTTATCATACGACAGTCTCTCTCTCTCTCTTCTCTCCTTGCTCAGCCTCGTTCAGCCGCTGTTCCCCCTGCAGGACCCTCAGGTGCTCCAGCCATGCTGAACCCGTGCTCTTCGCTCAACGCACCCATTCAAAGTTACCGCAACAGAAATTGGGAACTTTGAAAAGGAAAGCTGAAGAGCAGCGCTTCAAGTTCAGATTTACACTCTGCTGCCGTCTAGTGTTCAAAAACTGCCACTGACGGATTATTTTTCAACTGTCACATGCTCGTGTTTTGGAAAAATGAACTTCAGACATTCAGAAGCAACATATGAAGGTCCCGAGTTACTTCTTTGTTAGATTTTTAAAGAATTAAAATATAACAAGAAATGATACGTCCATCCATAAACCGTCTGAAGCAGATTTATTTGTATATAAAATATTAGAAGGTAGCTGGCCTCTGTATTTGACGTGGCATTCATTATTTCCTTCTGGAAAGTTAATCAAACAACCACAAAGAGGTATTACCCTCATTAAAAACTAAACGTTTTCTTTAAACTGAGGGATATGGACATTTTTAACATAAACCTAAAACGTATTTATTTAGTTTGGCGTTTATATAGTGTTTTAATTTCTCTTAAATTAGTTTTTAGTTTGTATTACTTTTTATGGCTTTTATTCTATTCTTATTTTAATAAATTTCTTCTCCATTCAATGCAACTCGCATTTCATTTGTATATGCTATAGAAATAAAGTTTTATTGACTGATTGGTTTAAGCTTTGCACCAAGCATAACTGCAAAAAGCCTGTAGCCATTTCTGAGCGACAAAGACTGAGAATCACAAGAAGAAGGACTTTCTGACTGGCTGATTTCCTGGAGACTTGCCGATGGGCGGAGCAAATGGCTCATGGACGCTTCTATTTTTGATCAGACGCAGACATTTCCAACATTTCAGCACATTATCAAGTCTGTGCTTTCAATATTTCCTGTAAAATGACTTCAGAACCTCAAATCCTTTTGTGGAAGGAGACAGTCCGTAAAGACAGGAAAGTATCAATGACACACAACAGTGATTAAAACGGGAAAGATGCGGAGAAGCGGCTTCTCTGATTTGTTTGTTAAAAAAGGGGATTCAGGACTGCACTGCAAGGGCCACTGCTAGCACTTTGTTTTTTTTAGTTTTTTTTTTTTTTACAGATCATTACAGGACTGTCTCAGAAAATTAGAATATTGTGATAAAGTTCTTTATTTTCTGTAATGCAATTAAAAAACATGAAA
>JBAMYA010000016.1:11214582-11228987 GCA_037176975.1 Arrhamphus sclerolepis
GGACAAACTCATCTCAGTTCAGAGAAGGGAAAAGAGGGAAAGAAAGAGAGACTGTTAAACTGCTCAGTTATTTATTTATTTTTAATTAAGTTTAAAAACAAATATATTCAAGCTGTTGCTTCAGTTCAGTTTATTTGTTCTCAAATTACTTTTCCATCAATTTTTAAGATGCATAAAGTTTCAAAAACATTTTATTTACTTTCTTTTTTGAAATTCAGATCTTATCAGTATGATTGAATGTTAAGCCTGAATAATGATTTGACAGTCAGATGTTGATTCCATGCAGATCAAACTACAGACGACTTCAGTCTAGATCACACATGAAGGAGTCTGTCCATTCTGGATTAGAAGTTCTGTTTTCACTCTTACTCAAGTAATTGTTTCAGCCCTCCTGTGGTAGGATCCCACCTGTGCAACAAGTCCAGTGGTTAAATTTGCTCACTCCTAAATATTCGATGGTCAACTGTCAGTGTTATTATAACAAAATGGAAGTGATTGGGAACAACAGCAATTCGGCCATGAAGTGGCAGGCTACGTAAACTGAGCAGGGTCAGCGGATGCTGAGGCGCAGAGGTTGCCAACTTTCTGCAGAGTCAGTCACTACAGACCTCCAAACTTCATGTGGCCTTCAGATTAGCTCAAGAACAGTGCGTAGAGAGCATCATAGAATGGGTTTCCATGACGAT
The DNA here is from genome assembly GCA_037176975.1 of Arrhamphus sclerolepis. Taxonomy (NCBI): domain Eukaryota; kingdom Metazoa; phylum Chordata; class Actinopteri; order Beloniformes; family Hemiramphidae; genus Arrhamphus; species Arrhamphus sclerolepis. The sequence goes on from JBAMYA010000016.1 coordinate 11,215,269, forward strand.
CAGCTACACCCAAAGCTGCACCCAAGCCATATATCACCAAGTGCAATGCAAAGTGTCGAATGCAGTGGTGTAAAGCACATCCCCACTGGACTCTAGAGCAGTAGAGATGCCGTCTCTGGAGTGACGAATGACATTTCTTCATCTGGCAATCATATGGATAAGTCTGGGTTTAGAGGTTGCCAGGAGAGCGGTACTTGCCTGACTGTATTATGCTAAGTGTAAAGTTTGGCGTGGCGTTGTTTTTCAGGAACTGGGCTTGGCCCCTTAGTTCCAGTGAAAGGAACTCTGAATGCTTAAGTACCAAGACATTTTGGACAATTCCATGATCCCAACTTTGTGGGAACAGTAGGAAGATGGCCCCTTCCTCTTCCAACATGACTGTGCACCAGTGCACAAAACAAAGTCCATAAAGACATGGATGAGAGAGTTTGGTGTGGATGAACGGCCTGCACAGAGACCTGACCTCAACCCAATGGAACACCTTTGGGATGAATTACAACAGAGACTGAGAGTCAGGCATTCCTGTCCAACATCAGTGTGACCTCATAAATGCGCTTCTGGAAGAATGGTCAAAAATTCCCATAAACACATTCCTTAACCTTGTGGTCACCCGGTTGCTGAACTACAGACTCGCAGAGTCAGCCAGTAGCACCGGAGGAATCACTGCAGACTGATGTGCATTTGCAGAGCTTCACTCCAGTCATTGATTTAAGTGAATAATAAATCGGAGTTGACGCCAGCAACAGGAAATGACATGCATTTTTCAAATTACCGCAACTCTTTGTCCATTTATGCTATTGACGTAGTTCAAATGGGGGTTTGCACATTTTTGTCAGCATTTGTGTTGCTTGTTTTTAAGTATTTATAGTTTTTCATATAGTTTTTTTTTAATATTTCCTTAGTCTTTGCTGTTATATTTATTTTTTGTTGTTGTCTTTATAACTTTAGCACTTTTCTAAATTGTTAATTAAGCATTTTACACAGTTGTCATTTGAGGTCAAATTTAAATTACAAAAGAAAAAAATGAAAGTAAAGTTGGGGGGCGGCACTGGCAGCAGTAAACTGCAGTTTATCTTTGGTTGTTTTTAATTCTTGATGGAGAAATTCCAGAAATGAAGTGATGATGGTGCAGCTGCCAGGAGGAGCTCAGGTGTGTCTGGCTCAGCAGTCACCAGATAAAATAGCAGCGCTGATCTTTCACATCCCCGTCTGATCTCATACCACTTCTGGTTTTGGGGTTTGAACGTGTTTTGTGTGTGTGTGTCAGTATGTCAGGGTTCGGGGTCAACAGGAATCCAGGCTTCAACATGAACAACTCTCTCTCCAACAACATCTTCAACGGCACAGGTAAGGCGGTGTTAACGCTCCTCCCTGATCTCTGTCTGACCCCTGAGGAGGAAACGTAAAGCAGAAACCTGTTTCTCTGTCTGTGTCCAGACGGCAGCGAAAACGTGACGGGCCTGGACCTGTCGGACTTCCCGGCGTTAGCTGACCGGAGTCGGAGGGACGGAGGCTCCAATCCCACCCCGCTGCTCAACCCGCTGGCCGGCCGAGCACCTTACGGTAAAACCTCACTGCACTGATATCAAGAGCCGTTACAGGAAGTGAAGCTCTGAAATGGTTTCTTTCACTTTAGTTCAGGACATAAAAACCTTCTGATGCTTTCACACTCACATGAACCGGTTATTTCATGATGTTATCTATTTATTAAACAAAAATGTAGCCAAGACATCTGAACTCTGCATCGACCCACTAAAGTGCATCTGTCAAAACCGAGGCCCATGAGCCACATCCGGTCCACCACTTCATTTTATCTGGTCCGTGAGAGTGTTTAAAGACAATCATAAACGTCTAACTAGAACATTAGTTATGACACATTTGATTTAGTTTAAAAAAAAACCCCACACATTTTGTAAGCTATTTAGATTTAATTATTTTACAAAAGAGTTCAGGAACTAGTGGGAAATATGACAACATAGCTAGTTGAGAAAATAAAAAAAAATAACTGTCCCTTTAATGGTAACTATGTTGATTATATGGCTAGGATGAAACAGAGTTTTTGTCCTGGTTTGACAAAGATTTCACATCTAAAAGCTGATAATTTTTCTCGAAAGTCATGACTTTTGTAAAATTCCGTTATACAAAATTTGCAATTTCACAACTCGCAATTTTGTCAAAATGTTTCAAAATATTTCAATTTTAAGTTAAAAAAAAAAGTCAATTATCTGACATTGGTGACTGTACAATTAAAAAGTTTCGGTCTTGCAAAATTTTAAATGTTACAAAAAAGTATCAAAAAGTCATAATTTAGCAAATGATTGATGAAATGATTTTTTTAATTGAAAGTTGATCATTTTTATCAAAATATGACTGTTGTGATTTTATGTTGTGCCACAGTTTTGTGACTGCTTTGATTGCGCAGTAAAAGTTTTGGTTGCTGGGAAAAAAGTCTCCAAATTTCACAACAAAACTCAAAAACTTTTGTACGATTATACTACGATTATACAAGAAAAATGTGTGATATTTGTACAAAAGCCTCAGTTTTGTGATAAAAGTAGCATGTTTTGTAAAATTTGAGATTTTAGAACAAAAATTATTTTAAGACAAAAGTTGAAAATATAGAAAAATTTGCAAGTTTATTACTTACTATGTCAGAATGTTGCAAAAGTTGATATTTTCTGACAACAATAAAAAACATTAGGTTAAAAAGTTACAATTTTGTTACATTTGAGTGTCAAAAAAAATTGCTGTTTTACCAAAATACATACAACATACAGAATCTCAGTGAGAAAGTAAAGAATAACCCTTTAATGGTAACCATGGTTATGATGTGGCCATTCAGGGGTAACCATGGTGATGACGTGGTCCTTTAATGGTAACCATGGTGATAATGTGGTCCAGGATTAAATAGTTTACAGCCATAGATATGCTCAGTTTTACTTCTTGTGTCCAGTCAGAGTAACGTGTACGTTTCACGTGAGAAAATGCTTCCAAAAGCACATGTGATCTGTGGAGACCCATAAATCAGAGAAGCTGAAAGAAGCTGCTCTTTTCTCTTTGAACATCCTCATAAATGTTGTTGCAGAGTTGATCTCTACTGCTGTCTGTTCCCGTACGGCGCTAACATGCTGTGATTGGTCCCATTTTCCAGTTGGCATGGTAACCAAGCCGTCCAGTGAGCAGTCACAGGACTTCTCCATCCACAATGAAGACTTCCCAGCTCTCCCTGGGCCCAACTATCAAACAAAAGACCCCACCAGCAACAGTGAAGACAGCAAAACGGTTGACTTCTTTCCTTTTTCCTTCACTTTTCAGCTTTTACTGTTTTAGATCATTTTCTTGGTGTTCTCTCCTCTGTCTCTGTTGTTTATGTACTGATTTTTTTTTTTGTTCCAATCAGAATCTGAACTCATCAGGAAAGTCCACCTCCACCTCAGATGGTCCAAAGTTTCCCGGCGATAAGAGCTCAGCGCCTAGCAACAACAACCAGCAGAAGAAAGGGATTCAGGTGCTTCCTGATGGTGAGAAACTCGCACCATTTTATTTTTCCTGACGATATTGTACTATCTTTTTTATTCTTTATTCTTCATTTAGAGCTCCATCAGACACAGTAATATAGCATCCACTGTTCCAAAATGAACCATAAATGTATATCTAAACAAACTTTAAAACAGAAACAGTCATGGCATGTCTTAATAGTAAAATAAAATAAAATGCTATAAACACAGCATCCATTAAAGTCAGTTAAAACTTTTAATTAAATATTAAATAAATGAATTAAATACAAATTAAAAAATATAAATACCTAATGTGTCAGTTAAACCTTTAAAATACATTTCTTTTAAAAGGAATAAATAAAATGAAATCCAAATAGAAATATTATAAACACCTAGCATCTGTTAAAAGTCAGTCAAAATTTAACAACTTAAATAAATAATTAAAAAAAATAATTTTTAGAAAGATTTTAAAAATAACATGAACACCTAACGTGCTTTAAAAGTCATTTGAAACTTTAAAATGAAAATAAATAGATAAAATAAACATAAACATCTAATTTGTTAAGTCAGTTGAAACTTTAGAATTAATTATAAAAGATTAGTAAAACAACTTTAAAAATATAAACACCTTAAATGCATGAAAAGTCTGTTAAAACTTAAAAAAAAATAGAAGAAATGATTAAATAAAATGAAATCAAAATAAGAAAAACCATTAACACCTAACATGTTAAAGTCAATTAGAACTTTAAATAAAAAATTAAATAGATGAAAAATATAAGTGAAATAAAACTAGAAAATATGAACCATAACAATTAACTAATGAAATAAAAAAAACAAAAAACAAATGTCTACTTACTTTAATAATCAGTTAAAACCTTAAAATAATTCCAAAATTAGATAAATGAAATAAAAGTATGAAGAGGACAGGTTTCATTCTACAGCATCCTCTCATGTCGTCTCCATGTATCAGGCCGAGTGACCAACATCCCTGTCGGCATGGTAACGGACCAGTTTGGAATGATCGGCCTACTGACGTTCATCCGGGCGGCAGAGACGGACCCCGGCATGGTGCACCTGGCGCTGGGCTCCGACCTCACCACACTGGGCCTCAACCTCAACTCACCAGAGTATGGTGCACTTACATGTGCACTTTTTTTATATTGAACCCAGACATGAGAACATATATGAACTTGTACGGTTTAACATGATCTGATCTTCTTCTGCTTTGAGTTCTCTAGTCTGTAAACTCCGTCAGACATCTGCTCCAAACCACATAACAGTCTGTCTTGTTTTCGTCTGTCAGGAACCTCTACCCTAAGTTCGCGTCTCCATGGGCGTCGGCACCGTGTCGGCCGCAGGACATTGGTGAGTTTCAGGAACACCTCCTCTGCTCTCTCAAAGCCTACAGAGAGAATCTTTCATTTCCACCTACAACCAGTAGATGTTCTCCACAGCAATGCTGTAAACACATTCCTACCAGCAGTCAGGTCAGAACGTTTCTGATTGGTCTCTCAGCAATTTATCAACGTACAATAAATGTTCTGATTAGACTGAAAGGTGAGGAAGGAAGGTGATTGGAGCACCCTCTTCAGGGTCACTGTGATCAGGATCACTGATCACTAATCAGACAACAAGTCAGCAGGAGTTTTAATTGATAACCAGCAGGTTGAACTGCCAGAATCATCAATACGCAACAGTTAAAAATACTTAAAACAGTTTAGAATAAGATAAGAGAGATAAAATCAGTTTTATTGTCAATTTCTTCAGATGTACTGGACTTACAAAGGAATCTAAATTGTGTTTCCCACTATCCCATGCAGACAAGTATCAGTAAAAGACAGAACAGGACAAACAGTAAAGTGCACAGGTACAACAGAACAATAGTCTCTAAGGTTAAAAATAAGGTGCAATTAGCCTAAGGTTTATACTTTGGTCATTAAAAATACAAGATAGAAAAAGTGTAGTGTACTGTGAGGTAGGTTGTAAGTACAATTTTGGTAGTGCAGAGAGTCAATAATAATAATTGTAATAATAATTTAGCAGCAGTAATATTAATAGCAGCATTCACCTCCGACATTCAGAGAGGAGGTTCTTCAGAGCAGTGAGGAAGATGATCAGGGAACACAAAGTTAAGTCTTTACTGGAGGACACTTTCATCACCTGGATGTGTTCAGCTCAGGTGTGTTCAGGTCTAGGTAGCATCTGGGTCTCCTGGAGCAGAAACCAAAGCCAAGACTTCTCATAAATCAGGAACTTAGTTTCTGTTCACTTGTTTGATTCGTGTTCTTTTATGTTACCCTGAATTTTCAAATACACATTTTTTTTTCATAATAAATTCCTAAAATGTTGAAGCCAAGGTTTGAAAGATGAATAACTAAATAAATGATACCCATCAACTGTACTCATGTGGGGCTCTTCTGCCCCCTTGTGGCCAAAATGTCTAAGTACACCTTTCTTCTCAATGCTCACCTACTGTCTTTCTGCAGACTTCCACGTTCCCTCAGAGTATTTAACCAACATCCACATAAGGGACAAGGTACAGACCTGAAAACACATTTACGTCCTACTCCATGAGTGAATTTATGTCAAATAGTCCCATATGTGTTGGTACAGTTGGCGGCCATCAAGTTGTCCCGGTATGGAGAGGATCTGCTGTTTTATCTCTACTACATGAATGGAGGAGACCTGCTACAGCTGCTGGCTGCAGTAGAGCTGTAAGAACCTCAACCAGCTGCTCACGTTTTAGATGTCTTCACTGGTCCACTAACAGAAACCTGCTCCTTGTCCAGGTTCAACAGGGACTGGAGGTACCATAAAGAGGAGCGGGTCTGGATCACCCGAGCTCCTGGGATGGAACCCACGCTGAAGACCAATGCCTACGAAAGAGGGACCTACTACTTCTTCGACTGTCTCAACTGGAGAAAAGTGGCCAAGGTGAAAATATGTTCATGTTAAAAAATGAAACTATGCACATTATGAAAACATGTTCAAATTTGAATTATGTTTGTCAGTCAGGCTGGCTACAGTGTTTGATATTGATATCTGAATGATACTTTTTTTTTCTTTTTTGATCGATACCTGAACAAAACTGAAGGATACTTTTTCCAGTATCAGCTTATTAAATTTTCAGCATACAAAGTTATTTTAGATGTTAATGTTAGTAGGGTTGGGCAATCAATCAAAAATTAATCAAAACAGTCATTCATAACCTATAACAAAGTAAACCAAGTAACAATGTCTATCATTTCAGTTGCTTGAATTATTCGCCAAGTGAATATAAAAAGTTAATCTGAGCATGTTGCCTTTTTTTTAATTTTAAAAATCTCAAATATATGTTGTTATAATACTTGCAGCTTGAATATATTTTCCAACTAAAACCTTGTCAGTGATATACGAGAGCTAAAGCAAAATCAGTCGTTTTTAATAATCAGATTAAAATGTAGAATCAATGGTGATATTGATTTGCAGTCCAGTACACAGTGTTGGAGGGATGACGGTGATTGATTGATTGATTGATTGATTACTTGTCGATTCTCGTTTCAGGAGTTTCATCTGGAGTACGACAAACTAGAAGAGCGACCTCATGTTCCCTCCACCTTCAACTACAATCCCGCCCAGCAGGCATTCTGATTGGCTGTCCCTCCTGCCTGCCTGCCTGTCATTGGCCCTCCTGGCTCACCGGTCATGGTTACACCCTCCCCACCCCCACCCCCACCCCCCAAGGTTTTCCCACCAGAATACACTCATGAATCTGGCCCGTAAGGACTCAGGACCCCTGTTCTCACCCCTGAGAGACTTTCTCATTTTAACTTTTCTGGTTATGTTTGCTCTTTACCTCATTTTCTTTTTTATTTTATTTCATTTTATTTTATTGCCAGTCCTGCTCCATGAGTTAATTTGGTTCACACAGACACAAGCACCGTTGAACAGCTGTCCATCCTGTCCAGTGATTCTTGTCTCGATGACAACTGACTATTTTTGTTTAAAGAAGCTTTTAAGAAGATTTTAACAGAAAACGGGGCTTTTATCTGCTGTCAGGATGGACGGTTGCTCCGCCGTTGCTGTTCACCGCCATCTTTCAGTGTTGCAATTCAGAGCACACATAATCAGACAGGACAGTCAGGAGAATCAATGCAATGTACATTGTAGCACTATTTCATAATAAAAGAAGGAAAAATAACCTTTTTGGGGGGTTGTTGGTGTTACCTGCAGGATGCTGTTTGGGTTTTTTCCTGTTAGCAGCAGGCTAGCCAGCACCGCTGACTTCATTTAGGGTGCTTTGTTTTGTTTGTTTTTTTAATCGTCAACAAATCCACTTTACAAACCCAAATCTACAATGCATTTACATCTCACACAAATGTGTAAGAAAAGACTCTTTCTAGGCATTGTAGTTTTGAAACCTCAGTAACTATGGCAGCCTGCAGCTGAGCATAAGTGTGCCAAATTTCAGGTTTTTATCTGAATCAGTCCCTTAGATAAGGGCTTTAAAAGTTAATTTGTTTTTCCAAATGTCATTTTTAAAAGAGCCAAAACAGTTTCATGTCACATTTATAAATATTATTTTCTGAAATCTGATTGGCTGCCTGGCATCTGTTTAGAAAAGTCAGCCAATCGGTTTGCTTCATTATTGACAGGTGTAAAAGCGGTGTCACCTGTTGTGAAAATTTCACTGAATTTGGTTTCCTTAGTCAAAATGTTACACTTCTCATGTGTGTCAATTTTCAATCATTACATCACGACTTTGGGCCACACCCACAAATTTGATTGTCAAGCAGATCGGAGACACGTTGTCCAATCAGAATTCTTCTTTTGAAAAACAACGAATTTGTGGTAAATGATGAGAAAATGTTTACGTTTGAAACAATCATGAATGGGTGAGATTGATTCGGGGTCTCATAGCGCCCCCTACGGTTGAAATTTCACAACAATAATTACATCACAACATCCAGACCAACGAGTAATTTTAGCCACATCCACAGATTTCATTTGGTGGTAACTTGGAGACAGATTGTCCAATCAAAATTCTTCATTAGCTCTTCTTGAGATGACTCGCAGTTTGGTGAATATTGGATGAGCGCTTCAAACTAGATTGCAATTTCATGATAAGATGTCACAAACGAATTTGCAGAAATAAAAATCATGATTAGTTCATCTTTAATTTTGTTAGATTTTATTATGGAGGTTTTTACGAAAAATTGCTCAAAATTTACGAAAATTTCTAATTATCGAACATAAAGTCATAATTTTATGTCAAAAAGTTAGAACTTTTTCTCATAAAATATTGACTTTGGCAAAAATGGTAATGTAGAATCAAAAAATGATAATATAGTTAAATTTGTGATTTGTAATATTATATTATCAATAGAAATAAATTGTAATAGCGTGTTTCCATTCCTCTTGGTTTCAGGACGACTGCTGATTGGTCACCTGAAACTCTGAGCTTTCAATTTAACTGAAACATGATATAGAACTGTGGGCGGAGCCTAATCAGGCCACTGGAGCTGACCAATGAGTGAAAGCTTACTTTTCTAGAAGGTGTGGCTAACACATAACATCAAATAGAGGGAAAAATTAGATTTTATTGGAAAAATGTAAAAACATAAGGTCACCAAATTCAGATTTGTTTCAAAAATGCTTTTTTTAATTTGATTTAAAAAAATAGTTTACTATAATTTTTATTTTATCGGTTCTACTTTTAAAGAGAAACATGGAGCCTAATGAAAAACAAAAAAAAAACATATTTCCAGAAATAATTTGAATTTCTGACTTTGTGAACTCACTAATGTGCAATAAAAAAAGAACAGCAAAGTTTGGACTTTGGCTTTAAGATCCCACAAATTTAAAAGAAAATTACAGTAATGAAAAATTATATCCTGACTTTACAAACTTTACAAAGAAAAGATTTCTGACTATAAACTTACCAGTTTGCACCAAGAAGCTCAGAAATCTCTGACTGTGAAGTCTGACATTTGACAAGCATAATACTCTTCTTTTGGCTTTATTTATAAATTTGTTTTTGAAAAAGAAAATTGAATTCTGACGTCACAGATTTACACATTTCCAAGAAAAAATGAATGAAAATTTAGAGATTGGGACTCTATAAAGTAAAAAATATTGCAAGAAAATGAAGCATTAATTCAGAATTGTATACACTTAAACATTTGAATTTTTAAAAACACAATTATTTGAGTAAAAAAATTGAGAAATAACAGCATTTTAACTTTAGAGGCTTAAAGAAAAGAACTCCAATTTGTAAGAAAAAAATCCCGAAATTCCGACTTCATACAATAAAAAATATTATAGAATATAAATTTGCATTGGAAAAACTCTTTTTCAGAAAAGATTCAGATATTCAGATTTACTTAAAAATCAGCAAGAAAGATTTTTGAAAACATTTCTGAAATTCTGACTTTTTATAATCCCCCAAAAATTCTGAATTTCTTAACTTTTTTTTCAGGTTGAATGTTTTGGGTTTTTTTTCTCAGAATTTTAACCCCTCAAGTATTTAAGTGCTACAATTGATTTCATTACTAATGTTAAATATTCTGCGACTTTGTCGAAGTCATAGAAAGAAAAGAGGAAACAAACTAAACTAAATGCATAGAAATGTCGATTTGGATTTGTTGACGATGAGAAGAAACACATTTCAACTCCACTCTTCCTTTTTGTCTCATTTCTGTTATTTCTTTCATCGCTTCATTTTCCCGCTGCATTTGTTCGCTTTTTTTCTTACTGTAAATCTCGACAGCTGTGTATAAATGTTCTACCCGTATAAATGTTTTACACTTTCTAAACATTTATACGTTCTAAACGTATAAGTGTTGTAAAAGTATATATGTTTAGAACATTTATATGTAAAAAAGGATTTAAAAAAAAACAACAAAGAATTCCTGAACGAGCAGACCCCGCCCCTTCCGCTGACCACCACCTGACGGGTGATGCAATACCACACTCCCTGTTACCACTGAAACCACCCGGGAGGCTGATGGGGGACCAGAGAGGGGCCGCAGCATCGCCGTGACAATGGGGCCCTCCATCACAGTGCAGCAACAAGCCAAGGACACGCCCACAGACCCACGTGACCCGCCTGAGCGGCTCTGATTGGAGGAGGAGGACTGAGGCACTTGGCCGTCGGCTGTTTTATTAAATATGGCAGCTAGTGTTTTAATAGAAAATAAAAATCAATATTCTGGTAATGAAACTGAAGCACGAGTCCTGGAACTCTTCTGGTTCCTTTGAACCTCCTCTGGTTCCTCTGAACCTCCTCTGGTTCCTCTGAATCTCCTCTGGTTCCTCTGAATCTCCTCTGGTACCTCTGAATCTCCTCTGGTACCTCTGAACCTCCTCTGGTTCCTCTGAATCTCCTCTGGTACCTCTGAACCTCCTCTGGTTCCTCTAAATCTCCACTGGTTTCTCTGGACTTCCTCTGGTTTCTCTGAACAACTTCTGGTTCCTTTAAATCTCCTTTGGTTCCTCCTCCTCTCGACCTCCTCTTGTTCCTCTGAACCTACTCTGACTTCTCTGGTTTTCCCTCTGGTCCCTCTGAATCTCCTCTGATCCCTCCTTTGGTTCCTCTAAATCTCCTCTAGTCCCTCTTCTGGTTCCTCTGAATCTCTGGTTCCTCCTTTGGTTCCTCAGAGCCTGTTCTGGTTCCTCTGGACTAGCTCTAGTGTTTTTTGTTTTTTTTTAATCATTTGCTTCAGGTCCAGATTTACTGTAGGTCCAGATTCATGTCCAGGTCTAGATTCAGGACCATGTTCAGGTCCAGATTAAGGATCAGATTCAGGTTTAGATTCAGGTTCACGTTCTGCACCATATTCAGGGCCAGGTTCAGGTCCAGATTTAGGTCTAGATTCAGGAGCAGATTCAGGCCCGGTTAAGGTCCACGTTGAGGTCTAGGTCCAGATGAAGGACCAGGTCTAGATTCAGGTTTAGATTCAGATCCATGTCCAGGTTGAGGTCTAGATCCAGATTCGCATCCCAAGTCTGGTCTAGATCCAGATTCACATCCCAAGTCTGGTCAGGTTTAGGTTCAGGACAAGATTCAGGACCAGATTCACGATCAGGTCCAGGTTCAAATCCAGATTCAGGTCCATATTTAGGACCAGATCCAGATTCAGGACCAGCATTAGATCGACATTCAGGTCTAGGTTCAGGTCCAGATTTACATTCAGATTCAGGACCAGATTCATGTCCAGAACTAAGTTCTGCTCTATATTCAGGACCAGATTCAAGTCCAGGTCTAGTTTGAGGTCCCTACTTTGGACCACGATGAGATTCAGGTCCAGTTTCATGTCCAGAACCAGATTCAGGACCAGGTCTAGTTTCAGGTCCAGGTTCAGGTCCAGATTTCAGTCCATGACCAGGTTCAGGTCCAGATTTCGGTCCAGGACCAGGTTTAGGTTCACAAAGATGGACGTCCTACACCCACTTGTACTCCCCATTCACACTCTATATTCCCAGATACAGGTAACGTACCCCCAGAGGGGAAACCCGTCCCTAGGCCTAGGTCTAGGTCACGGTTCCCTTGTTCTGGGGTGGAAAGGAGCAGACCGAGCCCACACGGCAGCCTCAACCCCATCCAGACACAGAGCCAGAAAGAGTCCACGCAGTCCCCGCAAGCTAGACAGCCAGAGCAGGGCAAAACAGTCCAAACTCTCCAGCGAGCCCCCCACTTAGGGGCACCCCCAACCAGCACACAAACGCCCTCAAACACAGATGCCACAAGTTTCCCATCCATGGGGGGAGGGAACCCTGCAGGAGAGCTCCAACCTCGAAAGGCCAATGAGAACGCACATGCAGAGCGTAAGCTCCCCACACAGCCCCCAACCTGGCACCTTCCCATCCCGCCGCATCCTACACCCAACCACACAGGACAGGAGACCCCCCCCATCAGCGGCTCCACATCCAAAAGGATGCAACCCCCCCACAGCACACTCTGCAACCCTCTGCAGCACCCCTCCCAACAGAGCAATGAGTGACATGCAACCCCCCCACAGCACACTCTGCAACCCTCTGCAGCACCCCTCCCAACAGAGCAATGAGTGCTGCAGACAATCGGGGATCCCCTCAGAGCCCCTGGCCAACGCCAGCAACCCCAGCCCACTCATCCATGAAACAACACATGTGCCCGCGCCATCCAGAAACCTACAACCAGGCCAGCCCACTGCTCCAGGCCAAGGACAACCCACCAGTCACCCAGCAAGGTGCACTCAACTGCCCCTTTTGCCCAACAGCGGACGCAGGCCAGCCCCAGAGCAGCAGGGAGAAACAACAGAGGAAGGCCTGCCCAGTGCACCAGAGACCAGGCCCCCCACCAACCCCACACCATGGATCCGGAGGCGTCCGGTCATGCCAACAGCACAACCCCCCCACACACCGCACACCTCCACCACAAATGCCACACCAGGCTGACCAGCCAGCCCCCTGTCATGCCATTCCCCCAACTGCCACCACACACTGCCAATGACCACACAAATTCAAACTCTCAAATTGTACTTTTTAAACTTCGTAAAACTTTTTCTCTTAAATTATTGACTTTTAATACAAAAACACTTTTTCACATAAAATCAGAACTTTTTTTTAAATAAAAATGTAAAAAATGAGGTTATTTTTCCATAAAAACTTTTAATTTCACAAATCAAGAACTCTGAAGTCACATTTTTGTGATTAAAACCCCAAGCTCAGTTTTTTTGTTTTGTTTTGTTTCGTTCTTGTATCAAAAAACCAAAAACCTTTGTACAGATCATTTGTACAAATCTTGAATGCAGATTTCAGTTCGTCCTAAAAACATTTTTGTAGTAAAAACATTTTTTTTCTTTTTTTTTTAAGGTTATTCCAGGTCTGATGTCACATGGATGCTCCTTTGTTACGAAATGTTCTTGTTAGAAGTTTATGATTGTTTTTCTCACTCTTGACAAGATGGGATGATCTGGAGGAGGACTAGGTTTGGCCCAACCTTGACTTTGAATCTTGTGCTGGAAACAAGCTGGTTCTTTAAACCAGTGTTTTTTCAGCCCTGGTCCTCAAGGCATACCATCCTGCACGTTTTAGATGTTCCCCTGCTCAGTCACATTTGATTGGATGGCCATCAGCTCGTCTTCAAGGTCTACACCAGGGGTCCCCAACTCCAGGCCTCGAGGGCGCCAGGCCTCGAGGGCGCCAGTCCTGCATGTCTTGCATGTTTCCCTGCCACAGCACACATCATTCAAATAAATGAATC
>JBAMYA010000016.1:11234626-11250964 GCA_037176975.1 Arrhamphus sclerolepis
AGGGAAGTCTGGGCATCCCTGCTCAGGCTGCTGCCCCCGCGACCCGGTACCGGATAAGCGGAGGAAGATGGATGGATGCAATCTCAATGCACACAAGTGCTTGTGAAAAAAACTCAAAATAGCTTGTTAGCTAATATTAAGCAACTGGCTTAATATTGGATTTTCACAGGAAAACACAAATTTATCTTTGTGTATTTTAATGTTCCTCACAAAGATTATCATCCACTTAATCTTTGGGAGGAATCTTCCTCCCCATTGTTTTTTTTTTTCCTTTTATTTTTTTCTACTGTAGAAGTATAACGATACAGATACATTCTCATTGAGTCAGCCCCTCCAAATTTTAACTCACTGAATGTTTCTGGAACAAACAGGAAAGGTGGTGGTGTTGCTGCCTTATTTAAAGACTCATTTCAGTGCAAACAGTAAAAATGTGGTGATTTTGATTCAGTTGAATATCTGTGTGTTGTGCTGAAAGGCAGTCCAAAAATCTTGTTATTAATTGTCCGCAGACCTCCAAGGTTCTCTGCAAGTTTTATCAACAACTTCTTTGAGCTACTTGCTGTTATCACAACAGATTTCAAAAATGATTTTCATTGTTGGTGATTTTAACATTCACACTGATAATCCTGCAGACAAAACTGCTAGTGAATTCCGGTGTGTGAGAAATGTTTGATCTACTAAAACATGTGAACGAGGCCACACATAAATGAGGGCACATGCTAGATTTGGTAATCAGCAAGGGTGTTGATATTACTAACAGTGTTCTAAAAGATGTTGGTCTTTCTGACCACTTCTGTTTTCTTTGAAATGTCAGTTTCTCCAGTTGCCCAAACTGTGTTTGTTTCTGTGAGAAAACGGCTTACAAATGATCAGACTGCTCAAATTTTTATGGAAGTCATGTCTACGTCAGTGAACCCAAGGTCTGAGTCTGTTGATGTGCTCCTTGAAAATTTTGAATCTAAAACACTTTTTGATGTTATCGCTCCTGAAAAGGTATTGTCTGGTAAGCAGAAAACTCCATGGAGAAACTCTCCAGTTGTTGCAAATCAAAAGAGAGACTGCAGGAAAGCTGAGCATAAATGGAGGAGAAGCCATCAACTCAGTCATTATAAAATCTTTTAATATAGCCTTCCTACGTACAACATTGTTATTAAAAAGGCTAGACAAGTCTATTGTTCTGACATGATTAGCAGGAATAGCAGTGACAATCAGCAGTATTTTGCCACTGTTGAGAAACTTGCCAGCCCCCCAGCACAGGTAACTCCTGATTTTATGACTCAGAAGAGGTGTAATGAGTTGCATCTTTCTTTGACATTGAAATCAAAAAGTTTTTCCTGAATAAAGCTGAACTCTGGAATCTGTGTTTGTCTGTGATGTCAGTCTTTAACATGTTCTGCAGGTTTCCTATCGTCTCTTTGTCTACTACATAGTCTAAATTCAATTCTATTTATATAACATCTATAATAATACTTGTCATCTCTAGACACTTCTCAGAAACCCAGATCATGACCCCCAAGACCATGAAACCTTTGTCAAGACCTGGATCACTGGGGGCACCTCCTGCTGAAGACCAGCCAGAGAAAGGAAGACAAAAGGAGGGAGGACAGAAAGGAGGAAGGACAGAAAGAGGAGAGGCACATATGTACAATATATAAATATGTGGTGGTTGGACTGTAGATCATGTTAGGTGTGTTGGTGTCCTACAGACAACAGGTGCAGGTTAACGCTGGGATGGCCTTAAGATGAAAGGCTAAGGTAGGGAGGGGGTGTGACTCAACATCACCACAACAACACCTGGACTCCCTGCCAATAGCAGCATAACTCGGAGGTGGTCTAAGAGACTACAGTGTTAAAGGTTTTAACAAAAAGGAAGGTCTTCAGCTTAACTTTAAATGTAGAGAAGGAGCTGCCTCCTGGACCAAGGTTGGGAGTTGATTCCATATTAGAAGAGCCTGATAGCTAAAGAGTCAGCCACTCTTTCTAGACCTACAGACTTGGAACAGCAAGTAAACCTGCATTCAGGGAGCGGAGTGTTCTACTAGGATAGTAAGGAACTAATTATAATATTTACTGGAGCTTAATCATTCAAAGCTTTGGATGTAAGAAGTAATGTTTAGAAATCAGTTCTAAATTTAAAAGGGAGCCAATATAATGAAGCTAGAACTGCTGAGATGTGATCTCAGTTCTGGTTATTACTAGTGCTGCAGCATTCTGAACCAGTTGGAAGGTTTTGACCAAAGTCGTTAGATCAGCAATAGAATAATGCATTCCAATAATCCAGCCTAGAAGTAACAAAGGCATGGATTCATTTCTCTGCATCCTCTTTTTGAATTTTTTTTATCCCACAATTTTGTATCCATTTTATTTCACCCTGTGATCACTACCTAATTTGTTGTCCTGGGCATTGCTCTCCATCTGCCAACCCAGGAGGGCCCTGCACTGAGCTCAAGTCTCTTTCTCAACCTGAGGAGTGGGCAGGCCCTTCTTTCCACTCGACGGGAGGGCTTTCCCCCACTGGATGTATCTGCATCCTCTTGAGTCAGGATGTTTCTAATTTTCCTGATATTACTTAAATGAAAGAAAGCTGATTTTGTGACCTGTTTCACTATCAATGTATGAAGGATCAAAACTTTCAGATCTATCCGTAGTGACATAAATAGGAGACAAGTGTCCAAGCAGAGCAGGAATTTTCTCTTTGAACTTAATGACAGCACTGTCAGAAAGGTCACTATAGAACAGATCTTTCTATTGCATCTGACATCATTGTGACAGTAAACTGGAAGATTAAAGAATGGTCATATACAAATGGGTTTTGAGGGAAGATTGTTAAGTATTTGACTTAAATTCCAACAGTTAAAACCAAGTCCCTCCACATGTTGACTGAATCCAACTGAGTCAACTAGAGCAGTAAAATCAGAGCTAAGGCTGTCACTCTCCACATCCACGAGTGTTGAAATCACCATCTATGATGACCTTATCTGCCTGGAGAACTAGATCTGAAATGAGGTCTGAGAAATCAGAAAGAAATTCTGAATAAGGACCAGGAGGACGGTACACAATAGCAAGGAGAATTGATGCTGGTGACTGGCAGATATAGACTTAACAGCAGGTTTTTAAATAAGGTAGAACATACTGCCAGTGCACTGCCAACATACCACCAACACAATGCCAACATAATGTCAACACATCGCCAATGTACCACCAAAATATCACCAACATAATGTCAACACTCCGCCAATGTACCACCGACATACTGCCAACATACTGCCAGTGCACTGCCAATGCTCCACCAACGTACCACCAAACTCACTGCCAACACTTCAGCAACATTCCAACACACCACCAATGCATTGCCAACGTACCACCAGCATACCATCAACATACTGCCAATGCACCACCAACATACCGCCAACTCTGTTGACTCTGAGTTACCATGACGACACAGACATCATCAACATGTCTCCGTGACAGTGAGTCATCATGGCAAAAAACAGAAGTGATGCTGCTCTTTTTTGCTGGTTTATTCATTAAACAGTCAATCATATGGCTGCAGCACAGACTTTCAGGCTCAGTATGACCTGGCTCCAGAACCAGCTGGTCTAAAGGGGGTCTGTAAAGTGGGTCATCTGAAGGTCAGCCTGGGGTCCTACTGCTGCATTCATGCTGCTGGGAGGTTGTATGACATTCCAGCTCTGTGAACATCTGCCAGCTCAGAGGGAACATCTGGATCTCTGGTCTTTGGGGGATTCAGGCTCAGATCAGTCTCTGATGCAATTGGGTCACCCAGTTCTGGTCCGGACTCAGAGTCCCAGATCAGTAAGGAGATCAGAAGCTGCAGAAGACATAATTCAGAAAGATATGTATTTACAGAGTTGGATATTTAACTTTTATGAATGTGGTTTCATTTTTTCTCTGATTCCTACAGATGAATTGCCACTTTCTGAGTTTCTGTTACCACAACAATGGTACATTCACTGAAACCGTGATTTCCATCATCTTCAACTCAGTCAGCTGAAACCTGTTTTTTAATACCAGTACGGTTTGGCAGACAAGGCTTAAGCCTAGTCCCAGACTAAAATGCTGTTTGAGCTGGCTTAACTTTAAGGCACTTGCACAGACTTATCTTAAAATAGTCATAGATTTACTCTGTTCTGGATTAAACAAAGCCAATTGCAAGAGGGTGGATAAGAGATACTCTAGGACTAAATTGAAGTTTATATTAATCCTGCCAAGAGGCAGGTTTAACTTTGGCTTAGTACTATTTGTGAAAGGGAGCACAGACGGTTTAGGAGCATGGAGTATTTGGAATATTTAAATGAAGACCAATATTCGCTACAGAGACCAGCCAGACAAACGCTTGTGGATAGGATTAATCCATTGAATCAGTTTGATGAAATAACTTTCCGAGACTGAAGATGATGTACTGGAGATACTTTGCTTGAGATTATACTTTCCTCCACGTCTCAAAGAGGAAGGCCTGTATCCAGTTCTCTCCGAGCTATGATCACTTTGAGATTCCTGGCATCTGGAACCTTTTATTGTTAAACTGGCGATTTATGTGGTGTCAGTGAAGCAACAGTGTGTAGAACAGTTCACAATGTCTTCAGTGCCATTTGTCAGTTGAGAAATCTGTAAATTAAGTTCCCTGATGCTGCTGAGCCAACTATAAAGTGCAATACTACAAATATGGCAACTTACTGTAACTATGGGAACGCAGGAGTGATTGGCTGTATAGATGAATGTCATTTTCAACTCAAATGTCCAATTTCTGATGCCGAGTAGTACAGGAACCGCAAGAACTGGTTTTCCACCAATGTTCAAGCTGCATGCACTCCCAATTTACAGTTTTCAAACATTGTTGCCCATTGGAAAGGAGCAATACATGATTCAAGGATTTTCCGCAACTCTTCATTGTGTGCTCAGTTTGATGGGGGCACCATAGTGGACGATTACTTGGTGACCTTGAATATGCTTAGAGCTCCTATTTATTAACAACTTGGCCACATCCCACAACAGCTGAACAGCAAAGATATAAGAGAGCTCATATTTATAGTGTTTGTATTGTTCAAAATACACACACACACACATATGAGAGAGATATAAGAAACTAAACCAAGGCTGTTCTAAAATGAAGGTTTTGGTGACTACAGTACTCAATCTTGTCAAGTGAGTAAAATTTTATTTTCACAATGCATTACTATTCATTGCATTACATAGCTGTCTCATGCATCTTTCTTTGAACAGCTCTCTCTTCCAATTTCAAATCCACTTCAACCTGTAGAATTCTAATTTTCATGTCATGCTCTTCTTTCAGAGATTTAATTTTCAGCTCATGAAATTCTAAGGCTAACTTTTCATGCATGGGCATCCTTTTTGGTCCCTGCTGGAAGGTGGTGGCAGCATCTTTTCTCTGGGATGTCATACCAGATATGGACGGTGTAGTGACTGTGCACTGGCTCTTCCACTATAGGATTAGAATAATTTCCTCTGGGAAAAGAACACTGTTAAATACAAAAACTCACATGGTCCTTAATTAAGACAGACACAGACAGTGGAATAATTTGTATGTACAGAAGAGGGTTACTAATTGACTTTCTATATTTACCATTTTGCTCAGTTCTTCATGCCCACTGTCCAAATTACCATCTTATCATCCAGAGGTTGCTGGTGCTCTATTATTTCAGTCAACAACTCAGCCAATTCATTGATCTTGTCTCTACTTGGTGGGGTCCACCACCGGTAGTGGTTACATTTTCATTTGCATTAAATTCACCTTAAATGGTGGCCCAAACACTCCTCTTCTAATGTTCCATAACAGAAGTATGGCCTTTACCTTCAATGACAGCATGATTTCCCCCATTTTAAGTAGAGGTTTTCTTTCTTCATACTTTCATACATACAGTTCTTTGAGCATGTTCTTCTAGCTTCAGCAATGGTTGGTGTCAAAATTCCCTCCAGCAAAACCATCCTCAATTCCATTCCAGGTTTTTATAAGCACCATTAGGTTAACAGGCTGTGCTCCCACTTAGGCTAATGAGGCTTGACCCAGGTGTTCTCATTGAAGTTTACTCCAGGACTCCATTAAGACAAACGTAAACCACTCTCATGTAAGCCACTTAATTGACCTAGTTTTACTAGTCTGACTTAGGCCTACTCCTGGTTTGATATAAGTCTTGTCTGTGGAACATGAAGATCATTTTTTATTGTATAAAACCAAAAATAATTTGATTATTTATTTGTCTAATATCAGTCAACAAAAGACTTGAATTTAAAGAAATGAAGCGACACCAGCGCTATTGAAGGTCAATACCCAGGAATGATACGTCAGATTAATACTATGTGTAGAACTGTAATCAGGCCTTAAAAGTTGGGCCCAATCTAGTCCAAGCCCGACAGAATTCAGCCGTAGCCCGACAAGTATATTTTGACTGACAGGTTTTTATAAGCCCAAACCCGATTACAACCCAAATTATTCAAAAATGTGCATGCACACAGCTCTTTTGCCTTTTGTAAAAAAAATGAATCATTTATACATGTCACATCTTTTGCATTTCACATAACCTGCTGGTTCATTATTTTTATTATGCACATGGTCAAAACTTTTCCACACTTCAGACTCCAAGCGAAACCTTGGAGCCCCGAAGCAAACACAAAATAGTGATAAGATTTTGCGCTCCATAGGACGGGGCGCAGAGCACGGACTACAGTGCGCACAGCAAGACAAAGACCAAAATGGATCATAAGCCTGAGCCTGTGTAAAATGATTGAAGTTAAGCCTGAACCGGACCCAGGCTCAGGCAAAGATCTTCAGCTCTACCTCTGTGGTATCCATCGAATTGTTTCAATTACAAAATAAATAAATAAAAAAAATAAAATTTAACTTGTCAAGTGAGTTGTGAAGCAACTTAAATTCTTTATTTTCTAACAAAATGTAATTATTGGACATGAAATTAATTATATATAATTTTATCCTGAATTATATTTGATATACTTCAGGATTAAATTACAGACTCACCTAAATACATTTTTCTATCAAAGAAACACACTTCAGCAGCTGCTTTAATGAACGCTTTAATCCAGTTTACATTAAATCTGATTTAATTAGAATCCAGTTTACAATTGATTCAGTTTGTTAAATCCAGTTTACATGTAATCCAGTTTACAATTGATCAAGTTTACATGTAATGTGGATTATATGTAATCCAGGTTACATTTGATCCAGTTTATGTTTAAGAGAGTTTACATGCAATCCAGGTTACATTTAATCCAGTTTACAATTAAATAAATTTACATTTAATCTGCTTTACTTGTAATCTGGTTTAATTATAATCCACTTTACATTTGATCCAGTTTGGATTAAATCTGGTTTACATGATGTGAACAGGGGCCTGCACTACGAAGCAGGGTTAGCTTACTCAGATGTAAAGCAGGGTTAACCGTGTAAATCGGGGTTGAGAAAACCTGGCTTCCTTGATACTACAACGCTGATTATGAGGCTGATTTGTTGAACCCGTGTTAATCAAACTTAAGTTTGTGCACGTTCACATAAAAAGCGCATGCTGTCACGCTTGTTACTGTTCTCAATGATGGCGCAATCACCTTACTTTACCAAAAAAGAATGCACTATCATAATGCGGAGCTTTAAGGAATTGAAATCAACTTTAAGAGGGAAATCAAAAACATCAGCCGCCAATAAAGCAAGGGATCGTTGGCAACAAATTGCCGAACGGGTAAATGCTTAAGTAATGTTTGTTTGTTTTTTCCCCTCAATATGTTTTTAAATCTGTGTTACAGACAATTATTAACCTGTGAAATGTCTGAAATTATTGGAATTTGAGTGCAGTCAATGGCTCCTATTATTCTTGGGAAACCTCGGGAAAATTATTAGCCACACCTCGCCTAAATGCATTAGACCTATTTTGATATTAGTGCTCACCCGCGATTGCATATAACCCTTCTTTGATTTGTATTGTGGTTAAATGGATAGAAAATGACAAATACATCTAAAAGGTTACATAGAACAAGTACTGCCTTGCAAATCATCCTACATACAGTTTTCTCAGATGTTCAGCACCGATGAAATACATAAATTGTCCACTGGCAAATCAGTTCAAGGCACATTATCTGCTTAATAAGGGCATTGCTATGTTGGGTGATATTGCAGACTTCTGGCCCAATAAGCTGCCAAAGATAATGCATTCCCTCGGCAGCAAGTGTATATCTTTCATCGTCAGGGTATGTCAGCGGATTCTGGTAGTCCCTAAAGACTGGAGGTTCGACTATGTTTGGCCTTGGGCCAAAATTTCTTTTCTGACCAATTCAATGGTGGGCCAAAGTTGCATCTTCATGAGGGACATTATCATTTTTGCCAGGACTGGATTTGTCCTCCCTGAGTTTAAAAAACAACAACAAACTATGCCGTTCTTGGATGAGGCAGCATTTCAGCTTAAGTTTAATGATTTTCAAACAAGTTCCCTGGTCATCGATGCGCTCAGTGTGCAATCCGTGGATGATTTTTGGATCTCGTGAGGAGTACAGGTGGATGATTAAGAAATTCGCCTTTTATGTGCTGACGATGTTTCCCTCAACCTATATGCTACTTGTGAGTTAAGCTTTTTTTTCATGAACGCCAGTAAGACGCATGGGAGGAACCGCCTGATGCACAAGAATCTGGAGAAAAGCTTGCGGATTAAAGTGACATCTACGTTGCCAAACAGCCAAAAGATTGTGACTAAACTGAGATGCCAGATTCACCATTACGTGAGTAGCTTTTTAAGTGTTTAATAGTCACTTGTTACTTGATTTTATTCAAACAGTAATTTTCTTTTTGTTTTTTTTCCTCTGTAATTTCAGGAGCAAAGCACGTGTCCCAATTTCCCACCACAATCTGGTGTGCGTCCAAAATCAAGAAGAACTTTCCTCTTTTACTCTGTTTATTCAATCTTTCAGCCAAATTTATTTGTTTTAATTCAAAGAAATGGATTTTGCACAAAGTCTGTTGCAGTGACACACAGCCAGCAACTTTTCTTTCTACCTCCTCAGCGCACATGTGCCAATTAAATTCCTACGTCGAAATCAGTGTGCTTTTGAAGTCAAACAGATGCTGCTTTATTTTATTTTATCAAATTGTGTCAGTTCACAAATTTTGAATAAATGTTCTAAAATCTGTGTGGAATTGTCGTTTTTGTGATCGCATATATGGGCCTATATATTCTTATTTTAGAATCAGTTTTCTGTGTCAAGTGTCATCTGGTGGGCCAGGTATTATTGGTGGCAGGCCACAGCCAGACAGTTACCGACCACTGCTAAAGACCCTCCCCTGCAAAGAGAGCCCTTCACAATTTGTGCTCCAACATCATATGGCTCATCCAGGTATGCCGGCATTGTCTTGGGAGATGTTGGTGGACGAACGGTACTAATAAGAGGTGTGGTTAAGCAGAAACCTCGAGTTAACCAAGAACATAATCTGCTCGGACCAGGTTTGAGATGTGGCGTAAATTGCCATGGCAGCATACCTTTATCAAAACCTATCCATCTTTCGTAGTACGGGTTAGTCGGGAAGTTACTCCACACGTGATCAAGTTACTCTTGAAGTTACCCTGATAAGCCATTAATCCCCTTTAGTAGTATAGGCCCCAGGTCTAAACTGGTTCACACGTTCTCTGAAATCAATATCATGAAGCCAAATTAAGCTAAATTAAATCAATTTGAAAATTTGTGCAGTCAAAACTTCCAGGAACCAGATCTGAAGTAATTTTTTACAATCTTTAGACAAACTTGTGCAAAACCATCCTACATTTTTGTTTAATACTCTGTTAAAAATTAACCAATAAAACTTTTCAGGTTTTAAATGATTCAAAGCCTCCAGCAGGAACTTAAAATTAGTTTCTCAAAAGTTCTGTCTCAAACACCGAACACAGAACAATAATTATATCCAGAAAGTCTTTGATTTGGTTCGAACTAGGAGGAAGACGGTATTCAGACTTTAAAGCCATGCTATGTAGTAATACCACTTCTGACCACACACGGGCGCAGCACACTGCTGAGCTGCCCCGCTGGCTGAGCTGACTGGACAAGAACTACTGGACATGCCTCCTGTGATGTCACACAAGTTTTTTGTTCTGTTTCTCGTCTGATGGATGACGTTGGTGCGACTGACTCTGCCCACCTGCCATTAATTAAAAAAATAATAATAAAATAACCCATGATGTTAACTAATTTTAGCTTACATTCATAAGACTAAATTAATAAAATGAACGGCACAGGAAGTCACATTCTTGTTAAAAGAACAGCAATTATACTCAACAAAAATGCTAAGTGCTAAGTTGCTAAAGTGATGACAGTATGTTAATTGTACTACCCTGGTGATCTTTAGAGGAACTGCAGCCTCTAGCAGTTGGTCGAGGAACTGCAGCCTCAAGTGGTTAGTGGAGGATCTGCAGCCTCTAGTGATCAGTAGAAGAACTGCAGCCTTTAGGGGTTTAGAGAGGAACTGCAGCCCTTAAGGATCAGTGGACGAACTGCAGCCTCTATAGAGGAACTGCAGCCTCTAGTGGTCTGTAGAGGAACTGCAGCCTTTAAGGATCAGTGGACGAACTGCAGCCTCTATAGAGGAACTGCAGCCTCTAGTGGTCTGTAGAGGAACTGCAGTCTCTAGTGGTCCATAGAGGATCTCCAAGCCTTCCTACTTCCTTCCTGACATGAGACTAGTAAGCCGCATGGAGGCCCCTAATATGGACTTTTGTGATATTACTACATAGAGTGCCTTTAAGAACTGTAATTGTAAAAACTGAAAAATTTCTCTTTCAGAAGAAAACAGTCAGAAAGAAGTAAGACTTAAACAGTAAAAATCTAAATATCACAGCATGAAAATGTATAAATCTGTTAAAATGTTAAAAGAGTATTCCATCAATATTTACATACAGCAATGAGTGTGATCTTTAAATAAACAGCTTATACGGTCAATGAGAACACATAGGAGGAAATAAACGCTGCTGAACATGCCAGATTATCACTGATTTAAAGATTATTGATCAGGAAAACTGACTAGCAGGGTTTTAAATGTTATTTTAGGTTCAGTGGTCACATGGTTCTTCATGTGGTCCTGGAACCATTTGAGGGGAAAAACTGAGAATTTGATTTTTTTAAAACCTTCGAGGTGTTTTTAATGGTGAATATTCTGATCAATACCAGCAGTAAATGTAACAGTTTATAGATTTAAGATCAGATGACATCAGTAGTTACAAACTCAGAGCTTCTCTGGTCTTCAGGTCTGGGAGGAGGATCAGAAACAAGGACATTCCTCTTCAGCGGGCACCATAGATCAGATCTGAGAAGACAGGAAACAGCATAAGAAACAGCGTCAGCGTGACACCACGACCAAAAACCTACAGTACCAGACGACCATCAGACCACATGACCGTCGGACCAGACGACCATTGGTACAGATGTTTGACGACTGACCACGGCAGAAGTCAGAGTTGAAATTTTCGTAGATGGGGTACAGCGGATTCTCCTGCTCACTGCGGTGTTTTCGGGCTCTGAGGACGTCACGAACGCTCTGATGCAGGAAGGAGTACTGGCACTGGAACAGAGCACGATGGACTGGTTAGATTAGACAGGATTAGATTAGACTGATTAGACTGAAACAAAAAGAAAGAAAAAAAAAACAACTTGAATCCTTGAAAACATGATTCAGAATTGTAACCTGAACAACAGAAACTAATTCAACAGAAATAGTGATGATCATCTAGGGTTCAATATTAACGGCTCCCCGACTGCCCGGGGCAGGTAGACACTATATTCAAC
Organism: Arrhamphus sclerolepis; assembly: GCA_037176975.1. Taxonomy (NCBI): domain Eukaryota; kingdom Metazoa; phylum Chordata; class Actinopteri; order Beloniformes; family Hemiramphidae; genus Arrhamphus; species Arrhamphus sclerolepis. The sequence goes on from JBAMYA010000016.1 coordinate 11,246,435, forward strand.
AGGAACATACCTTATGGCGGTTGCCCGACAGGACAACCAACTTTTATCAATGTATTTTTGCTGGGGCTGGGTGCATTAACACATTATTAAAGCATTAACACATTAAAAAATGAACACCGACAATTATTCTGTTTTTTTTAACTTTTATTTTGAAAGTCCGTTCCTCTCAGAATCTGAACATAGATTTACATTTATAACCATGGTTCACAGAAAAGAACTGGTGGGGTTTAAAAAAATTGGTAAAGGTACGCAGGTTAAATCAATCATGGACATTTTAATTCTAATCTTCCAGATAGAGAATTTGACAGAAGAAACATTATTTGTAGACTCTGCACCAGAGCAGTCTTTCCAACTTGGCGACTTTCTCACTAAATCTGGTGACTTTCCTAACTCTCCTGGTGCCTTTTTTGTCAAATCTAGCAACTTTTTCTGGTGTTATTGGAGATTTTTCGGATGTGTTGGATACTGATGTTCTGCATTTACGGTGCATTCACATGTTTGCGGTGGATGCAGCAGGCAGATTTCACCTGGTTGATACCCAGTCGGGCAACCACCTAAAAAGGTTAACGTTGAACCCTGCCATCAATAATCCAGTCACTCTGATGAATCCTGTTGTCTTCACTCAGAGATGAAGCTGGATGATGTTAAAAGGGTCTACCTGTAAACAGAGTGCCTTCAGCTCTCTCTTCACCACAACAGACTGGTTTAGAGTCCATGTTACTGCAGATGCTGCACTGATCCAACTGTCAATCTCCTGCTCCATTCTTCCCTCACTGATAAACAGACCAAGAGATACAAACTCCTCCACCTAAAGCAGAACTTCACTCCAACCGAACCAGAATCCCTCCTCTCCTTGGCTGCTCCTAGAAATTCTGTCCAGAAAAGTTCTGAACAGAATCGGTGACAAAGATCAGTCCTGACTGAGTCTTCCTCTCAATGGAAACTAATCTGACTTACGACCAATAAATTGGACCAGACTCTGGCTCCATTACTACAGGGACCGGGCAGCCTGTAACAACAGACCCAGTACCCCATACACCTGGACCCCCCCCCCCCTAGTGACGTTGTAGAGCTGGTCCTGTGTTCCATGGCCGGGACAGAACCACATTGTTCTTCCTGGATCTGAGGTTCTGCTATCAGGATTCTCTACACCAATACGTGCATAGACCTTACCAGGGAGGCTGAGGACTCCTCTGGTCCCCCTTCTTAAAGAGGGGGACTACCACCCCAGTCTGCCAGTCCAGAGGTACCGCCCCCAACGTCCAGACGATGTTACAGAGACGTGTCAACCAGGACAGTCCTACAGCATCCAGAACCTCCTCCAGAAACCCCTCTCACACCAGAGTTTTTGTCTCAGAAACCACCAAGACTACAGTCTGCTTGGTCTGTGTGCCACATGTCCTAATGGACACCTTCATGCTTGAACCTGGTGTTTGTTATGGACAAACTCTGACAACACAGAAGTCCAAAAACAGAACACCACTCAAGTTCAGATCAGAGAGGACGTTCCTCCAAATCACACCCGTTGAAGTACCACTGTCATTATCCACGTGAGTGTTGAAGTCTCCCAGCAGCATAAAGGAGTCCTCTTTAGGAGAATTTTCCAGCACCCCTGGTAAGGACTCCAAGAAGGCTGGGTACACTACTCTGCACTGATGTTTGGTACATCAGCAGAGACGACAGTCAGAGCCCATTCCCCGACCCGAAGGTGCAGGGAAGCTACCCTCTCATCTACTGGTTCCAGAACCAAAACTGTGCGTTGAGGTGAGCCTGACTATATCTAGTCGGTACCTCTCAACCTCACCTACAAGGTCAGGTACCTCCCCCCAAGAGAGGTAACACTCCAGGTCCCAACAGCCAGAGTCAGCAAACAAGGGTCAGTGCGCTGAGGCCCCCATATTTGATCACTGCCCGTCCCACTGCACCTGACTCCTACAGCTCCTCCTGCAGGAGGTGGGCCTAGAGGAGGGTGGACCCATAAAACTCATTCAGGCTTTACCTGCTGGACCCCATGGGGGGCACCAGGTTCTTTCGAATGAGTAAATTAAAATAAAATAAAACAGCATTAAATTAAATTAAAGGACCACTTTTCTCACAGCTGTTTAACATGTTTACAGCAGCTTGTTCAACGTCAGTGCTGTTATGAAGAAAACTGATGTTTGCAAATAAACAAATCATTCATCTCCAACCAGCAACCTGCTGGAGCCAATCAAAGTTCTGATATAAATAATTAATAAACTAATACTCAAACAGCTGAAGTTCAGTCTTTTGGGGCAATAAAAGGACCTGTCATCATTCAGTTCAGTTATCAGATCGACTGATTAATTAAATCTGTTTCAGCTTTAAGAAAAGGAGGAGAAACTGCTCTGGTCCAGGTCATTACCAGTTACCATGGTAACAGACAATAAGTTAGCTCTGTTTCAACTGAACCCTGGACCTGGACCATGAACCTGGACCATCAGAGCCTGTCTAAATCATCTGGTGGTGTGGTGTCCTGGTACTGTACCTCAGTCTGGACCATGTGCTGGCGGTGCAGGCGCAGGTCGAACACACATCCGTACAGGTCTACAGTTCCCTTTGAATCTAGCTGCTGCAGGACCCGGTCAAGGGCAATGAAGGTCCCAGTGCGACCGACTCCAGCACTGAAACAGACCTGTACCAGTTAGCTATCACAGAACTGGAACCGGAGGGTCCGGCAAAAAACCAGCGGCCCACCTGCAGTGCACAACAGTGGCTCCGGTGCTCGGCGAACGGTCCACGTAGTCTCTTACAGTCCTAGCAAACTGGATCAGAGACTGGGTGGTCTCTGGGACTCCATGGTCAGGCCACACGGTGTAGTGGAAGTGACGCAGCAGTCGGGGATAGCTGTGGCTGCTCTCCTGTCAGGATCAATCACAGATCAATCAATGCTGTTAATTGATCAGAAGTGAGACTCTGGTCAGTTTCTGAGTTACCGATGTGATCCGGAACTCTCGGATTGTCCACTCCGGCAGAACCGACTCCGACAGCATCTGGATGACCAGGTCACCGTAGTACAGCGGTTCTCTGTCTGCAGGCCAGTACTGATCACACTTCACCTGTGGACACACCTGAGTTACACCTGAGACCACACCTGAGTTACACCTGAGAGGACGCCACCTGTAGACACACCTGAGACACTTCACCTGCAGATACACAACTACAACTAAAACTACTATAACTACTGAAACTACAACTGAAACTACGACTTTAACTATGACTAAAACTTCTAAAATTACTATAACAACTGAAACTATGACTCTAGTTACTACTGAAACTACTTAATGTACTACAACTACTAAAACTACAACTAAAATTACAACTTCTCAAAGAAAAACTTTCCAGTTTTAAACTTTAGTCAGATAGAAAATTGTAAATGTGTGAGCTGGAGCTCAATGATTAATCAGGACAGTTAATCATCTGCATTGATCTATACCGAACTCTGATCATCAGTCAGGTACATCTGTTCAGTAGATCAGAGTTACGATTGAAAGTATTGATAATTTTGATTGATTATCCAGCTCTGCCACCATGAGAGTTTAAAATAACTGCCTGTTATAATCCCATCTCTGGTGTTATTGAGAGATTTTTATTGATTACGAGCCTGGACTCATCCCTACTCACCCGTCCTTTCTCCACACATTGCGTCACCATGACGACATTGTGGACACCATGCTCCCACACCATTCTCCAGAAGTCGTCTTTGGTGCCAGGCAGCGGTCCCTGGGTGGCAATGTACTCCCGCCGGTAGTTGTTGCCCTGGAAACGACCAACAGACGGTCAGTTCAGGTATGGTTAGATTAGATTACATTAGATAAAATTAGATTAGATTAAATTAGATTAGATTACATTCATTACATTAGATTAGATTAGACTAGATTGATTAGATAAAATTAGATTAGATGTATTTTATTGATCCCAGAGTTGGGAAGTATACAGTAAACAAACAGAGTAAAATAAGTAAGAAAGAATTACAGAAAAATATCTATACTAAATAGAACTAAAAAGGGTGCCAATGAGACTACCTGCTGGTGAATGTGGTATGCCAAAAATTGGTAAACAGAGTGACCTCATACTTCGGCTCATGTAAGTGATTGCCTCACAGAGCAGTTTGCTAAAGTAAAGGATTGTGAGCTAGAGCAGGCGGTCAGCAGCACATAGGAGTAGAGGGTATGCACGTAACAACACAGCAGTGGAAGTTGCTGCGCCCCACTGAGTGGCAGAAGGATGGAAGGAAACCATCTAAACTTAAGAACAATATCAAAAATTTGGGAAGTGCCGGTGTGCGATTGATTGTATGAACAGGTATGAAAAGCAGTTGGAGCTGTCATTTTACAGGCTACCGAAAGCTAAAGAAAAGAGAAGCAGTCGCTGTCTTTTTTCAAAAGGAAAAAAGCTTTGGCATAAAGCTTGGATGAACACTGTATCAAACAAACAAACTTTATTTATAAAGCGCTTTTCATACGAATGTAACACAAAGTGCTTTACATAATAAAAACAACAATTAAAACA
>JBAMYA010000016.1:11251064-11274660 GCA_037176975.1 Arrhamphus sclerolepis
TTGGGGATGGGGACGATGGTGGAGGATTTGAAGCAGGCTGGCATGTGGCTTGACTCCAGGGAGGTGTTGAAGATGTCTGTGAAGACGGGAGTCTGCTCATCCACAGAGTGTCTCAGCGTGGAGGGGTGGAGGGGGAGACGCCGTCCAGCCCAGAGCCCCCCTTGCAGGGGTTCAGCTTCCTGAACAGCTTGTGCACATCCTTCTCATGAATACAGAGGACAGTGGGGGAGGAGGGGGTGTCCCAGGTGGGTTTTGGTGGGGTGGAGGTGTCTGGAGAGATGTCTGGTGAGGTGTCAGTGCTGGCAGATGGGAAATCAAAGCAACAACAGAAGTTGTTTAGGCTGTTGGCCAGTTGCTGGTCATCAGCAGTGTGGGGGGTTGTAGGTTTGTAGTTGGTGAGCTGCCTTAGCCCCCTCCACACAGAGGTAGAGTCGTTGGTAGAAAACCACTGCTGGAGTCTCTCAGAATACAGTAGTTAAGCACTTCTCACCTCCCTGCTAAACCTGTATTTGGCCTCCTTGTAGCCATCTCTGTTCCCACTCCTGAATGCAGCCTGTTTCTCCAGCCTGAGTTTCCTTGTGAACCAGGGCTGGTCGTTGTTATAACACATCCTGGTGCATGTTGGAGCAATGCTGTCCTCACAGAAGTGGTTAAATGAGGTCACAGTATGAGTAAACTCAACCACATTGTCTGAGGCAGCCCTGAACACATCCCAGTCTGTGGAATCCAGGCACGTGCGTAGCTCCTCCATAGCCTCCACTTCTTTGAAGGTCTCACGACAGGTTTGACCAGCTTCAGCCTTTGTCTGTATGAGGAGATCAGATGAACCATCACATTGTCTGAGAGTCCGAGAGCTACACAGGGCACCGCACGATAGGCTCCACTCACTGCCGTGTAACAGTGATCCAAAGTGTTCTCTGCTCTGGTTGGGCACTTCATGAAATGTCTGTATTTGGGTAGGTCCTGGCTCAGATTCCCCTTGTTACAATCGCTGAGAATCATAACTAAGGAGTCTAGGAAAATCCGCTCCAAATGCAAAATCTGGTCTAAGCCTCGTACTCGTGCTTGTTCATGTCCGGCGGGATGTAAACAGCGGCCAGAATGAATGAGGTGAACTCATGCAGGGAGTAAAATGGCTTGCAGTTAATTATTCCAGAGCAGGAGAACAGTGTTGGGAGATCACAGTCACATCATTGCACCAGCCGCTGTTGATGTAGAAACAGATACCTCCATCTTTAGTCTTGCCAGAGAGCTCTGGGTCACGGTCTGCACAGAGGAGCTCCAGGTGTAGCATGCAGTCCGGGATCTGTCCACAGAGCCACGTCTTCATGAAGAGTAAAGCAAATGAAGAAGAAAAGTCCCTGTTCCTTCTCACCAGTAGTGCCAGCTCGTCCATTTTATTGTTGAGAGAGTGAATGTTAGAGATGAAAATCCCATGTAAGGTTGTGCATAAGCCATGTCTGCAGAGACGCACGGGGGCCCCTGCTCATTTTCCTCTTTTGTGCTTTCTCACTCTTTCAGCCAAAAATTGCACCAAGTCTGCAGTGCTTGCTAAAAAAAAAATGTCAATACATCTGCAGGAGCGCTAGTTCTTATGTCTAAGAGCTCTTCATGGGTTCTGATGTTTTCCCTGTTCTTGTTCTGGAATCCTGTATCCCAGCATCTCTAGGATCACTGTGTCTGTACTGTACAGTCAGCTTATTGGTTTCTATAGATGTTAAGAGTTTGTATTGTTCATAGCACAGCATTCACATCTTCTAGTAGATCTTCTGAGGGTACTTTATCACTTAGCCTTGGTAAGGGATTGTGCAGGGTTACGGTCAAGCTTAGTAATGATCTTTCTTCTCAATTGGCCTTAATCCAATGCTGTTCCAGTGTTACAATGCTTGACCTGCTGTTCCAAAGGCATTGACGCTAACACTTGCCTGTCTGTGTATAGTGTGTGTCTAGATATAGAGACATACACTATCCACAGAGCTTGTATGTGAAACCAAGACACTCCCAGCACACATGTGCACATACTACACACTCTGTTAACTGTAGAAAAATACTTTCCTTCTTTGTTGCTCATATATTCTATTTTCTATGAACTCTGTTCATAAAAACACATTTGTCTTATGTTTGTAAACTTTATTGTGTTTTATTGTAGTGTGCTGCACAACACATTCACTCACATACTCCACCTTCACTGTCTGGTCTCTTTGTCTGTCCTGTACTTTAATGTCTCACTGTTGGAGACTTTAGTCTGGACAGACAGAATTAGAACCAGAACAGAACCAGGATTAAAGGCGTTAAGAAAATATTAGATCAGACTTTCAAAGAAGGCTGAAGGACACATTCACTCACTCACACATACACACTATAAAAACATCTGCTACAAAGTAAAAGTGCAAATATATCTGACTTTAAATGGTTTTTCCAGATTATGGCATGAATCATTAATATATACACAGACAGTAATTTTTTTTTTAATTATGTTTTATTGTGTTCAGCTCCACAGAGCTCCTGGTGGTTCATCTCTGCAATTTAGACGAGTCCACAACCTGTTCTGCTCTGATGGAGACAAACTCGGTTATTGGCACCAGGTACCCTTCAAATACTCAGGTAAATACATGTTAAATACTCAAAATACTCAGAAAAATACATGTTAAATACAAGTTAAATAGTCAGGTAAATACACGCGAAATACACATGAAATACTCAGGCAAATACAGCTTAAATAAACATTAAATACTGAGGTAAATACGCCTTAAATACACTTTAAATTCTTGGTTAAATACACTTTAAATACTCAGGTAAATACACCTTAAATACACATTAAATACTGAGGTAAAACATGTTAAATACTAAGATAAATACATGTTAAATACTCAAGTAAATACATATTAAATACTCAGGTAAATGCAAGTTATACACTGAGGTAAATACACCTTAAATAGAACTTAAATACACGTTAAATACTCAGGTAAATACTTCTTAAACACTCAGGTAAATGCACATTAAGTACTCAGATAAATAAATGATAAATACTAAGGTGAATACACATTAAGTGCTCAGTTAAATACACCATAAATACACCTTCAGTATACATGAAATACTCAGGTAAATATATGTGAAATACTCAGGTAAATACACATTAAATGCTTGGGTAAATACATATTAAATACTCAGATAAATACATGTTCAATACATGTTAACTACACGCTAAATACTTTGGTAAATACACATTGAAAATTCAGGTAAATACTCAAATAAATTCACACTAAATACTAAGGTAAATATACATTAAAGACACTTATGTTAAATGACACTAAATGTTAAATAAATAGGTACATACACCTTAAATACTCATTAATTACTCAGGTAAATACATGTTAAAAACTCAGGTAAATACAAATTCTATACTCAGGTAAATACACCTTAATTACGCATTAAATACTCAAGTAAGTAAACATTAAATACTCAGGTAAATACATGTTAAATACTAAGGTCAGTCCACATTAAATGCTCAGGTAAATACACATTAAATTCTAAATGCACATTAACTACGCATGTAAATACACATTAAATAATATCATTATGAGGTAGAAATTCCAGCATAAATCCAGCATTCTTTCTCAAAGGATTTTAGTTATTTTATCTTCTTCCTTAATAGTGACAGTAACTGTTTTTGCTTCTGAATTTCAGGGAGAGCATGAGTGGCCTCTTCACGTGGCTCGTCTTCATCACAGCTCATATCACTTCCGCTCTGCAGTGGCTGTAAGAATTTAATTTGCTCTGATCTAATCTAATCTAATCTAAACTAAAACCAGACACCTGATTCTGAGCAAATTGTTATTATTAATTATTGTCATTTTTTGCATTAATTGTATTGGTGCATGGCTCAGTAAAAGCATTGATTGTATGGTTTCCATCTCCAGGGTCAAGCAGACTGCAATACTGACCGTCACTACGCGGGGACGCTCTTCACCGACTACCACTTCCACTTCTACAGACACTGCACGGACTCCAAACACATTTCTGCATGAATTAAAGTTTAATGAAGTTAAATAAAGACAGAAGACGGACGGACGTCGTGTCCTCTGCATATGAAGTGTAAAGTTTCTATTGTGACCAAACCTCCTATTTAATGTGTTTTTTTTTCTTACGTGTTGTTTTGCAAAACAATGAATTTATTCTTCCGATAACTCGTTAACTCTGACTTTCATCCTGAAGTCTAAATGAGAAAACAGAAAGTTAAAATGGACCAAAGATGATCATGAAAGAAAAGAAGAAAATCTTGCTTTCGATTTTATTTCTCAGTGAAGCACCTCCTCCATAAACTGGTTCTGAAACCAGAAGAAACCACCTGGTCCAACCAAGATCAGGACCACCAGGTCCGGCAGAGACCAGGACCACCTGGTCCACATGAATGTCTTAAATCTGGGATTTTGAAATGTGTGTTCTTTTACGTTCTACTTTAAATTAAGATTTGAAGGATTCTGTAACTGAGAGACTAAGGAGCTCGATTGATTCAATTGAATTTTATTTATCGATAAATTGAGAGAAAAGATGTAATTTGAAAGCAAATTAAAAACTAACGAGTCTCTAAGTTACTTCTGAAACAAAAACTGATGTGGTGTGTGTCATTTCTGAACTTAAAAAGTGTAAATGAATGTTTTCTAGGAGCTTAACTCGATCATGACTACTTTAATAAAATGATAAAAATGTTCTTTCTTCATTAATCCTCTATAATCTGAAGCTGCATTAGCTGTTTTACTAGTGAACCTACGTGGATTAGCTGTTTTACCTCCACGGTCTGCAGGGGAACACAGCATAAAAAAGTAAAGTTGCCAGCTCATTAATGTGGTCTACAAAAAAAAAAAAAAAAATGTGGTCTACACTGGTCCCTACTGGTCTATACTGCTCCATTCTGATCTATACTGGTCTGTACTGGTCCATTGTGGTTCATATTGCTCCATTCTGGTCTGTTCCCTCATTTACCTGGTGTATTTTAAACCTGAGATCTAGGAGAACATTTTAAACCTGACACAGGTGACCTTGTTCCTGGACTGATGTCATTCTGAAAGTGAGACGTCTTCTACCTCGAAACCGTACATTGACTCATTCAGGACCAGGAGGAGGATCCTGACCTGAGTGAATCACTCAGAAGTGGCGTTGCAGGACAAAAACTGTGAAGTGTCCGCTCTCAGTTTCAGCTTCATGTTTGCATTGAGAACTGGAGGTGAATCGGTGAAACGCTCTCATCAGGTCATGTTTCTTCAATCCTGAAGTCTGAGCTGCAGAAACAGGTTAGATTTCCTTAAGAATTATAAATCAAGACTTTATGACATTATTTATATTTTTACATCTTTAGCAGAAAGGTTGATGATTTTCTCCCAGATAATGTTTTTATGTCAAAACACTTGTATTTCAGACATAAAAACTATGGAGGTGAAACACCAGTTGGTTAATTTGAATAGAGAAGTCCAGCAATTAATTTTGTGTTTGCTTGTGTTTGTGTGTCTGCATATATGTGGTGAATTACTGGTATTATTGACAAAAAAAAAAGAAAAAAAAACTTTTTTCTTTTAAATGCAATTTCATTTTGCAGCAACTTTAAGCTTCTTGTTCACATGTGAGAGTGAGGGTGAACAAGTCCTTCAGCCCTCTGGACAGTTGAACTAACAAATTTTATTGTTACAGGACTAAAATAAACCAACAGAGAAGCAGGAAAAGACAGACAAAGCCAAAAGACAGTGGCTGTGGAGTGTTGTTCGTCATCATTGGTGTTGGTGTGGTGTAGTATGATTGATGTAAATGAGTGTGTAAATGAATGGTGGTTTGTACTAGCATGTTGGGTCAGTGTTATGCAGTAATTAAAAGTATTGTAACTAATTAAAGCCAATTTCTGCAGCCCATTTCACAGATAAAAATCATCAAGAGCTTGGCAATAAAATACATTTTCATAATTTTATAATAAAAAACAGGTGCTTCCACAGACACATAAATTAGACAAAAGAAAAATAGGAATGGCTAAGGACATAAAACAGATATGAAAAACCGCCCCTGCACCCTCAATAATTAACACTTGAAGGCATCAATGCTACAACTGCAATATAAAAGAATGGACATTATGTGCTGATTTACCAGAGGACCTATGCTGATTTTCTGTTCTACTTGGATTAGCTGATTGTCCTTATTGCTATTTGATTAGCTTCATGCAGTCGCAAGGATAAATACAGCATCCGCATAGCAATGAAAATTATTATTATTTTATGCTCCCAAATGATGTTTCCTAAAGGAAGCATGTAAGAGAAAAGTGTGGGTCCAAGAACAGAACCCTGCTGTACTTCACAGCTGACCCTAGTACGACTGGAACAATCATTATTTACATGAAAAAACTGAAACTGTTAGTCTAAGTCCAACAGCCTGCTCTACTGAACCTAGTGAACCTATGTGGATTAGCTGTTTTTACTATTCAATTCAATTTATTTTTCAATTCAGTTTTATTTACTTATTTAAAGCTTAACAGTGGACAGAAAAAAACGCCCTCTTGGGAAGAAACCTGGACCAGGTCCCGGCTCAATTATAGGGGGGACCCTCCTGCTGATAGCCAGCTGGGTAAAGGAAGACATGAGGAGGCAAAAAGGACAGAGAGGATGAAGGACAGAGAGAGAAGAGTGGCAAAAATATATAACATGTGGTACAAAAATATTCAAATATATGGTATAAGAATATTTAAGTATGTGGTGGTCAGAGGGTTGGACTGCAGTTTGGCCACACCAGCAAGCATCCCGCAGTGGCATCCAGTTGACAGGTGCAGGTAAACACCAGGATGGTCCAGGGATGGTCAGAAGACTGGAAGGCAAGGGATAGCACAACATCACCACAATATCATGCGACAAAGGAGAAGAGAGAGACACTATGGAAGATAGATTCTATTGATTCTGTTGAATGATTCAGGACAATCTGAGACTGAGAGACAGACAGACAGAATCAAGATGTTCAGTGGGGGACTCCCCCAGCAGCTTAGACTTATAACAGCATAACTATAGGAGGTGGTCTAATGCCCTATTCACACTGGACTAGTATTATCTGGGGACCTGCAGTAATTTTTTTAATTACCCCATCTATGTCTGGGTTTTCAAGAGTGCATTTGGATGGGATAAGTGAAGTCTGTGTTTTACGATAGTTTACAGACATTAATTCCCGGATATGATGTCACAGCGTGTGTAGGTAACATCTGGTCCTGCAAGCATACGGGCAATGGCAGGGAAAAAACATTTGCTTGTATTCCGTTGTGAGTAAATATTGTATTTGAAGTGTGTGATCAGTGATCATACAGCTACTCTTTGATTTGCAAGGACACAATAAAATGGTAACTTAAACGAGACACTGATGTCCATGGTAACAGTAAACAAAACAGTAACCAGCACTTTAGTTGTAGTAAACAAGATATCTTCTTACATCATGCAGCGAGGCAAGTCATTTAAATGTCATCACTCTTCTGGTGACTGAACCTGTTTCCTTTTATCGCTCACCAGCTTATTGTTGACAAGTTTCTTGAATTTTGTAAATGGTAAATTTACCATTTACCATGAATTTTGTCCCAAAATGTCATTGATTAGGTTGTGGTAGAAGTGAACCTACATGGATTAACTGTTTTACTGGTTAATATACCTGGTTTATCTGTGGTATTGGTGGATTAGCAGATTTGTTTAGGGGTTTTGCTAAATACTTTCATGTAGGACAGTTACGCATTTCTTCTACAACTAATTAGGATAAAACAGGTGTAAAGGCTCCTGAAAAGAAGAGTCAGAGGATTTCCTGCACCCTGTTTTAATGATACTGTGGTCACCTGTATGCAAGTAAACCCACAGAAACATAAACCAGGTTCAGACACTGACACAGGTAACTAATCTCTACACCTCTGTATTGCCTGACCACCCAGAGACAGATGGACAGGTGTTTCTTGTCACTGCGGTAACCGTCTTCAGATAACCTGTAATTACCTGAAACTCTATCCAGTTGTGTGTTTGTGTCTCAGGTGAGAATGAGCAGTCGACATCTCTCTCTGATCCAGGAGGAGTCGGCTCACAGAGAGCACAGGTGGGGGCACAGGTGACCTGATTCACAACACTCCTCTATGTCTCTGCGGTTGCCACGGAACTGCTAATGCTGATGCTAATGCAAATGCTAATACCTATGCTAATTCCGGTGTTATTGTTGATGCTAATGGTGGTGCTAATGGTAATGCTAATGCTGATGCTTATAGTAATATTAATGTTGGTACTAATGGTGATGCTAATGCTGATGCTAATAGTGAGGCTAATATTGGTGCTAATGCTGATGCTAATGTTGATGCTCATTCATGACTGAAATTTTAAGTTCAATTAAATTTTCAATTTTCAATTTTAAAACTTTTTGTAAAATTTGTGATTTTAAAAATTTAAAAACATTTATTTTCTATGTCATTGAAACTCATGTTATGATCAAATGTTGTGATTATAAGAGATGAAGTTGCAACATAATAATAATAATTTAATGATAATAATACACAAAATCCATTTAGAAACACCTGCAGATGAATTCATTCCAGACCAGACCTGGTTCCAGGCTAGAACCATGTCGAGGTCAGAGCCAGGTCCAGATTAGAACTAGGACTAGGTCTACTTCCTCATAAAGGCAGGACTTCAGGTGTTCAGGTGTCTTTGTCAATCAGCACACCTGAGATCTGACAAGATGGCGACATGATGAGCTGAAACATGAACCTGTCCCTCTGTCTGTCGCTCAGCTCTGGTTTCCAGCAGACAGGTGAGATGGGTGAGACAGTTGTGTCTGAGGAAGTGGATTCCGCCCCTCCACCTGTGAAGGAGCAGCAGAGCAGGAGTCTGGTGGAGGAGGTAACATTGGTGCACCTCCTGGTGGTCAGAAAAAAAAACAAGAATAAAACAACAACAACATAACATTACAAACGACAGAGAATAGAAATGAAATACGAAAATATGCCATCAGTTCAGTTCAGTCTCAAACCCAAAACATTAGTTTTATTTCCCAAAGATTATTGACAGCTACTTGATTTTAAATGTTGACACTGTTTAAACGTGTTTTTGACCTCCTTGTTCTTTATGTCACGCTTTATTCTGACTACGTCTTTAATATCTGGATCATTACTGTCAACATGAAGACACTTATCGAAACCTATATAAAACCTGAAATCTGACTGAATATCTGAAATTACCATTCTCTCCTCCAGATGACACTGCTAAGCCAGAATACCTGCAGCTTCAACAGTAGATAGAGTCACCATAGGCTAGTGCTTAGTTAAGCTTTCAGTACTTCAGCTGTTGGTGGAGCTGGAGTTATGGGCTCAGCTGGAACTGTGGGCAGACCTAGGGCCTGTACAATGAAGCGGGATTAACAGCCTATCACGGTAACTTCAACAGTAACTTGATCATGTGAGGAGTAACTTCCCAACTAACCCGTACTACTAAAGATGGATGGGTTTTGATCAAGGTATGCTACCATGGCAATTTACGCCACGCATCAAACCTGGTCCGAGCAGGTTATGTTCTTGGTAAACTCGAGGTTTCTGCTTAACCACACCCCTTATAAGTACTGCCAGTCACCAACAACGTCTCTGTTTGGTTAACACAGGTTCAACAAATCAGCCTCATAATCAGCATCGTAGTACCAAGGAGGCCAGGTTCAACCCCAATTTAGAGGGTTAACACTAGGTTACATGTGAGGAAGTTAACCCCACTTAATAGTACAGGCCCCTGGTCTAGTCTGTGGTCTTCACCTGGTCTAGTATGCTAGTATGGACTTTAACGTTTTTCAGCTGACTCATCTGGAGGCGGAGCTTAGAGAGTCTCTGGTTCTGGAGGCGGAGCTACAGCAGGAAGCTGATGTCCTCCGACAGCAGCAGAACAAACTTCACAGACAACAGCTGATCTACCTGAGGCTGAGCCAGCGGCTGTCCAGGTACGAGTACACCAGTGACATGCAGTCAGGGGAGGCAAGCCCTCCCTGTCATCATGAAAAGAATAAAATATGCAATAAACAAATAAATTAAATAATTATATGGTACAGCCGACGTTGTCTGCAGAGCATTTGTCTGCCTTCAGAACCTAGGGAGGTAGCTGGCATTCAAGCAGGGTTGCTGTGGCAGGAATTCTGAGCTCCAACATTGGCTGCAAGCACAAAAAATTGAGATGTTAATGTAAGGTTACAGCTCACTCTGTAACTTGTGAGGAAAAGAGAAAATCTTGTTGGCTGTGCATAGCTTTTGTAGGGCAAAAGTATGACAAAACGGACCAAAAAGGAACAAAAACTGTGCTCAAATAAGGGTAATTAGGCAAACTAATATTAAAATTTATTATAAAAAGGGGGAAAAAAGGTGAAAACAAGGAAAATAGAAGAGAGGGCAGAAAGAAAGAGAAAAAAGGAGGAGAGAAGAGAAGTAAGAGTTGTGCAGGGCAGTTTTGTGACAAAGCAAGTTGGGGGCTATCTCGACCAATCAATATGTTTGTGGGTTTGAATTCATCCACTACCCCTCTTCACCTCCTGGCACAAAGAGAAATAACAGATTTTGAACTATCAGACAACTGATATACAATTAATTTAAGTCATGAAATTTCACTAACTTCACAATCAATTTTGTTATATATATTTGTTATATATTTTCTACAGAAAATCCTGTAATCCTGTAATAAATAGTCTGTTATTCACAAATGATCATGAGCATAAAATTGAATGAAAGGAACTACAAAACCTACAATGAAGATATTCTTTAACACTTCTAAATAAAAGACAATATGAGTGGATAAATGAGGTAAGACAGTAAACACAACAAAACAAACCAATATATATGTATACATATAACTGTTTCCCAAAGTCATTTTATCCTGAAAAATGAAATAATTTTAACTCTTTGAATCTAACTATCTTCATAAATTGTAATAAGTGATAATTTAGTACATGTTGATCATTTAAACCCACATTAAATCACAGATTTGCTCTTTTTTAGAATTTCTTTTGTATGTAAGCATTAAAATATTAAGACTCATGATGTGGCTTTTACAAGAGGGTGTGCTGGTCATGTGACATTTTCCATACATTGAGTCCCTTGCTTGAGTAATCTAAGTTGAGTGCAGGGTTGGTCAAATCAAAATAAAACAGAAAGTAAAGCTGACAGAAACAGAAAACATGACAAACACAGACCTATAACTAAAACAACCAGGTCAAAAGAAACAGAACAGGACAAAGGAGAATAAACCAAGAACACGAACACTGAAGAGGGAGGCTAATTGTTTATCCTTAATGGGATAAACAGACATGGGCACAGGAACTAAGTCATCTAGACTTGTATGATTCTCCCCTCCAAGGAAGAAAAAAAAATTAAAATCAACATCAATTAGAAAAACAATACAGCGTAAAATCTGAAGTTAAAAGTAGAAAGTTAAAATAAAGTGTTTTCCCCTAGGGGGGTTAGGGGAGCAGAGGATATGAAATTGGAGAGAGCAAGGGAAGGAAGGGTGGGGGGAAGAGAGGGATGGATGGATAAGGGGATATGGGTAAAGGTAAAAAGAAGTCATGATCAAGGAAGGAGGGGGGAAGAGATGGGTGAAAGGGATTAAGGGATGAGGAGTGGAAACGAGGGGGGGAGACCCAGAGCCTCATCTGTGCTGTTGGAACAAACCTTTACGGTCCTTGTGCTAGCCATTATTATTTGTTTGTTTGTTTATTTGTTTGTATCCAGGCCTTGGGTCAGCAGCTACTTCTGCAAGTTCCCCATGCACATCTACTGTCTGCCTGTCCAGGCTGTCAATCACAGACGAAGGAGGCGGAGTCACGACCATAGCAGACGTTGACGTAATGACGATTAAATGAATAAACACCTAAATAAAAACAGGTGGAAACGACTATGTGGATTTTATTTCTATAAAGACTGAACATGGATGTTAAATCTCATTATTTAACAGCAGCTGAACATATATCAAATAAAACTTTGATCAGTTCCAGATGAATCATTAAAACATTTTAACACTTCAGCTAAATTAAGTCAAAGCTTCAGCCACTTCAGATGAGACGTGAAAGTCATTAATACATCTGATGACCATTCACTGATCAGTACATCTGATCACTGATTAGTGATCATCTCCATCAGGTAGAGTTCCTGACATTTCAGTTTGTCGAAAATATAAAATAAAAATATAAAATGATCCTTGTTCCTGTTATTGTTTTAAAAATAAAAACATGTAGATTGACTGGTTCTTCTGTCTCTACAAAACAAGGTTGATGATTTATAAATCTATAATTCAATAAAAGATCAATAACATTCATTTAGATAAATCCTTTGTTTAAACATAACAATTTGATAATTAACTAGCACTAGCATGCATACAGAGAGAAACATCCTACTGTGACTCCGTTAACCCAAATGATGGGTGATTGGTTCTGGGAAATGGATCCAAATAACATTATGTTTGTTGTATTATTAGACTTTCAGCAGCTTTTGATCTAATTCACCATAATGTTTGGTTTAGTATTAGTATAGCATCTGAAAATGTTTTCTGAATTTGATTATGACTCTTTGTAAAGAACTGTTAAGAAATATGTGTGATGTAAGATGACCCCAGGAAGAGTAGCTGAAGCAGTACACTGCTGATGCTGATGGGGACCTTAATAAACATAAACATTAATGTCAGTAAATCGGTAATGTAGTTTAATATCAGACCAATAATATTTAATTACAGAAGTTACAGATTTATTTTTGTTTCCATGACGAGTCGATGACACCGACACCATCACTGGCAGTGAGCAAATTTGCGAAAGGATGGTTGGGTGAGGTACTGCCTTTTCTGTCACTGACAGGCTAGAAGGGCTCTCCTCTGATTGGCTGTTTGATATGGCCACGAAACGTCATCTCATGTTCAGGCCAAATGACAACCATGCCTCTTCCGAACCACCAGGAAATCACAAATAGACTTTTGGTTAATTTCTAGTAATCTGAATGTTGATAAAACATCAGCTAATATTATTACAACACCTTTAACTGATCATAGTGCACTGTTTTTATTTATTCCTTTACTTTATTTAGAAATATTTATTGGAAACTAAATTGCTCACTATTGAAACATGAAACGGCTAAATCATTTGTAAAAAGGTTAATAGCAGAATTCTGGAACAGAGCTTGCTCTGATAATGACTTTGGTAGGAACTGGGAACTTTTGAAATTTAAAGCTGCCCAACACTGGAGAAACTATTGCAGTACCTTCACCAAAACCCAAGACTTGAGGAAGAGAGAGTAGTCTCTAATATGATCTCATTACCTCGTTTAGACTTGATAGCAGAACAGATTGAATTAAATATTTTTTACATGAAGTTAAAGGTGCTTTCATAAGGTCAAGAAAGAAGCGGATTGAAGCCGGAGAACAGAATTCAGTCTTTTTTTTTTAACTAGAAAAAACACATCATAGAAAGCTCAACTTAATCCAACAACTCAATAATAATGGTGAGCTAGATGATCCAAAAAATGTGAATTTCTGCTCCAGCTTTCATAGCAATCTTTATAAAACTAAATACTGTCATCAATCTCATTTTTATTTTTCCGCTCTTAGTAATAATGTTACTCAAATTACTGAAGATGACAAAGAAAGTTGTGATGGTACAATTACTTTACAGGAGGTCACCTATGCAACTGAACATCTCAAAATAAACTAATCATCCGTAGTCAATGGCCTATCTGCAGAATTTTATCAGATATTTGTAGAAAACTTGGCTCGCTTTTTACTTGAGGTAACTTTAGAGAGCAAAAGCAATTCTTACATGACCCAACATCTACATGGAATTTCATACCCAAATACATTTTCTCTACCATTGGAGGCCTTGAATATGTACTTTTATGTAATTATATAAAAGAGAAACTTCCCCTTTGGTTATCGAATTTTCATAAACAAATGTTGCTGACATGGTCATTAATTTATAAACAAATGTTTTCTCCACATAGATGTTTTATTTGGAACGATCAACGCTCCCAATACAAAAATAAATCTACAAACTTTTGGTATTCCTGTTTCCCCAAAATAATTTGCCATTATTATGGATGGTGTTGCCTCTGGTATCCTAACTTTATTAAGGAGTGCTGGGAAACCAACGTGTGTTCGACCTTTGACCCCTCTGTGTCACCAGTGGGCCACATATGCTTTTTTTAAATTAAAAAACAATAACATAATTAGGTCACTGTTTCAAGCAGACATCACCACCACCCCATATGTTGTTAATTACTGATCGGGTTTTGTAAATGATCTGAAGTGGGTCAATGTGTGGAACCTGCCTTATAGATGACCACTTACAAACAAAGTGAGAGAAGTGTCATATAAATTAATGTATAGATATCACCCTGCCAAGCAGTACTTGTTGAAAATTAAGAAAGATTTATGTGTGAATTGTTCTCTATTTGAGTCTGAACCTGAAACTGTGATGCACCTGTTCTGGCAGTGTCACACTACTGCCACCTTCTGGGAAGAAGTAATCCATTAGGTCCAAAGCAAGATTGACTCTGACACTTTATTTAAACAAATGACTCTGATTTCTGTTTAAGTTGGAACAATGTACTGTTCAGAATCCATGATATACATAACAAAAAGAGAAAGAACTTAATCTAATAATACTTTCAGGGACACAAATCTAAAGTTGCTCATAATATTCCATCTTTTCTGGCATTTCAAAACAAATCTGAACAGTATATTGTAAACATCTCTGACACTAACAAGAAAGCTGTAAAACCACTTAATTTATGCACCTTGGTTGATGTATTTACGGGAATGGTCCCTGTGGTTTCTGTTCATTTGTTTGAATGTACAGTGGGGGCAAAAAAGTATTTAGTCAGCCACTAATTGTGCAAGTTCTCCCACTTAAAAGGATGAGGAATTTTCAGCATAGGTATACCCATTTCTTTTGGTAAATGGACATGATCTTATCAACTCAAAATTACCCAAGGTTACAATTCAAAAAGCATTTACACGAGAACTATGTCCTTTCTCATCAAATAGAATTGCAATTTTGAAAGGTTTCTCCAAAGTTGAAGCTAAGAGACTGAGATCCAAATTTGTTAAATACCCAATAACAAGAAAAGCAAAGGAAATACATTTCAAACTGTTAATGATGTATATCCCTCAGGAAAGTTTCTTCGACATCATTTTGGATTGGATCATAACAATTGCTCCTTTTGTGATAAAGACATTGAGACGACAGCACACTTGTTCTATGATTGTAAATTCTCTGAAGTATTCTAGGAAGAGTTACATTATTGGTTATTTCCTAAATTTGAACATCTTTCTAATTTTATTAGAGAAAATATCTGGCATGTTTTTGAAAAATGCATCGCACAAAATGGCAATTAACACATTTATTATTCTTGAGAAATATTTTATACCCAAGAATAGATTTTTCAAAACTCAACCTGTATTTCATAAAGAGCAGAGAATAAATTAAACTGTCAGAAAATCTCTAAACCACATATTACACTCACGTTTCTTCTTTTTCCTTAGTTGTTTTATTTTTCTTAGTTTGTCTATTCTGTCAGCTTGTCTGTCTGATTCCATAATTTTGTGATACTTTGTTCAAATGCCGTGTTTGTTATTATAGTTGGTGAAAAAAACAAACAAAAAAAAAGAAAAAAAAAGAAAAGAAAGGTAAACCAATGGATCTCGTGACCGAGCGTTTCGTCCAATTATTATATACAGTCACTGGTTCAGGAAGAGGCGAAAAGGGTAGTAACTTCCCCTACCATCCTTCGTTTGACAAATTCGCTACCCATGAAAGCAGCAGCGGGTCGTTACGTGCTTACGTCAAAGCTACGTACCCCCTCCTCCTCCGCGTGCTACAGCAGCAGTTCTTCAGTGTGACATCATGGTGAGTTTCTGTTTTATTTCTTAATTTCTGCCTCTCGAATGTCCTCCAACCTGAACCTCCGGACCAATTAGCGGGCCAGGACCGGTGCAGGTCTCAGTACCGGGCTCCTGGTCTAGTTCTGATGGTTTTATGGAGCTTTTGTTAGAGGACCGGCGAGAGCACATGGACGTGACTGCGCATGTGTGATTTCTATTTTATTTAGTGAGATTAAATTAATCTATGTTGATGGGAGCGGTCTCGCAGCTGACTTTAAGTCGGTTTAAAGAGGTCTGTGTCGCGTGGACCCGCAGACTTGATCTGAGTTTTAAGAGGTCGGTGTTGTCTCTCAGTTAGCTGCTACCCTGTTAGCTGCGGTCTTTGTGACGTCACGCTGTCAGTTTAACTATAAGATTTTATTTATTGAATAATCGTCGATAAACAACCATGAGCTGGTTATATAAACCCCCCATCAATAATAAAACTAACACAGAGTCATTTACAGACGGATATTTTCCACGTTTTTATCGTT
This sequence comes from Arrhamphus sclerolepis, assembly GCA_037176975.1. Taxonomy (NCBI): domain Eukaryota; kingdom Metazoa; phylum Chordata; class Actinopteri; order Beloniformes; family Hemiramphidae; genus Arrhamphus; species Arrhamphus sclerolepis. The sequence goes on from JBAMYA010000016.1 coordinate 11,267,473, forward strand.
TTTTTTTTCTTAAGTCGTTTCTCTGAAAAAGCTTCTAGCGGTTTCCAGGACCGAGGGGGTGGGGCTTAAATCTGCTGCGTTCAAGGACTGTCTGAGACTGGAGCTCTGACCACGCCTCGTTTCTCAAATAATCAGTCATTTATATATTTCTTTATTGACCATTAAAACAGCTTTTTCATTAAACATTCATGAACCAGTTTAATCCCCTTTTTTTGGTTTTGTTTTAAAACCTTGTGATTTCACAGTTATGTTGTTGAAAACATAACCTTTATACTCTGTGGGAAAATGTACACTAATCCCTAAATTAGTCCTGTTTACACATAAAAATAGAAGTGACTGACCTCCACCACAACCTCATCTCCACCTCGACCTGACCTTCACCACAGTTGACGTTGTGAAACCTCATAGGTTCAGACGAACTCCCGGTCATGTTCAACCATCACCATTTTTCTGTCCTCGCCTCTTCTTGATCTGGTCCTGTTTCTGGTCAAGTCTCTGATTTAATCTGTCGTCTTGTCTCTGATCCTGGATCTATTCTGTCCCCAGGCGTCCTTATCGATGGCCCCGGTGAACATCTTCAAACATGGAGCAGATGAAGAGAGGGCGGAGACGGCCCGTCTGGTGGGTTTGTAGGACCTGGATCTGGTCTGGTTTCTGTGGTGGTTCAGAACTGGACTCTCAGAAACATGAACAGCTTTTTCTTTCTCCTACAGTCGTCCTTCATCGGCGCCATTGCCATCGGTGATCTGGTGAAGAGCACCCTGGGACCCAAAGGGATGGTAGGGTGGTTTTCATTGTTGTTCCCTAAATCACAAATGTCTTAAGTCCACCTAATGTGTCCCCAGGACGTTTTGATCTTTGTCCCCTAAATCACAAATGTATCAAGTCCTCCTAACTGTCTCCAGGATAAGATCTTGCTGAGTGGAGGGAAGGGTGGGACGGTGACGGTCACCAACGATGGAGCCACCATCCTGAAGGCCATCGGCGTCGACAACCCGGCCGCCAAAGTCCTGGTTGGTGAGTGACGCTGGAGAACATCTGCTGGGTCCAGGAACTGAGTATTCCAAACTGAAAAGAGTTTATGAGAAATTGTTTTAATTGATTGACTTCAGCAGGTTCAGATTGATTGAAACTGATCAGTGATTGATGAAGGTGATTGTCTCTACAGACATGTCCAAAGTTCAGGACGATGAAGTGGGAGACGGGACCACCTCCGTTACCGTGCTTGCTGCCGAGCTGCTGCGGGTAAACACCTGAGCTCCTCATGCCTCGCCGCCATGCTGCCACTGTTTTGCTGATGGAAGCAATCAGTTAATTAATTAATTGATTAATTAGTTAATCAATTTATTAAGCAATCAGTTAATTAGTAATTTAAATTGAGGCGAGACAGAAATAAATCTGTTAGTAGCCAAACGGATAGAATGGGAATGTCTGTCCAGCTTGAATCCAGGTTTAGAACCTCAGACCTGAATTTTTATCTGGTTTTTAGTTTCTAAATCATTTCATAATCTGGTTCAGAATACATTTCTGATCTGGTAGAACATAAACCAGTAGAATTCAGATCATTATGGTCCAGTCAGCTGGTAGAACCTCCAGTAGAACGTAGCTGAATAAACTTCCTGTTGAGATTAATGTTCTCCAACTGTGGACGCTTAGTTAATCTGAAAGCTACTTTTTCCTGTTTTAAGACTTTTTTTTTACTGTGCCATTTTACTTTTACTTGTACATTTTACTTGTTATGAGATTTTTTTTAACCCCTTTTCTGTACAAATCACTTGTTTTTTTGTGGTTTTTATTACACATTTAAATTTAATTTATTTTAGTTACATTTGTTTCATTTTTCTTTCATCTTAATTAGTTACATTTGTGTATGACAGTTCTGTACACATAAACTTGCCTTGCTGTCAATCTTGCAGGAGGCGGAGCTTCTGATAGCCAAGAAGATCCACCCACAGACCATCATCTCTGGCTGGAGGAAAGCCACGCAGGCTGCCAGGGAGGCGCTGAGGGCTGCTGCCGCCGACCACAGGTGACTAGTACTACGGGTAATCCACGTAGGTTCTCTAGTACCACAGGTAATCCATGTCAGTTCCCTAGTACCACAGGTAATCCATGTAGGCTCTCTGGTGCTTGTTGAGTTTAGGGCTAAAATGATTATTAAAGTAACTTGAATAATTCAATCACAAAAAATACTCAAGGCAAATGTTCATTTAATTCATGTTGCCAAAGTTAGTCTATTTTAAATGTCTCTACAATTGTATCACTCCCACTTTGTAGACTACTGCACAGATCCGGTATCATTGTTGCACATGGACTGTAATAACTGACGCGCATTTCAGATATTTAAGGCGGCGCAATTTATTTCGTTCTCTATAGGCAATGGCAGAAAATGTAGATACCAGTGTGCGTAACAGGAACCATAACCAGTAAATTATTAATGCGGTTTTAAACTTTGTCGGGACACCTCTGATTTTGCCGGTGTGAATGTTCGTTGTTGGCTTTGCTGGCTGAGCTGACCAGGGAATGCATAGGCCAGTCAGATGCGAGTTAAGTCATCCTACGTGATATTACACAGCCAATCAAATAACATTGTGAGACAGAGCCAAGGGAGCGGGAGACGGCAAGACAGTAAGCAGAAAAAATGAAGAAGTGAGTGAGCGAAAGGTGGAAAAGAGTAAGAGACAGGCAGAGAAAAGTAAGTACTCATGGCACGCTCCAAGAAGAGAAAAGTGGACAGTGAAAACAGAGCTTTCAACCCAGAATGACTCCTTCATGTGCTGTGGGTTAGTGTGATTTGTACTGAAGTAGTCTGTAGTTGGATCAACATCTAAATGTAATCAACATATGACTCTTAAATCAAAGGAAAACCATTCAAAAGGAGGACCTCACGATACGTATCCCGATACATGTGTCACGATACGAAAGTATCACGGTATGATACATGTGTAACGACACAATATCGGAAATGCTCCCACCTCTCAATGGAGCAGCAAGCGATACTGCAACATCTACAGCTTGGATGTTGTATTTGTTTTGGCTGATGTTCACAAACTATTTAAATCATGTTTTTTCATTTTATTAACCCTTCAAAGTTGGTCTGCGTGGCCCCTTTTTTTCCCCTCTTTTTTCATACCAAACAAATGTCTCAAAAAAAAATTTGTCAATGTTTTGCCCATTTTTTTCAAGATAACTTAAACTTTCAAAAGCTATTATAACTGTAATTTTTCCATGTCATGGATGCATTGAACTGTGAAATAACAAAAAGGGGAAAAAAAAACTATTTGAATCTTCAGAAACATATAAACAACGTAGGTGAACAAAGGTTTTTTTTTCCTCCACTATATACAGTACTAATACTGCTATTCATAAAACAACTATTTTGAATATGCATTTGATAATGAATGCCACTTTGCAGTTTAATAAGAGATAACTGGGCCCCGAGAACTGTTTCAGTTAATAACTGTTTGAGTTCAAATTTCACTAAAGTATTTACTGTATTTCTTTCACTTTGAACTGAGTTCTGTCTTTATGAACTCATGCTAAAGGCTTTCTCCAAATAGTTTAGCTTTGCAAAAACAGGCGGAAAATGGGAAGGATAAAAAACACGGCAAAACTTCCAGGAAAAAAACAACAAACATTAAAACAATTATTTAGAACCATGGAAATAGTATAAGAAAAGAAGACATTTCTAAGCACTCGCTATTTACTCTCTCATCCACTGTCTCTCCTGTTGATTCTCTTTCTCACCCTGCTGAACAGCTCAACACAGTGCAAGCACCGCTACCACTCCCATAATTTACTGTATATTGACGCAAAGCTGTGCTTCTTGGCTGTCAGAATCTGTTTGAATGACATTGCTAGTGCAAACAGTTTTACAGAATTATGATAATTCTAAGAATGCATGTCATTTTCTGTTGCCTGGGACAGCATCCGTTTTTAATTGATATTTGGAGTCTGAAATCAATGTAGTATATCATGAAAATAAGTTTCGTGATATATCACCATATTGATATTTTATCACATCCCTGATAAATATTGTTGAAATGTATAGAATGGTTTTCCTTTATTTGATTTGTCAGATGTTGATTCCATGCAGACGTTGATCCACCTACAGACGACTTCAGTCTAGATCACACTGAACCACAGTACAGCTTAGTCATAATGATTTTACAGACCTTTGCTTTAGGAAATCTTCTCTAACTGGACCGCTTTGAAGGTATTTTATGATTGGTAACTCATATGAACAATAGCATTTGTTAGAATGTACAGTATTTGTAATTATTTGTAGCCTGTTATGAGTCGATAGTAATGAGGCATGATGAGTAGCAAGAGAGCAAATGCACCAAAATCTCACTCATGTAATTAATCCCTCCTCATCTCTTCCTCCTGAGCGTGTCGCACACAGTTTTGCATTGTAACCACCATTTCCTCTTTTTAAGGCTTGCACATGTGTTGCACACACATGCACTAAGATAAATACTCTCTCTCTCTTGCACATTGCTCTAAGACAAGCAAGTATGACAAGTATGATTTATCTGATTAATCAATGAAAGAATCAACAGAACACTCTACATTTGATAGTTGAAACTCTAGTTGAACCACTAACCTACTAGTCACTACCTTCTAACCTGCTCTGTCCTCGTGGTCCTCTCTGGTCACTGTAGCAACGACCCGGCCCGTTTCCAAGAGGACCTCCTGAACATCTCGCGCACCACGCTGTCTTCCAAGCTGCTAACTCACCACAAGGACCACTTTGCCCGTCTCGCTGTGGACGCTGTCCTGAGGCTGAAGGGTTCTGGGAACCTAGAGGCCATCCACGTCATCAAGAAGCTGGGCGGCAGCCTGACCGACTCTTACCTGGATGAAGGTGAGGCGGTGCTGCCATGGGGGCGGGGTTAAGGTCTGGGTTGGATCCTGAGCTTTAAGGTGGCCTTTCTCTGCTCTGAGCAGGTTTTCTGCTGGACAAGAAAATTGGAGTGAACCAACCCAAGAGGCTGGAGAACGCTAACATTCTGATCGCCAACACCGGCATGGACACAGACAAGATCAAGGTACAGCACGAAAGCGCTGTCTGTCAGGATTGTTTTTCTCTGAAATTACTCTACAAACCACACCAAAGTCTGGTAACTGTGGTGATGACTGATACTTCTGCTGGAAGCTATCAGACATTGATGTAATTAATGATCATCTGGCAGATCTTTGGCTCCAGAGTTCGCGTGGACTCCACGGCGAAGGTTGCAGAGATCGAACTGGCAGAGAAGGAGAAGATGAAGGAGAAGGTGGATCGCATCCTGAAACACGGCATCAACTGCTTCATCAACAGGTATGCCTTACCTGGAGCTGCTAACCTGCTGCTAACCTGCTTGTAACCATGACCTGCTGCTAACCCCTGATGTTAGTTGTGATGTTCCCCTTTCCTGAAGCTCAGATAGACGACGTCCATGTTCCTGAGCAACTGCAGGTTCAGCAGCAGTTCAGCAGAGGGTTCCACCTCTCAGATGTTGTTCTCCTGGTGGACGTGTAGCTGATGTTCTTTGCAGCTCCATAAATGATGCTTGTTTGTGGTTGTTAAACTTGTGTTTATCTCTTCTTCTCTGATTTATCTCATTTCCTCACAGACAGCTGATCTACAACTATCCAGAGCAGCTGTTTGCACAAGCTGGAGTCATGGCCATTGAACATGCTGATTTCGCTGGCGTGGAGCGCCTGGCCCTGGTCACAGGTACACATGAACACCTGAAACTTGCTGGACTATAAGGAGGTCCAGGAAAGTTCTGGGGCCTCGTTCATAAAACGTGTAGGATCTATATTAAAAGTGTGCGTACGCGCAAAAGCTTTATGAAAACCTACGTACATACATCAGCAAGCAATGAGAGGAGCTCCGTTACCGTGGGTTACCATGGCAACACCTGCTGTTAGTTGAATCAGAGTTTTAAACGCAGTCATGTGATAAAAATGAAGCAGTGGAGAGAAGAAATGACTGAACTTGGATGTTAATTGCTCTGATGGCGCAGAAGCAGTGTTGCCAGATTGGGCGGGTTTACACCCAATTGTACTTCTTTTGAAAACTTTGGGCTGGAAAATATAGCATTAGGTGGGTTGATAAAACCTAGACTAGCGGTGACTTTAGTGATGTTAGCCGTGATAAGTAATGATGTTAGTGGTGATGTTGGGCATGATTTTAGTAGTGATGCTGGTGGTATTAATAGTGATGTTAGTTGGTGGTCTTTGTTGTGATGTTAGTGGTGACATTAGTAGTGATATTTGTCCTGATGTTTTTGTGTGATCAGGTGGCGAGATCACCTCCACCTTCGACCATCCTGAGCTGGTGAAGCTCGGTCACTGCCGTCTGATTGAGGAGGTGATGATCGGGGAGGACATGCTCATCCACTTTTCTGGAGTCTCCATGGGTATGATCATGTCTCCACCCGTGACACCTGTCTGAGGTCTGTCTACCATTAGCTCTTACCTGTGACTCTGCCCTGTACAGGTGAGGCATGCACCGTTGTCCTGCGAGGAGCCACGCAGCAGATTCTGGACGAGGCAGAGCGCTCACTGCATGACGCCCTCTGTGTCCTGGCTCAGACCGTCAAGGAGCCACGCACTGTCTACGGGGGAGGTACGTGCATGCCCACAGAGACCACGTGACCCAGAACTGATGTCACCTAACTTTCATGTCTCCTCCTCCTCAGGCTGCTCTGAGATGCTGATGGCCAAGGTGGTAACCGACCTCGCCAACCGGACTCCAGGAAAGGAGTCAGTCGCCATGGAGTCATTCGCCAAGGCCCTGAGGATGGTATGTATGCACTATGTAGATGGCTGACATCGTAACCATTATTTAACCAGATGAAACCTCGTTGAGATCTACAACCTCTTTTTCAAGAGGGACTGTGCAAGATAGCAACACCATTTACAAATATCAACATTTACATTCAGTCACAGAAAGCCATTCATTTAGTTTTAAAACATCAAAGCATAAAATATTAAAAACAGCTGATAAAAACATAACTATCAAAAGCAGTGGCAGTTAAGACTCTGTTCTTCACAGTCTTTCAATACTTCAATGCTTTTAGTTCACCGAGTCACTTTGTCAGTTTAGACTCTTGCTGAAAGTTATTCCAAGCATAGGGGACAGCATATTTAAATGCCGTCTTGCCCAGATCTGTCCTAACTCTGGGAACAAACATA
>JBAMYA010000016.1:11293207-11330775 GCA_037176975.1 Arrhamphus sclerolepis
GAGTTACAGTTTAATTTGTTCCGTGACAGAGCTCTTACGTCAAATAGCTCGTATGTAAAAATCTGTATTAACCACTTAATTGAATGGAAATACCATTAATCCGTTCCATGCAAATTTGTGCTTGCAAGTCAATTACAAAAAAAATCAACGGAATGATGGCTCAGAACTCAAAAAACTTGTAGGTCGGGACACTTGTAAGTACACTGTCGAGGTACCTCTGTATTTACTTTTATCTGCCTGCCTCTTACTTTTTTTTGCCTTTTGCTCACTCGCTTCTCTATCTTTTCTGCCTGTCTACTGCTCCTCACTCCACCGCTTGCCTCTCACCTGACTCAGAGCCACAGTGCTATTTGATTGGCTGCATAGTATCACGTGGAGTGACTTAACTTGAATCTGATTGGCCTGTGCGTTTCTTGGTCAGCAGGAACTGACAACAATAGTTGTGCTGGTGAAAACAGAAGTGTCCCAATAAAATGTAAAACCGCCCCAATAATTTAATAATTATGGGTCCGGGTCCGCATAGCACAGTGTCTGGGTCTGGATCCTATCCGGAATCCACCAGTTGGTGACCCCTGTTGTAGCATATATAAAGTCAGTATCGTGCATATTGTGTCATTTTGGTTTATACAGCGTCAGTATAGTATAGTGTATATACTATACATATATGTATAGTTTCAATATAGTGTACATATAATGTATATACTGCCAGTATAGTGTATATAGTGTCAAAATAGTGTATATATTGTCAATATAGTTTATATTATAGTGTCTGGATAGTGTATAGTGTCAGTATGATCTATATATTATCAGTATAGTCTATACTGTCTGTACAGTATATATATTGTGTATATAGTGTCTGTATAGTGCAAATGGTGTCAGTATTGTCGATTCAATGTATATGGATGGATGGATGGATGGATGGATGGATAGAACTTTATTAATCCCCCAAAGGAAAATTCAAAGTGTTTGTATTGTATATACAGTGTCTCTGTTGTGTATATAATATCAGTATAGTGTATATAGTGTCAGTTTAATGTAAAAAGTGTCTGTATTGTTTATATAGTGTGTATATAGTGTTGGTACAATGTATATAGGGCAGCACAGTGGCTTGGTGGTCAGCACTGTTGCCTCACAGCAAGAAGGTTCCTGGTTCGAGCAGGGGCTTTTCTGTGTGGAGTTTGCATGTTCTCCCCGTGCTTGCTTAGGCTCTTACTGGGTACTCTGGCTTCCTCCCACAGTCCAAAGACATGCTCCTTAGGTTGATTGGCGTTCCTAAATTGTCCCTAGGTGTGAGTGAGTGTGTGAATGGTTGTCTGTCTCCATGTGGCCCTGCGATGGACTGGCAACCTGTCCAGGGTGTACCCCTGCCTTACGCCCCAAAGTGAGCTGAGATAGGCTCCAGCAGACCCCTGTGACCCTGCACAGGACAAAGCGGGTATAGATAATGGATAGATGGATGGACAATGTATATAGTTTCAATTTAGCGTTCATAGTGTCGGTTTAGAGTTTAAAATGTCTTTATACTGTATATGGTGTTATTTACTGTACCTGTATATAGTGTCAGTTTAGTGTATATAGTGTTGGTTTAGTGCAGTGGTTCTCAATTACTTTCTGTCAAGAGCATGCAGAATCAAAATAAAGAGATAAGAACACTAGAAATATATTAACAAATGTGCAATGTGCAAGAACATAAGTATGCAAGTGGCAAATGTATGTCTGTGAATCTGTGATTCAGCCTCCTGCTGGAGGGCAGGGGGTTAAACAGGCTGTGCCCAAGGTTGAGAAGGGTCAACTGCAATCCAACAGGCATGTCCTTGCGACATACAGATCCTGTAGAGATGTGAAGTTGCAGCTGATCACCTTGTCAGCAGTGCGCACAATGCACTGCAGTCTATGTCTGTCCCTGGTGGTGGCCCCAGCATACCACATGGTGATGGAAGAGGTGAGCATGGACTTGATGATGGCTGTGTAGATCTGCATGATCATCTTAGTCAGCATCTTGAGTTTCCTCAGCTGCCACACTAAGAACATCCTCTGCTGGGCCTTTTTGATGAGGGAGCTGATGGTCGGCTCCCACTTGAGGTCCTGGGTGATGGTGGTGCCCAGGAAGCAGAAGGAGTCCACAAAGGGGATGGAGGAGTCCATGAGGGCAAGGAGTGGGGCTATGATCATCTCCACTGTCTTCTGGGTGTTGAGCTCCAGGTTGTTCCTCCTTCAACAGAACACTAGCCGATCCACCTCCCTCCTGTAGGTACACTATTCTTGGTCCAAGGGTGGTGTCGTCTGCAAACTTGACCAGTTTCACAGACTGGTGGCTGGATGTACAGCAGTTTGCGTACAGGAAGAAGAGTAGAGCCCTGAGGGGCGCTGTTGGTCTGGATGTCTAAGACATTCTTCCGCGGCTGCATGTCCTGTCTCTGGTCTATCAGCAAGCCAGTGATCCATCTGCAGATGGAGTCAGGCACGTTCACCTGAGAGAGCTTGTCTCAGAGCAGAGCTGGGAGGATTGTGTTGGATGCAGAGCTGAAGTCCACAAACTAGATCCTGGCATAGGTTTCTGGGGAGTCCAGATGCTGTAGGATGGAGTTAAGGGGCACGTTGACAGCATCATCTACAGATCTGTTGGCTCTGTAGGCAAACTGCATTGGGTTCAGGAAGGCGGTGGGTTTTTTTTAAAGCTAATTCCAGTTTTGTTTTGTGGACCTGAACCTCCTCCAGGCTGAAACTCAACTGATCCAGGTCTACCAGGTCCAGTTCTCTGCAGGTTCATCATTGTTCCTCTGTCCTGGGGGTCACAGTTACCCCTAACAGTCCAGACCTGCAGTCCAGAGTGCAGGTCAGCACCAGGAACTGGTCTTCCAGCAGCAACTGGTCATGCAGACCAGCATGGACCTGGACAGTAGAAGGATCCTTTCCGTCCATTAGGACGTGGACTTGACAGTGTCCATGTTTGTCATCCAGAGTTTCTTCAATCATTCATCTTAACAGTTTATAGTGTGTGCGTCTCACACGGCGTCCATCAGGGGATGGGGTCTTCCTGCTTCAGGCTCCAGGCTTAGACTGGGTCCAAAGGGCAGTCCAGACCAGGTCTGTTATCAGCACCAAACAGTCTTCCTGCCAAACATCCGTTTCCCTGGCAACAGAGACAGGATGCAGGAAGCATGAGTCACAGGAAGGACCTGAGCCTGTTTTCTTCTCTCCAGCATGTCCTCTGTCTGTCTGTGTCACCATGGATACATTTAGTCTTTCTAGCCTCACTGTTAGCAGTTAGCACCATGCAGCTAATAGAGGGCTAGTTAAATGATTATTAATTTATCATAATAATAATAATTTTAAATCTTACATTTAGTCATTTACTGTTAAAACAAGCACCAATAGCAAGAGTTCCAGCTTTTATTTTTCTCTTTAACGATAAAGTAATGACATAAACTCTAATACTCAAATATCCACTTTAATTTGGGTAGCATAGTCCTACCACTAGGCTAGGTTACGCTATCCAAACTGAATCATTTTCAACTCAAATCAAAATTTTTGTTTTTAAAACCAAAAACAAAATATCAGGACTCTGTGTTCTTAAAAAAGTAAATTTTTGTCGGAAAGATTTGATGATATTTTATCTTAAAATTGAGACTTTGGTCTGAAAATCACAAAACAAAATTTTCTTAAAAATTACAAATTTGAGAAAAAATATTTAAAAAATGTATGAATTTGTGAACTTTTTGAGATTGAACTTTTTATTGTAGATTCACAACTTTTTTTGTATAATCATGACTGTTAGCGATGTAATCATGACTTTATCCTGTAAGATCATGACTTTACGTATGTTGTAAAATCACTGGCTCCATTTGACCCATAGTAACAGAACCAGAGTCAGAACCAGAATACCGGGTCAAAAAAAAAAAAGAAAAAAAAGAAAAAGAAAAAGTGGGGTGAGTGGGAAAAGAGGATCTGTTAAACTCAGTTGTTATTTATTTATTTTAAATAGGTTTCAAAAGGAATATTCAAGTTATTGTTTCAGTTTATTTTATTTGTTCTCAAATTACTTTTGCTTCAATTTTTAAGATGCGGAATTATTTTCAAAATTTAAAAAAAATTATTTTCTGTTTATATTTAAATTCAAATCTTATCTGTATGATTTAATGTTAAGTGTGAATAAATACAGTTGAAATGTTTAGAATGGTTTTCCTTAATTTGACCGTCAGATGTTAATTCCATGCAGATGTTGATCCAACTACAGACTACTTCAGTATAGATCACACTAAATCACAGCAGAACCCCTGTCTTAGAAGATGAAAATGATGAACTCCCTCCTTGAAGGTGACATTTAGAAAGTCTAGATATTTTCAGGATTGATTCTTCTCTGTCTCCTCACTTGTTTTGTTTTTTTTCTTTCTTCCTCTCCCCCCCTCCTCCACATCCTGGTCTTCCTCCCCCTTCCTCCCTCTACAGGATGGGCAGGGCAGCTTCCAGAACGCCATCTGAAGCTCTGGTTCTCCTTCTGAACTGCTGCGCATCTGCTCACTTCTACCAGAACTCCTCAGTTCTTTTCTGATCTTTCTAAAGGAGCTTCAACATCCTCAGGAATCCTTTTATTTACTCCAGAAGCCCCTGGACCGTCTCTGAGGACAGTCTTTATTCTACAGGAGCTCCAACATCATCAGGAACATCTTCATCTGCTCCAGAAACCCCTGGACTGTCTCTAAGGACAGTGATTGCTGTGCAGGATCTGCAGGGACCATATCTTTTACTCCAGGAGCTCCTGCAGCAGATCTACATCAGAACTTCAAACTGAACATTTCTGGAGCTCCTTCTGTGACATCTTTCCAATTAGAATCCAGCCAGCGACTCAGAAATCAGGACCAGAATCCAACTAGAACCAGGTCTAAGTTGACATCAGACCATTTTTGCTGGTCTGACCGGAAGCGATCTGCAGAAACCAGTAAAGACCAGTGGGAGAGTTTGATGGGACTGCTGACCAAAGGTGAGTGATCATACTGGTCCTGCTGGACCAGTCGATCCACCTCGACCAGATGGTGTGATGGTCGTTACTGAATAAGATGGCCAGTACAGCCAGTACAGTTCTGATTCAGAACCAGACTGGGCCTGAAGTCACTCAGTAGACTACATCCAGGTTGGTCTGGTCTGTTTATCAGGTAGAAATCTGATAAACCAGGAGGTTTTAAAGGTTCTCCTGGGTTCTTACTGGACCTTATCTCAGTACCTGTGGTCTTCAGGCTCATCTCTGGTTCTTTTGGTTGGTTCTAGTGGTTCTATTCTGTCTTCATTGAAGGATGTTGTGGGCTGGATTAAGATGGTCCAGTTCTAGTTCTGGGTCAGTTTTTAACCAGGGCTATAGAAATGACAGAACCTGCAGTTCCTCTATTGACCACTGTTAACTGTTCCACGAGACCACTGTGGGTTGGTCAGGAAGGTTCTGTTGGTCTGGAAAGCTCTGGTTAGTCTGGAAAGTTTTGGAAAAGTAAAGAAGGAAGAAAAAGAAAAAAGAAAAGGGGGCGCTATAGTTCCGTCAAACTGTGGGCTTTTCCCATAGTGTAGAGCAAACAGTTTAGGATCGCCAAATGTCTAAAATAAAATATTAGCAGGGTCCTGCCAGAGCAAAACCAATATGAAGATAAACGTATTACTGCGGCCATGGTAAAAGAGACCAAAATACTAACTGGACCAACGTTTTCTCCGTATAGTCAAAACTGGTTGTTATACAGTTCGTCAGGAGAGAAACATTAAAAACAAAAATCACTTACACCAAATAGATTAAGTCACTCCGTCCAGTTATTCATGATGCGTAAGCTACTCAGGTGGCAGCTGCTCCCAAATGGAGCTCCACAAACTCTGTCGCTCTCTCTGGGTCTGTGAAAAAATGTTCCTTGCTGTTGATCGTGACCCCCAGCTTCGCGGGGTATTGCATTCCAAACTTCACTCCTGGTTTATCCCTCAGCAGCTCTGTGGCTCCTTTGAACAGGGCACAATGCTTCACGACTGCAGGAGGGTAATCCGGGAATATCAGGATCCTTTGAGCGCAATAGTTGATCCGCTGCATCTCGGCTGCCTTTTGTAGTATTTCTTCCACGTCGCGGGTGTAGTGCATTTAAGAATGAAGGGGCGAGGTCTATCATTGTCACCAGGCCGGGTCCCAAGCACTCTGTGGCATCTGTCGATAAGTGGAGGTGCCGCAAGCGACAGTGCTTTTTTCAGAAGTTGTGCCACAAAGTCTCTGGGTTTCATACCCGCTTCAGCCTCCTCCTTTGCATATAGGATCCGCAGATTTTCTCTCCGACTACACCCCTCCAGGTCGGTGCACTTGTAGAAGAGTTGGTCCACAACTTTGTTTAGATGTCCAACGTCTCACTCCAGCTTAGTGATTGCATCAGCGGCACTGGACTCGCTGCACTCCAGGTCCGATAGCTTAATAGCAAGCTCGCTTGAAGTAGCTTTAACAGCTAATATTGAAGTGTTGGTTTCGTTTTTGAGAGCCATTAACTCGCCCTTGATGGTGGTTGAGAGTTGATCGATTCATGTGTCGATTATGTCCACCATCTCCGTTTTTAGTGAGCGTAGCTCGGCGTGGAGGGAAGCGATAGCCTGCAGCCCTGGAGTTTCCAGAGTTTGGGGCGTCTCCACCTGAGGACTCCTCCTCAGGCGTTCCCGAGGCTGCGAGGCCCGGTTCAGTACCTCGGCGGTAACCCCTTGGAATGGTCGTAGTTAATTGAGTAATCAGACGTAACAGACGTGTAGTAAGTTATTACAGCTCTCACACCGTTTGTAGGCGGGCCTATTCTATCTCACACAATTTTTCTAAAGTTCGAGTGCAGGAGCACCGCAACTCGCATCTTACTCAAGCATGGGTGAACCAGAAGTCCCCATCTGGAAAATTTTGGGTTGGTCTGGAAGGTTCTGGTTGGTCTGGAAGGTTCTTTAAGGGGGAGGGTGCTGGCACATCTGGGGCCTGCGGCCTGGGGGCTGCTCGACTGAAAAGTCAGGTGAACTGAGTCCTCCGAAAACCGGGTCCTTTGATAGGGCTTCTGTGCCACTTCCAGTTCCCAAAGCCAATTTTGAGCAGGCCAGCCCATTCAGGCCGAAAAAAATACCAGGTTCAGAACCTGAAAAATTGGTTCACAAGAGAACCGAGAAATACCTGGAGTGACATCGCCAGTGGGCATGTCGTACTCTCTTTTTTTTTTTTTTAAAAAAAGAAGAAGAAGCAGCAATTCACAATGTGCATTGAAACGAAGAATGTGCAGTGGTCCGCAGAGCAAACCAAATGTTTGGTGGCCATTTGGGTATCAACAAAGTTAAAATTAAACTAGAGACCAATGCAAGAAAAAGTAAGCTTTATGGTTAACTGACAGAGGAGATGGCCAAGGCTGGGTTCACCTGTACGCTTGATCAAATTATTAATAAACTCCAGAAACTCAAGGAAGAATATAGAGATTGCAGAAAAGAGCTGGACGTGAGGATACAGGCCCATCATATGAATTTTTGGACAGAGTGATGGTCAGTGATCGGCAAACCAGGTGAAAGAGGTGCCATTGCTGTTTGTTTACTGTCACCTTAGTAACATGGAGTAACGTCCTCCCACGTTGGTTTCTCCTTCTAAACTGGTATGAACGCAGGCTGGTTACTGGCTGAATGGTGGTAGTTAACAGCTGAGTGGTGGTAGTTACTCAATGAGTGGTGGTAATTACCAGCTGAGTGGTGGTAGTTCTGACAGAGGTTCTGGGGGTCCAGAGTTCTGACAGAGGTTCTGGGGGGTCCAGAGTTCTGATGGAGGTCATGAGTTCTGATGGAGGTTTACAGGGTCAGCAGATACTGAGAAACAGGGTCTCCATGGCAACAGTGATGTTCTGCAGGATTCCCTGATTCCTGTTTCTATGACAACTGAAGTAGAGCTCACCGCTCTGTCTCCTAGCTCCTAACATCCTTCCTTCCATCCTTCCTTCATTCACTCATTCCTTCATCAGCTGGAATCCAGACTTGATTCCAGCTTTTTTTGTTTTTTAGTAGATCTGTCTTGTTGGTGGTTAAACCTGAACCTGGTCTCGACCTGAGCCTGGTCTAGCCCTAAACCTGGTTTAAACCTTGACCTGGTAAAGACCTGAACCTGGTTTAGACCTGAACTTGGTTTAGACCTGAATCAGGTTTAAAACTGAATGTGGCTTAAACCTGAACCTGGTTCCGACCTGTACCTGGTTTAAACCTGAATCTGGTCTTGACCTGAAATTGGTTTAGACCTGAACCAGGTTTAAAACTGAGTCTGGCTTAAACCTGAACCTGGTCTACACCGGAATATGGTTTAGACCTGAAACCTGGTTTAAACCTAGTCCTAGTCCAAGTTTGGTCTAGACCTGAATCTGATTCAGACATGAACCTGGTTTAAACCTGATTCTGGTCTAGACCTGAATCTGGTTCAGACCTGAACCAGGTTTAAAACTGAGTCTGGCTTAAACCTGAGCCTGGTCTAGACCTGAACCTGGTTTAGAGCTGAAACTGGTCTAGACCTGAACCTGGTTTAAACCTGAGTCCGGTCTAGACCTGAATCTGGTTGAAACCTGAGTCTGGTCTATACCTGAATCTGGTTTTGACCTGAAGTTGGTTTAGACCTGAACCAGGTTTAAAACTGAGTTTCGCTTAAGCCTGACCCTGATCTACACCTGAACCTGGTTTAGACCTGAAACTGGTTTAAACCTGAGTCTGGTCTAGACCTGAATCTGGTTTAGACCTGAACCTGGTTTGGACCACAACTGTGTCTTGCTTAAACCTGAACCCTGCAAACTTACTCAGATGTAACGCAGGGTTAAACCAGGGTTGACAAAACCGGGCTTCCAAAAGTGGTGTTACTCTGTACTATGACGCTAATTATGAGATTGATTTGTTGAAGCTAACCTAATTGGAGTTTGTGCACGTTCACATAAAAATGCATGTTGCCACGCACGTTACCATTTTCAATATTGCACAATCACCTTACTTTACCAAAGAAGAATACACTATTATAATACGGGGCTTTGAGGAATTGAAATCAACTTTAAGAGGGAACTCAAACACATCAATGAAGCAAGGCAGGCTTGTTGGCAACAAATTTCTGATCGGGTAAATGTGTAAGTAAAGTTTTGTTTCTTTTTATCCATATGTTCTTTAAATCTGTGTTGCAGATGATCATTAACCTGTTGAATGTCTTTAATGATTGGAATTTGAGTGCAGTCAGTGGCTTTTGGGAAACTTCGGGAAAATTATTAGCCTCACTTCGCCTAATTTAAGAAAATGCATTAGACCTATTTTGATATTAGTACTCACCTGCGATTACATAAAGCCCTTCATTGATTTGTATTGCGGTTAAATGGTCAGAGAAAATTACAAACGCATCCAACAGTTTGCATAGAGTAAGTACCACCTTGGGAATCATCCGACATACAGTATTCTTCCTTAGATGTTCAGCATCACCAATGAAATACATAAATTGTCCATACCAGTGGCAACATATCTAAGTTCAAGGCACATTAACTGCTCAATAAGGGCAGTGCTACGTTGGGTGATATTGCTCTTAAAGTTGTTTTCAATTCCTCAAAGCCCCGTATTATGATAGTGCATTCGTCTTCGGTAATATAAGGTGATCACGCCATCATTGAAAACAGTAATGTGCGCTGCAACATGCACTTTTATGTCCAGTTAGGTTAACAAAGGTTCAACAAATCAACCTCATAATCAACATCGTAGTCCTGAGTAACACCAATCTAGGAAGACCGGTTTTGCCAACCCTTGTTTAGAAAGTTAACCCTGGGTTACATCTGAGTAAGTTAACCCCGCTTTGTTGTACAGGCCCCTGGTCTAGACATGAACCTGATTTAAACCTGTACCTGGTCTTGACCTGCACTTGGTTTAGACCTGAACCCTGAACCCGGACACTGACTTAAACCTGAACCTGTTTCAGACCTGAACCTGGTCTTGACCTGAACTTACTTTGACCTGAACCCAGCTTAAAACTGAATCTGGTCTTGACCTGTACTTGGTTTAAACCCAAACATGGTTTTGACCTGAAACTTGGTTTAGACCAGAGCCTTGTCTGGACGTGAACCTGTGGACGTGAACCTTGTCTAGACCTGAATCTGGTTTAAACCTGAACCTGGTTCACACCTGAACCTGGTCTAGACCTGGACTTGGTTTAGACCTGAACCCACTTTAAAACTGAGTTAGGCTTAAATCTGAATCTCATCCAGACCTGAATCTGGTCTAGACCTGAACCTGGTTTAGACCTGAGCCTGGTTTAGACCTTGGCCTGTGATTGGTTGTTCTCGAAGGTTCCGGTTGGTCTCATCATCAATCACAGACCATTGTGATTGGACGTTTCTGATATACTCAGCTGTGACTGGTTGTCCTCTGTCTTCCAGCCACATGCCTCTGAGTCCAGCTGCTGACAACAAACATGATCGCCCACGACAACAGGCGGTTACTAACGGCAACCCCACAGGTTCTGCTGTTGCCAGGGATGAGGACGGCGAGGACACGCCCCCTGGAAACAGTGTTGTGGTCCGCATTGGCATCCCAGACCTGCAGCAGACGGTAACACACCTGGACACACACATGGACACTGACCTGACTGACCTGTATCTACCAGTCCTCATCTGTCCTCTCTACCTGTCCTCACCTCTCTCTATGTGCCTCTACCTGTCCTTATCTTTCCTCACCTGTCTCGACATGTCCTCATCTGTTTCTACCTGTTCTCACATATCTCTACCTGTCCTTACGTGTCCTAACTTGTCTCTACCTGTCCCCACTTGTTTCTGTCTCTACCTGTCTTCACCTGTCCTCACCTGCCTCTACCTGTCTCTCGCCTCCAGAAGTGTTTGCGGTTGGACCCAGAGTTACCAGTCTGGACCAGTAAGCAGAAGGTTCTGGTCACGTTGACTCAGTCTCTGTCGGATGTTCTCAACTATGGTCTCTTCCAGCCGGCGTTCAACGGCCGAGCAGGAAAATTTCTGGACGAGGAACGTCTGCTGAGGGAGTACCCACTCCCCCCAATCACGCCCATCCCCTACCTGGAGGTAACGCTCAGACTCACCTGTCGGCTTCAGTCCAACACAGGTGTCACATCAACTGTTTTGATCATAATCGTTCAGCCTGCTTCAGTTCCTCATCACAAACACAATCACACCTGGACAAGTGTTATACCTGGACAGGACGAAACACCTTTAACGTCCTGGAAAGGTGATGACTGGTACAGTCTGATTTAATGATCAGCCTACAACTAAAAACATTGATCAGCAACGGATCAGTACTTGTGATCAGGATTTCTACTGTCTATTTATTAGAGAAACAATTTACCATTTAGCTGAAAATAAAATATTTCAGTTTCTCACTGTAAAATGATGTGAATGAAAGTTAGCTACAACATATACTGACATAACTGTGAACGCTACAATGTAGCTACTGACGTAGCTGTGAATGCTGCAATGTAGCTACTTACGTAGTTGTGAACGCTATGTTATAGCTACTGATGTAGCTGTGAACGCTAAGACATAGCTACTGACGTCGGTGAATGCTGCGAGGTAGCTACTGATGTAGCTGTGAACACTACAATGTAGCTACTGATGTAGCTACTAAGGGAGCTGTGAACGGTACGACAAAGCTACGGATATACCTGTGAGCGCTATGACATAGCAACTGATGTACCTGTGAGCACTATGATGTAGCTAGTGACATAGCTGTGAATGCCAAGACGTAGCTACTGATGCAACTGTGAATGCTATGACATACCTGTGAATGCTAAGATGTAGCTACTGACATAGCTGTGAATGCTATGATTGAACTATTGACATCGCTGTGAGGCTACGATGTATCTACTGACATACCTGTGAGTGCTATGATGTAGCTGCTGATGTAGCTATGAACACCAACATATAGCTGTGAACGTTAACACATAGCTAGTGATGTAGCTGTGAATGATAACACATAGCCAGTGACAAAGCTGTGAATGCTAATACATAACTAATGACATAGCTGTGAATACTGCAATGTAGGTGTGAACGCTAACACATAGCCAGTTACATAGCTGTGAAGGCTAACACAATACTAGTAACGTTGCTTTGAATGCTATGATGTAGCTAGTGATGTTTCTATGAAGGCTTACTCATAGCTAGTGACTTAGTTGAGAACACTAACACAGAGCTAGTGATGGAGTTGCAAATACTAACACATAGTTAGTGATTTACCTGTGAACGCTAACACATAGCTAGTGATGTAGCTGTGAATGCTATAATGTATTTCTTTGTTGTTTTCCAGTCGGTAAATTAACATTTCCTTTGATGTCTATAATCAAAGGAAATGGGTGAGGTAGAGACCTGCTGGACAACAGGTGAGATCAAGAACGCCTCCAAAAACGTTTCAGTGAAACTTCTCTTCTTTTTTTCTGTAGTTTCGTTATAAGAGGAGAGTTTATACGCAGAGCTACGTTGACGACAAACAGCTGGCCAAACTGCACACCAAGGTAACCCCTAAAAAGATGTGGACAGGTATGGACAGGTTGCCAGCATGTGGACAGGTGTGGACAGGTTTATTGATATGTTGATTTTTTTTTTTTTTTTGGGCATACTATTTTTGATCCCCAAGGGGAAATTCATTCTCCGCATTTTACCCATCTGGGCTGTTGGACCCAGAGCAGTGGGCTGCCATGGTGCAGCGCCTGGGGAGCAGGTGGGGGTTTCAGGTGCCTTGCTCAGGTGCACCTCATCCATGGATGTGGACGTGGGGAAGAAATTTTTCAGGCACTCGCTCCGCACACATCATTGGTACCAGCCAGGGATTGAACTGGCGACCCTCCGGTTGCCAGCCCAGTTCTTTAGCCAGTAACGGAACCTGGGTTTAGTTTAGTCTGTCTCTGTCCTGTTCTGTTCCTATTAACCTGATTTTCTGTTTTATTTTGAAGGTCTGACTTTAGTTCCTTATGTTTGACTTTCCTGGTCCTTTCTCTCTGATGATTTGCTGCCATGTCTCATCAACTCCAGTGTTGATAAATTCAATTCAATTCAATTTTATTTCCATAGCATCTACTTCCAACAAAGTCACCTCCAGTTCTTGACCCCTGAACACATGGCAAAGCCTAACAGTGCACAGACAACATTGATTCAGAACAATATGAGACTGAGAGCAGACAGACAGGGTGAAGATACGTAGTGGACAACAGGACTACCCCCCCAGCAGCCTAGGACTTTAGCAGCATAACTAGGAGGTGGTCCAAGAGACTGCAGGTTGTTCAACCGGAAGGCATGGAACACCTCTTGAGGGGGCATCCAGGGGACATCCTCACCAGCCTGAGAAGTAATATTTTGAATCAAATTCTAAATTTAATAGAGAGCCAATGTAGTGGAGATAGAACTGGTGAGATGTGATCTCTATACCCAGTTCTGGTTAGTACTGGTGCTGGAGCATTCTGGACCAGTTCAAGGTTTTTAACAAGGCAATTTGTACAGCAAGAAAGTAACGCATTCCAATAATCCAGCTGAGAGGTAACAAAGGCAAGGATTAATTTCTCTGCATATCAGAATGTTTAGAATTTTCCTGATATTATGCAAATGAAAGAAAGCTGACTTTGTGACCTGTTTCACATGAAAGTTAAAAGACAAATAAAATATGACACCAAGATTCCTGAGAATAGAGTTAGAGGCCAAGATAATGTGATCCAGATTAACTTTACAGCTCAAGAGTGCCTCCTGGAGGTACTTGGGACCAATTACAATAACTTTGGTTTTATTTCCTCATCTTTCTCTTCCCTCCTGCTGGTCCTGGTTTTGGTTTCTCTTGGTCCTGATTCTTGATCCTGGATGTTAGTCTTCATCCGTTTTGACCTCCATTTACCTGTTTCTGTATTTACCTGGGTCAGTTCCAACATGGCAGATGAGAAAGTCTTCATCTCAGTTCTGGGTTTAGGTTAGGGTTCAGACTTCAGGCTAGTGTCAGTAGATGTTTATTTCACAGCGCCTGTTGAAGATTTTATGTAATAATTCTGCTCTTTCTTCTTTTAGGCCAACTTGAAGCGCTTCATGGAACATGTTCATCAAAAGAACCTGGAAAAGGTTTCCAGGTGGCTGGAGAAAGGTTTGGACCCCAACTTCCATGACTCAGACAGCGGAGGTGAAGAACCCAAAACATCCACACTGGTTCCACTTGCATTTCCTCTACTTACCACTAGGGACTGCACTTCCTCTACTGACCACTAGGGACTTCAGTCCCTCTACCGACCACTAGAAGCTGAAGTTCCTCTACTGACCGCTAGAGGCTGCAGTGCCTCTACTGAGCGCTAAAGGCTGCGGTTCCTCTACTGACCACTAGAAGCTGCGGTTCCTCTACCAACCGCTATAGGCTGCAGTTATTGATTTATTTAATGAATTATTTAGAATAGGGACAGTGCACATTAATAAACATTTACATGTAAATGTGCCAGATTGCAGCCATAGGCCAATTTCTATCTGTAGTCCCTAACAGATTGATGGGATATGTACATCACAAATGTATATAAAAAAAAGATCAAACAACTACAACAGGTAAAAACAGACTAAACAACAGACTTGTAATTACAACAGTAAAAGAGGTAACAGTGGGGGCGTGACTTGGGTCTCAGTATGGAGTAGACGTGTTCTGGGAGCCCTGTCTCAATTTCACTATTACTTCACCCTTGACAACATTTTGAACTCCACTTGACATATTTGTAGTGAGTGTCAACACTATGAGCAGGATGACGAAACTCAAAGTTAACAAAAAAAAGACGGGCTCAGGAGACGAGGCTTTTGATGACTGGACAAAGTCAGTGGGCTCGGAGGGAGCTAACGCTAATGCAAGCATTCCAGCCACTAATGAAGATATCCAGCCATTAACAGGCTTAGTAGTACAGTCAATATGAGATTGACTGTACTTGAGCTCAAAGTGGCACCATCTGAAAATTGTAAGCGGGCGTCTTCAACCGAGACCGCAGCCAAATGTCATGATAGAATGATTATGGAACTGGAGAAGCGATGCGATAGGCTAGCGGCCCAGTTCACTCAGCAACAAGCTAAGCTGGAGGCGTGCTCACGGTGACCGAACATTTGCATAGTCAGCATACAGGAGAAGGTGGAAAATGGGAATCCAATAGATTTCATAACCAAGTTGCTGCTGGGAGAAGATAACTTTAACTGAACAATCAAGTTGGACCGGGCCCACCGGAGTCTAGCGCAGGCGAAACATGGGAGGGCCAGATCCATCATCATCAGGCTGCGCTATTTTCAGGTGTAGCAGGACAAGAGTGCCAGTTGAGTGTGATGCTACACCGGAGAAGGAGCGGGTGTTGCAGCTGGCGAGGGAAAGGAGTTCTCTGCGCTATGATGGATGCCCGGTGTTCATTTTTCCCAACCTCACCTCAGCTACAATGAAGAAATGCCAGGGTTTCCAAGCTATTAAGGAGAAGTGTAGAGCCAAAAAGATTCAACATGGGTTCTGACATCCTGCAAAGTTTGTGGTTACCATGAACAGCAACACTGCTACATTCAACACTCCAATGCCAAGAAGTTCCCGGTTTGGGAGGTAGCAGACTGGTGCCCAGGGACAGAATAAGGCAGTTGAACAAATAATTATTTTGCCACTACATCTGTGAATGTGAGGTAACTATGGACTATGAATGTTCCAAGAACTATGTCAGAGTTAATATTTAATTTTCTGATAAAGGCTGTGCGGTTGATAGGCTGTGCGTCCCTTGATAGGGAAGATGGAGAGTTCTGATGCTAGTCCACCCTTTAGAGGGCTGCTAGGACTACCTTTTGGTTGGGGTATGGAGACACCGCTCTGTGGTTTTGTTCTGTTATGTTTGGAAGTGGGGAGGGTTATTTATGTTCCTGGAAGGGCTATTGTTGCACAACTGTCTGTTCTGAGTAATGTTTCAAATGTAGTTTTTCAGTCACGCAACAGTTGGTTACTAAAAGGTGTATAAATTAATGTTAACTGATCCACTACAACAATGGCAGGTTGTTTCAGTGGCACTAATCAATGTGTACGGACCCAACTCTGATGACCCCATCCTTTTTCAAAATCTTTTCAACACAATGCTCAACCTGTCTAGCTAATTATTGGAGGGGATTTCAACCTGGCCTTGGACCCAGACCTAAACTGATTCCGCTTCTCACATTGATTGACACCTTTGGTAGCTTCAACTGGAATAAGAGTGAACTAATCCCTCTCTCTTCAGTGGTTGATCCAGCTTATTTGCAGTCCATACCATTCAGGATAGCTCACAACGCTTTCTCATATCTTGGTGTAACTGTAACAAAAACAACAACAACAATAAAACAGGAAATCTCTAACAAGTAAATTGAAAGAATAAGGTTGAACAACTTATGAGGAATACTAACTTTTGGAAAACCCTCCCAGTCTCCTTGATCGGAAATATGAATGCAGTTCAAATAGTGGTGTTTCCACGTTTTCTCCATTTATTCCAATCTATCCCATGTTTTATAGGTGTATCATATTTCAAACAATTGGAATCTGTTATTATTCCCTTTATGTAGGGCGATAGGAATGTTAGAATTTCCAAAAAGCAATTGCGCAAACAAAAGACAGCAGATGGATTCTCCTTACCAGACCTTAAACTATACTACTGGGTTTCCCATCTATCCATCCTGGTGTGGTGGAAGAAAGGCCCCTGTCATCCACTAATGCTTGTCCATCCTGGTTACTTCTAGAATGTCTGCATTGTTGTAATACGTCCTGGACTGCTCTCCTTAATAGCCCTACTAAAGTTAATAAATCACTTTACGACAATAGTTTTGTTCTAGGCAGCACTATAAGAATTTGGAAATAAATGCAAAAGCACATAAAAGCCCCAGAGGTTTACTTTGATAGTCCTGTTTGTGAAAATTATTCCTTTGCTCCAGGCTGCAATGATGCTGTTTTCCAGTCACGGAGACTGAAAGACATCCGTGTCATTGGAGATCTGTGTGATTGGAGATCTATATGTAAATGGGACTTTTGCATCTTTTGCCCAAATGAGTTCTGTATATAACATCTCTTCATCAAGCTTTTTCCGATATTTGCAGATCCAGGACTATGTTAGGAAAAATATGCCTGACTTTGGCACCCTTACCAAATATAAGGTCATATTTCCATAAAATCTTCTGTGACATGACTGTAGACATGACTGGGATTAAGAAAGCATGGGAAGATGAGCTGGGGCAACAAATAACTGATAAGGAATGTAGTGAATGTTTGAAGAGTGTACACGATTGTTCAGTCAATGCCAGGCACAATCTTATACAATTCAAAACATTATATAGGCTCTACTACTTGAGGGAGAAGCTAAGTGGCTTCTTCACCGACGTGTCTCCGGTTTGCAGTTGTGGCGAATCTGCAATTGGCAACTTGACACATTCCTTCTGGTCATGCATTAAACTGCTCCTTTTGGAAGAGAATTTTTCATTTTTTTCAGTAGCTTTTGGGAAGCACTGGGATCCAGATCCACTCATTACCATTGTTGGGGCCTCCAGTGCTTTACCGTCAGCCAATAAATTTGAGAAGACAGCTGTTTTGTTTGGCATGGTGATTGCTAAAAAGTTGATCCTGAGAGCATGGAAGAACGACTCAGTGCCCACATTTGACCTGTGGTTGGGGGAATTAGCAAACATGCTGAATCTGGAAAGACTGAGGTATTATAATGATGATAGAGGCAATGTGTTTGGCCAGATATGGTACCCTGTGTTAAAATTTCTTCAATGAATGTGATTGTGAACAACTGACTTCTCTTTTTTTTAACATTGTATACACCTCTTTTTTTTTGTTCACCTATATTTTTTGAAGGATATAAGACAACTAACTGGCAGTATATTCAATCCATGTTGTCTTGACTGTGTTGCTGTTGACTTCTTGATGTGCTGTTTTTTGTTTTTCCACTTTTTTTGGAGGGTGGTACTGTTCTATGTTGTTGTACTTTGTTAATATGAAAATTGAATAATAAATATATATATATATACCAAAAAAGAGGTAAAAAAGGAGTAAGTAAAGTAGGTGAGCATAGGACAGACCACAGCTTTAATCATTAGAATTAAAGTGTGTGTGCTTTTGTAAGTGCCAAGTGCAGGAGGTAAAGTGCTTGAGAGCTGCTATATTGTACAACATAGTAAAGTGCTTGTATGTGATTGCATATTTGTCCTAAGCCAGTTATATTACATAGGATTTGCATGAACAGAAGTTAAAAGGATTAAGAAATGGTCAAACATGGTCACAATTCTGATTCTGAGACTTCAGATGACCTTTAAAAGATGCAAGGCTGGAGCAGTTCCTGACTGAAAGTGATAATCTGTTCCATAATGTACTACCGCTGAACGACAAAACGTTCTGATAAAAGGTTCCTCTATTAACCACTAGAGGTTGCAGTTCCTCTGCTAACCACTAGAGGATGTAGTTCCTCTACTGACCGTTTGAGACTGCAGTTTCTTTTTTGACCACTAGAGGGAGAGACTTTTGTAAATAAAGATGGCACAAAATCAGACCTTTTTGACATAAAATGAAAACACTGTGTCTAATTGTAATTTTGTCTTAAAAACACTAGAAACACACATGAAACTGCAATTTTTTTTTACAGTTTAATTACAATTTATATTCCTAATCCAGATGTTTTGTAGTTTAATTATTACCTTTTGTAGTAAAATCACCAATTTCACAAAATAACAACTGACCTAACTTCTAGGTAAAATGTTCTCGGACTGTCCTCTGTCTGTCCATGAGAGTATCTCTGTTCTCAGACTGTCTTCTGTCCTCAGAGTGTCCCCTGACATTGGCGGTCCAGTTGGAGGACAGCTGTGACCTCATCAAGGTTCTCCGTAGTGGGGGATCCCACCTGGACTTCAGGACCAGAGATGGGATCACTGCTCTGCACCGGGCCGTCCTATGTAGGAACAGCTCCGCACTCACGGTGAGACCATCACAACTCCAAAATACAACGAAGTGACTACTACACAAGTTGGCTCTCCCCGTTAGCCACTTAGCTTTCTTATCTCTCTTATCTGTGGTCCTCCTTTGAACCTGGTTTTGCTTCTGGTTCTGGTCCCCAGACCTTGCTGGACCTAGGAGCGTCTCCGGACTACAAGGACAGCCGAGGTCTGACGCCTTTGTACCACTCTGCCATGGTGGGCGGTGCCCCCTACTGCTGCGAGCTGCTGCTACAGGACCACGCCTCCATCGGTACCAGGCTGCCTCTGATTGGTTGGTGGTGGTTTACTCCAGAAACATTATGTGCTAACAGTTGTTGTTGCCATGGTTACAGGGATCACCGATGAGAACGGGTGGCAGGAGATCCACCAGGTGAGGCCGCTACCCCCTACAGGTGAACTGATAACATCTACGACCTACCTATAATAATGACTATGTGTTTCCAGGCCTGTCGCTATGGTAACGTGCAGCACCTAGAGCACCTGCTCTTCTACGGCGCTGACATGAGCTCCCAGAATGCCTCTGGAAACACGGCTCTGCACCTGTGCGCCCTGTACAACCAGGTAACACACAGGAAGTAGATGGTTAAGCCAAAAGTACGCCTCGAGTGGCCACAAGTAAACCCCTAGTGGCCACAAGTAAGCCTGTTGGAACCACAGGTAAGTTCCTAGTGGCCACAAGTAAGCCCCTAGAGGGCACAAGTAAGCCTCTAGTTGCCACAAGTAAACCCCTAGTGGCCACAAGTAAGCCTCTAGGAACCACAAGTAAGCCTCAAGTGGCCACAAGTAACCCCCTAGGAACCACAAGTAAGCCCCTTGTGTGTACAAGTAAGCTCCAAGTGACCAAAAGTAAGCTCCTAGTGGCCACAAGTAAGCCTCTAGAAACCACAAGTAAGTCTCTAAGGACCACAAGTAAGCCTCTTGGAACCAGAAGTAAGCCTCCATTGGCCACAAGTAAGCCTCTAGTGGCCACAAGTAAGCTTCTAGGAACCAACAAGCAACATTTCAAGCATCATTTTCTTCTCAATCCTCATGGCAGTGAGAGTGGCTGGCCCACAGCTTATTGAATTGTTTAACACATTCACGTTGGCGGATGATGAGGAAAAAGATGATCTGGACACTACGACTACTGCACACTTCTGAAATATGAAGCGTATGAGAGATATTTGTTTTGCTCCCATGTGCAAAACAGGGTGAGCCCTTTTATGTTTTTTGAACTGACTTAAAGACCAAAGCACAAATATGCAACTTTGGAGAGCTTAAGGAATCAATGGAACGTGATCATGTTTGGAATATATGACCAGCGACTGAGAGAAAACATGCTGAGGAACAGCAACCTAACTTTGGATGGCGCTGTGAAACTTTGTCATGCTAGTGCACTTTCTGCAATGCATGCAAAACTTTTGGACAGAGTCACACCATAGCAACTGGAACAAGTACATTGGCACTGGGCTTGAGTATGCTGGGACTGGAGAACATTTGGATGTTGTGAACCAAAAGGACACCAGAGGGCGTATGGAGTCAAGGAATATGATGCCATCAGACTGCAGATGGTACGGAAACATGCATGCAGCCCGGCAGTGTCAGCATACGGTAAAAACTGTACAAAATCTAAAGGCAGGAACCATTTTGCTAAGATGAGCTTTTCGGGGTAAAAAACTAAAAGTAAACGTGTTGTTGAAACAGAAGAAGCACTGTTTATTGGAACAGTGCAAAGTGAATCAAAACAGCTGTGGATGGAACAAATGATGTGCATGCAGTGGAGCTAAAGAGTGAAGTTTGGATAGCTCCTCTACTGGTTAATAACACCATAGTTCCTTCCTTGATACAGGGGCTAAGGCAAACCTAATAAATTGGAGTGATGCACAGAATCCCAAGGTGAGACCCAAGATATTCAACAAAATGGTGCTTTGAAGGCATATAATGGACAGAGCATTGAGACGAAAGGAACATTCAGGATGACAATTAAGCACAAGAACTGCCTACATCATGTGATGTTTACTGTAGTTCCTGATGGACATGAGATACTGGGATAAAGCATGTCTGGATCTGGGCTTGGTTAAGGGAGTCCACTCTATCAATGAAATGGCAAATGTGCCATGTGTCCCGCTAAGCAGTCTGTAAGCAGTACAGATCTGTCTCATAATACCATAGTACACAAATATGTTGATGTAGTTCAGGTTTTGGAGAGGATGTGCAACCTGTGATTCACGCACCCAGAAGAGTTCCAGTGGCTCTCTGTGACAGACTGAAGGGGGAACTGGAC
The DNA here is from genome assembly GCA_037176975.1 of Arrhamphus sclerolepis. Lineage (NCBI taxonomy): Eukaryota > Metazoa > Chordata > Actinopteri > Beloniformes > Hemiramphidae > Arrhamphus > Arrhamphus sclerolepis. The sequence continues at coordinate 11,314,430 of JBAMYA010000016.1, forward strand.
CACATGGAGAGCCTCAGTGTCATGACTGGGTGAATTCTATGGTTTGTGTCAGCTCAAAGAACTCTTTCTTATTTAAATATGTTTAAGCATGTCTGTTATTTTATACCGCCATCATGTTCAAAATAAAGACTTTTGAATTGAATTGAAACAAAAAAAAATGAAAAATGACAACTCTGTTTGCATGGACCCAAAGGATCTTAATGCTAACATAAAAAGAGAACACTGTCAGATGCCAAAAAGAGAGGAGATAATTAGTGAAATGACAGAAGCAAAATACTTTTCTAAAATGGATGCCTCACACAGTTTCTAGCAACTAAAGATTGACAGCGTGCAAAGCTGTGCACCTTTAATACTCCATTTGGCAGGTACTCATACCAACATTTGCTCTTTGGAATAAGTTCTGCCCCTGAAATCTTCCATTGTGGAATGGAGTGGAATGGAACAAATTATTGAGGGATGGATAGTGTGTGGGTATAAGTGGATAATCTAGTTGTGTAGGACACCATGCAGAAACAGCATGACACCAGACTAGAGAAGACACTCAGGAGGATACAGGAGTCTGGACAAAAATTAAACAGAGACAAATGTCAGTTCTGTATCAGTGAGATCAAGTTCTTTGGAGACAAAATTATCTGGAGGTCAACCAGCTGTGGTAAAAGTAAACACTATACAAGACCAGGAGAAGCCAAAGGACAGGAAAGGGGTACAGAGGTCCCTTGGAATGATGAATTATCTGGGGAAATTTGTGCCACATTTAGCTGTGAAAACTGCTAATCTGAGAAAGCTATTACATCATGAGACAGAGTTCCAGTGGGCACATGAGCACGATGCAGAATGGAAGGAACTGCTAAGTGCTCTAGCAAGCAAACACCTACTCAGGTTTTTCTGCCCTGAAAAGAAAACAAAAGTTTCTACAGACACCTCAAAAGATGGTCTGGGGGCTGTCCTGTTGTAGGAGGATGAGGGAGCATGGCATCCAGTAGCATGCACATTGTGCTCAATGATGAGTGCAGATATGAAAAAACTGAAAAGGAGTGCCTTAGTTTTGACTTTATGGTGTGAGAAATTTCTTCAAGTTACATCCTCAAGTTATACTTGAAACAGACCACATGACACTGCAAAAATGAATCTGTGTGACATGTCACCATGGATACAGAGACTGATGATGAAACTCTCGCATTATGACACAAATGCATGTATCAGGAATATAAATGTTCATTCCAGTTATGCAGTCCAGAGCTGCACCAAGTGTCATACACAATACTGAGTTAGAAGAGGACATGGTCTATGCAGCGTTACCAACCACATTGGAACAGCTGTCAAAGTTAGCTGCAGAGACAGCAAAGCAACTCCATTCTGAAGAAGGCAAATTTAAAAGAGGTGTGGAAGAAGGAGTCATGTAAGCAGTATTATCAAAGAAATAAAGTTGACTGATTATTATCACATTCAGTAGAGCTCTCTGTGGTGGACGGACTTCTGCTGAAACGTGACAGGATTGTTGTGCCCACATCCGTGCATAGAGAAGTGCCCACCAAAATACACAAAGGGCACCTGGGTGCAAAAAAATCCAAAAGGCGAGCACATAAGGCCCTTCACTGGCCATCTAAGAACTCTGATATTGACCAGCTAGTCAGTGAGTGTGCTATGTGTCAGGAGCATTAATACAAGCAAACAAAGGAGCCCCTCATTACCACAGAGCTCCCAACCGTAGCCTTGTGAGAAGGTAGGAACTGATATATTTCACTATGAGGGCAAAGATTATTTGTTAGTAATAGGTTACGATTTAAATTACCCCGAAACATACCTATTACCCAGCGCCACATCTAGAGCTGTTATAAGTTGACTGAAGGCAATCCTTTCCAAACAGGCCATCCCACTATCCCTGGTGTCTGACCATGACCCTACCTATGCCAATCATGAGTTTCAGGAGTTTGTTTCAGAGTATGAGTTCAATCATGTTACCTCAAAGGGGTACAGATTGTGAAAAGACTATTAAAGAAAGCAGCGCATCGCAATACTGATCCATACCTGGTCCCGATGTCATACAGAATAGCCCTGCTGTAAAGTGGCAAGTCACCAGTGGAGCTGTTGCTGGGTCACATCACACTCACACCTGAACACAAGGGGTGAGGTGTGGGCAAAGAAAACGAGAAGACTAAAACAGAAACAAAAGGCATGTCACAATCGAACAGCTGCTGCTCTCATGCCTCTCCAGGAGTACAATTAAGTCTTTAGTGGCCACAAGTAAGCCTCTAGTGGCCACAAATGAACCTCTAGGAACCACAAGTAAGCCTCTTGTCACTACAAGTAACCTCAAACCACAAGTAAACCTTTTGCAAAGTGCTCTTTGATGAATAGAATCTGCTGTAAATGTCATTGATCCTTTGATCATTGAATATCTGTTAGACAGATTTACTAAATTCCATCCCTGGGGGGGGGGTCCTGATCACCACATCTGGTTCTGTTTCTGGTTCTGCAGGACAGCTGTGCCAGAGTTCTGCTGTTCAGAGGAGCCAACAAGGACATCAAGAACTACAACAACCAGACAGCCTTCCAGGTAAAACCATCACAGGTGTTTGGGAAAGTGTTCAGGAAGTCAGAATTTTCACCTTTATATGTTCACCTGAGCAGGTGACGTTGTTCACCTGAGCAGACGACGTCTACATTTGAGCAGTGATGATGTTCACCTGAGTAGGCGATGACGTTCACCTGTCATTCATGTGTGCAGGTAGCTATCATCGCTGGAAACTTTGACCTTGCTGAGATCATCAAGATCCACAAAACATCTGATGTTGGTGAGTTAAAATACATCTGTCATACGTGTGTAGTTAACTACGCCTACTTAGCTAAGGCTATGTTAGCTGGTTAGTTTCAAGTTGGCTAACTAGCCCTAGCTAGCAAAGGCTGGGTTAGCCAGTTAGTTTGAGGTTGCTAACTAGCTCTAGTTAGCTAAAGCTAGGTTAGCTAGTTACCTTTACGTAGCTAACTAGTAAACCCCATAGTTTGCTAAATATAGGTTATTTCAGTGCTAATTGAGCTAGCTACTGAGCTAATTAGGTTTGGTAGCTTACTACCTCATGTATCCAGTGTGTCCATGCTAACATCCGTGCTAATGTCTGTGTTTCTTGCGTGTCCGTGCTAACATTCATGATAACGTGTCTGTGTGTCCAAGCAGTTCCCTTCAGAGAAACGCCGTCCTACACAAAGCGACGGCGGCTCGGTAGCTCCAGGACGGCAGCAGGAAATGGCCTGTCATCTCCTCGCTCCCTCATTCGCTCCGCCAGCGACAATGCCCTGGAAAGCCCCGCGTCCTCTCCTGGCCCCTCCCTCCAGAGCCTGGAGATGCACCATGATGTGCACACGCACTCACTGAGACGACATACGCGGCGCCTCAGGTATGAACATACTCCTCCACTGCCAACACTGCAGTTACCCATCATTTCACAGCACTGTTGCTTTGCAGTCCTGGCAGCGGTGGCGGTGGCGGTGGTGGTGGTGGTGGTGGTGGTGGTGGCAGCGGTGGTGGCAGCGGCCATGTGGAGTCAAGCCCTCCTTCATCACCTCCACTCACTCCCCAGATGAGGAAGAGGAGGCTATACAGCGCTGTTCCAGGACGCACCTTCATTGCCACTCGCTCCCATGTACCCCAGGGGCCCGGAGAGATTCAGCTGCATCGAGGAGAGCGCGTCAAAGGTGAGGGGGCCGTGGCATGTGCCCAAGTGGGTTTGTCCTGGCACTGACATCTCTGTCTTGCAGTTCTGTCCATCGGTGAGGGCGGGTTCTGGGAGGGAACTGTCAAAGGCAGAACCGGCTGGTTTCCTGCTGACTGTGTGGAGGAGGTCCAGATGAGACAGTACGACCCACGCCTGGGTAAGCACACCCCCTCGACACATAACATGCCCCCAACTGGACTCAGCCCGGTCACGTGACCTGTGTGTGTTTCAGAAACGAGGGAAGACCGAACCAAGAGGCTGTTCAGACACTACACGGTGGGCTCCTACGACAACTACACCTCCTACAGGTGAGACGCTGCCACTGCAGAACTAGACCCCTGCGGAACCAAACTACTGCAAAACTGAACTGCTGCAGAACCGGACTGCTGCGGAATTGGACGGCAGGACCAAACCACTGCAGAATCAGACCACTGCAGAACTGGACTGCTTGGTCCTTCAGAATCACCAATACTGCTCTGAAATGATGGAGCTGCTCTAGAACGAGGATCTGGATAAATGAGGTCCCAGAACAAGATGGTTTTGAAAATAAAAGGCCTGCTCAGAAAAGAAGGATTTTCATATTAAAAGTTTTACAAAGAACGAGAAGATTTTCTGATAAAACCAAAACATGAAGGTTTATCTCAATAAAGGGAAAATCATTTTCTTTTATAATCATGGCCCTGTGTTAGACAATAATGTGTAAAAAAACAAATAAATAAAAGTCTGGAGGATATTCACTTTTGGAAATATAAATTGACTGATGATGTCACTTAAACGTAGACAAGAAAACTGATTCAGATGTTTCTTTGGTTTCAGTGACTACGTCATTGAGGAGAAGATAGCTGTGCTGCAGAAGAGAGACAGCGAGGGTTTTGGATTCGTTCTCCGAGGAGCGAAAGGTACTGTTGGAGGGAAGGAGGTAGAGATGGAGGTACAGATAGAGTAAGGAGAGTAATTACCAATGCATTTAATGAAAAAGGGGGTGGTCCTAGAGGAGTTCAGGGGCAGCCTTGGAGTCTGGCTGGTAGCTAGCAAAGTCCAAGGTGAGCAAGTACCCAAGTGAGACTGTGCCTAGCACAAGAACCAAAGAGACTGAAGCAGGAGTCTGGAACAGGAGCAGGAACTAGTGAAGCAACTGGACCAGGATGGGGTGTATCAACCATTTCAGGGACAAGATGGGATAATGTCCAGAACTGTGCTGCTGGCAGCACCGCAGACATGCATGCATCTCAGACCACCTCCAAGACAGGATGGGGTGAGTCAAGATAGTGGAGTGGTGACCCCCTGAGGTTGCATTGATAGGTAACTGGTACATAACTGGTACTAAGTCGTAGATAACTGGTGGTTACTGGTAGATACCTGGTAGGTAACTGGTTCTAAGTGGTAGATCACTGGTGGTAGATCACTGGTGCTAAGTGGTAGTACTAAGTACTAAGTGGTAGATAACTGGTTGTTACTGGTAGAGACCTGGTGGAAAACCGGGGACTGTTCTAATCTGTTTCCTATCCCCTCCTGTCTTCTGTCTTCAGCTGAGACACCCATCGAGGAGTTTGCCCCCACGCCAGCATTCCCTGCTCTTCAATACCTTGAGTCAGTTGATCAAGGGGGCGTGGCCTGGAGGGCGGGGCTTCGGACAGGGGACTTCCTTATTGAGGTAACGTGTATAATACTGGAACCACATTGTTTCACCCTTTCTTAGCTCACATCCATTTAGCACACTTGGGCTTAGCGTTTGGAGTTCGCTTCCAACCCACTCTGTAAGCACTGCAAGGCCACTTTTTTACTGTCCAGGCTGGACCATAGTCAAGAACTGGAAGTGGATATGGCATCAAATCAATCCTCCAGTGTCCTGCTGGTGACCAGATCAAGTGTTAAATAACATGAAAGTTCACCTGTCTCTGTGCTCACAGGTGAACGGCACCGACGTGGTGAAGGTGGGTCACCGTCAGGTGGTCTCTCTGATCCGACAGGGAGGAAGTCGTCTGCTGATGAAAGTGGTGTCCGTTTCCAGGAAATCTGAGTCCAACCTGCTCAGGAAAAAGACTACAGGTGGGTTTCTGGTCTCCATTAGTCCAGCTGGCCAAGCATCATGTGATCCCCTGAACATATCTGTAGATGTTATTCAACATATATGGGTTACAACAGGGTTCCATTTTGGGCCTCATGTTGTTTCTAGATTCAGGAGACAGAATATTCTCCTCCACTGTTCCTCTGATCTTCATGTCCAGACATGAGATCTTAAAGTAACTGTCGTCAGTTGAACAGCTGGTTGAAGCTGGATGAACAGATCAGTGCAGATGTCATACATGTTTTACTCTTCAGCTTAAATTTCTGTGTGGTTGTTGAAACTCCTTTACTCTGTGTTTGTGTTCTTGTAGCTCCACCCCCTCCAAAGCGAGCACCCAGCACGTCCCTGACACTGCGGTCAAAGTCCATGACGGCCGACCTGGAGGAGATAGGTAACACTAACACTAACACCATCTTTGATAACGTAGAGTCCAACTGTACAACTGTTCTGACATTTTTTCTGTCTGCAGCCAGGAGGAGGCGCTTCGGTGAGTTACATGACCTTGATAGTGGTGTCACTGTGAGCATGATGATTTCAGCAGGTGTGTTTCCACCAGACTCTCAGTCAGGTTCAGAGTTTCTGCAGGTAGAATGTGGTTCTAGTGGTCCAAGTCTAGGGTCCCTACTATGCTGGAGTAGGGTTAGCATCAACTGGTGTTGCTGTTGGTGGTGTTTCTGGTTTTGTTTTTGGTGTTGTCGGTTTTGATGTTGCTCTTATTGTTTCTGGTTTCCTCTTGGTGTTGTTGTTGGTGTTGTTTCTGGTGTTGATGTTGGTTTTGTTGTTGTTGGTGGTGGTGGTTTTGTTTCTGGGGTCTGTTTCAGAAAGCAGGTTATGTAGAAACTCCAAGTATGTTGAACCTGAACTGAACTCTTTTTTTCTGTTTCAAAAAGCTAAGTTACTGAACTCTGAGCCAGAGGGTTCAGTTGAGCCAGATTCAGAAACTGAGGTAACTCATACTCGGAGTCTGTTACCGCAGCAACTGACTCTCTGAACTAAACCTGGTCAGGAGCAGTTTCACTTCAGCATACCAGAGTTACTTTCTGTCTCCTCCCCTTTATGAAACTTGAATGGGTTCAGTTCAATTCAAAAACTGATCATATAACAATCATTTTGGTAATGTCTGAACGATGAAATGTCACATTTTGCGTCAGTAAAGTATGTTGATGATCTAAATAGATAGTTTAATAGTTTGATGCGGTCAAACCTCCCATGACTTCTACTTGTGACACCCTGATGATTTTCTTGAAAGAGCATTAGGTCCCCCTGTTTTTTAAAGACGCACATAGCCGACACTTTATTTTCTTCTTTTCCATTCACCACAAAGTCATCAGACAATCAACATGATTTAGAAGTTATCATTAATTGTTTGAAATAAGAATCCTGCTCCCACTTGACTGAATGTATTGATGCTTCTAGGTTCCTTGAACATTTTTTTAATTTTTTTAAAGTGTATCCAACCAAATATGTTATGTTTGACCTATGTCTGAAATGCATCTTTAACTGGTTCACAGTTGCTTTTCCAATGCAAGCAGGATTTCACCTGCCACTAAATCTTTAAATTACGCATCAACTCTGTAATTTCTCCCTCATCAATTGTTTTTCCTTCACTTCTACAGTCGGCTTGCTGCAAAAAGTCACGTGACTGCAAAAAAAACAAACATTTCAATCAAAAAATGGAAAGTAAGAGGATCTTTTCTGTTTACTGGCATTGCCAGTAAACAGCGAGTTCCGTTCCATCAGCGTGGCTTATTTAAATGCCTGCTGAGTAACCATGGTGACTTATGCTGCAAAACAAGCCTGTTCCTGGGCAGGCTAACGTCCAAGCTCAGCTTAGCTGTGTCTCAAAGAATGTCTGACGGGCCAAAATAGACACCCACAATAAAGTTCCACCTGGTAGAAGTCCATGTTCCCAACACTCATATCTTCTATAAAAAAAACAAAAAAAACAAAGACAAAAGAAAACCCCCCAAAAAAAACCTGTGGTCATCACCACTTTCACTGTCTCAATACCAGTGCAACTAAAAAAATGCAACTATACAAGTAGTGAACATAAAATTAAATGAAAAAGAACGTGGTATTCATTAAAACCAATTAATATCTTATTACATTTCTGCCCCACATGTCATGAACACCCAACCTACAACCACCCAGGACCACACTCAGAAAGATGGAGGACAGCGCTTTTCAGGCTCTGGAATGCCCTGCTTCAACAGGGTGCCACAGATGGTGGAGACATTTAAGAGGCACATGAAAACTTATTTAGAAAGGCTTTTATATAACTTTATATAACTTATATAATAGTTAGCCTACAAATTTTTTTTTCTGCTTTTCTTGATTTTAACTTATAGCACTTTGAGAAAACTTCTTTTCATAATTTAGCATTGACACAGTAGCAGTTTAAGTTAGATCAAGTATAAAACTAAATGGATAGAGATAATTTATAATTTTCAAAATGTTCTTAGGCCATGGCACCCCACTGTGAATACAATGTTAAAGCCAAAAAGTCAAACTTGAAAGCCACTGCAGGAGGCTGTGCCTCATACTGTAGCACTTTGTGTTACATTCGTATGAAAAGCGCTTTATAAATAAAGTTTGATTGATTGATATGTGATCCGCCTGTGTAACCACTTGGCTACGCTACAGCCTGAAACTTGCATAACTTATACATTTAGTCTCTCTGCAAGTGTTTGCCATGCCACTGCCCTCACTGTATTGATCACAGCTATATTAACTTTTAAAATCTTCATACAGCTCCATCAGCATTCTTTGTCCAGCTGCTGAGATGATGATGGCACTTTTCTTGTGCTCCTTTTCTGCCATCCATTTGTCAGGGCTTCCTACATTCCTCAGGTACTCACACATAGCCAGGCTACGTAAGCCTTGCTTGGATTAGCCTTGATTAGATGCAACTGAAATGCATTAGTGGAACTACTTGAGGCTTAATTTGGCGATGATGCTTATTCAAGTGAGGCTTGAATGGAGCCTGGCTTTCTTTAGCCACGTTTCTTCATTTTTCTTTTTTTGGACTTTTATTATAAATATTCAGGATGGAAACCAGAGACATCAGTAGGTTCATGCTGAACTGGATCTGAATTTCACGTCTTTGAAAGCAACTAGGTTCTTCCAACAGGTTTTTGGATTCTCTGGTCTTTATCGATGAAAACGATAATCTGAGGTCATAAGATCCAGTAGCTCATCTCTGATCAATGTCAATAATAATGATAATTATTATTATATAATTATATAGTCATTATTATCATTATTATTATTATCTCTTATCAATATAAATAATTGATTCTGATGTGATTTTTGAGACCTGGACCCCCCTCCACCTCAGGGCTGTAGGTCACCGTTTAACCGACCCAGATAAGTTCTGGTTCAGTCTTCCAGCTGCTTATGGTCAATGTAAATGTCTGTCATCTGGTTGGTGGTGCTGCTTGGTCTTCCTTAGCTCTCATTGGCTGCTGGGTTTCTCATGTTGGAGACGTTTGGGATGTTTGGTTGTTCAGGTTCCGTTCTGGGGCGGACACCGAGATTCAGAACCAATAATTAATGTAATCTTGCTCATGTTGATTATTTAAATTATTTCTTTGAAATATAAATATGATAGCAATGAAGTCGAGTCCAACTGCACATGGGCTGAAAGATCTTCCATCTGAGGAGGGAAATGATGTTGGATGGAGAGGCACCTGCAGAGATCTGGATCCGCTGCAGCAGTGACTTGAGAGGTTCTGGTGGAAACCAGCTGTACTGTTCTAGTGTTGTGGTTTGTTTCAGGGCTGCAGCTGATGATGACCTTAGAGGGTCTCTGAGGGCTTGAAGAAGGTATTTAAATGTCATACAAAGACTGCAGAGCCTCCGACACAGACTTCAGAACCTCCAAAAGAGACTGCAAAACCTCTTAAGGAGACTGTGGAACCCCAACTCAGACTGCAGAACTTCATACAGAGACTGCAGAACCTCTTACAGAGACTGTAGAACCCCAACACAGACTGCAGAACCTCATACAGAGACTGCAGAACCCCCACAGAAGCAGCAGAACCTCCTACAGAGACTGCAGAACCAACCCACACAAACTGCAGAACCCCCTACATAGACTGCAGAACCTCCTAAAGAGACTGCAGAACCTCCTACAGAGACTGCAGAATCTCACACAGAGACTACAGAACCCCCTAAAGAGACTGCAGAACATCCATCCTGAGACTGCAGAAACCCCTACACTGACTGCAGAACCAACCCACACAGACTGCAGAACCTCCTAAAGAGACTGCAAAACCTCTTACAGAGATGCAGAACCCCAACCCAGACTGCAGAAACTCAGACAGAGACTGCAGAATCCCCACAGAAGCAGCAGAACCTTATACAGAGACTGCAGAACCAGCCCATACAAACTGCAGAACCCCCTACATAGACAGCAGGACCTCCTACAGAGACTGCAGAACTCCCTACAGAGACTGCGGAACCTCCTATAGAGACTGCAGAACCTCATACAGATTGCAGAACCAACCCACACAAACTGCAGAACCTCCTAAAGAGACTGCAGGACCCCTTACATAGACTGCAGAACTGTCATCCAGACACTGCAGAACCCCCTACAGTGACTGCAGTCTACTAGAAGACCATAGGTTTTACTTTAATTTAACCAGAGTTTATCAGAGTTAGCCAAGATAAAAGATGTAACATAGCAGAAGACAAATAAAATCTCCAGCTGTATTTGAACTTGAACAGTAAAACCGCCACATGATCTGACCACATGATCACATATAATGTGGTGTCCTGCTGCAGCCCTGATCACCTGACCACTAATATTGCGATGTCATCACTGTCCGTGCTAGTGGAAGTGTTCGCCACAGTTCTCATTATTATTATACACTTTGCTCATATGTCCATCACTTTCGTCACATGGCTCTCCCCTTACAGAGAAACTGGACGAGATGCTAGCTGGAGGTCAACAGGAAGTTGTTATGAGGGCCCGCCCACCTGACGACTTCAGAGCAGCAACGGTGAAACAACGGCCAACCAGCCGCCGCATCACCCAGGCCGAGATTAACGTAAGATGATTGGAAACTCTGACGTCGTTCAGGCTCAGATTAACGTAAAATGATTGTAAACCCTGAAGCTGCTTAGGCTGAGATTAAAATAAAATGATCATATACTCCAAGGCTGAGATTAACATAAAATGATCATAAACTCTGATGTAGCTCAGGCTGAGATTAACTTAAAACGATCATGAACTCTGATGTCGCCAAGGCCGAGGTTAACATAAAATGATTGTAGATTCTGATGTTGCTCAGGTTGAGATTAACATAAAACGATCGTAAACTCTGACGTTTCTCATTCTGAGATTAATGTGAAACGATCATAAACTCTGACATCGCTCAGGCTGAGATTAATGTAAAATGATCGTAAATTCCAAAGTCACTCAGGCTGAGATTAACGTAAAATGATCAAAAACGGCGATGCCACTCAGGCTGAGATCAACGTAAAAACGTTTGTAAACTCTGACGTCGCTCAGGCTGAGATTAACATAAAACAACAGTAAACTCTGATGTAAAACTATCGTAAATGCTGACATTGCGCAGCTTGATGTAAAACAATCTTAAACTCCGATGTCATTCTGGGATTAATGTAAAACAATCATCATCTTTGACGTCGTTCAGGCTGAGATTAACGTAAAACTGTCGTGAATGCTGATGTCGCTGAGGATGACATTAAATTAAAATGATTGTAAACACTGACGTTGCTCAAACTGAGATTAACGTAAAATGATTGTAAACTCTGATGTCACTCAGGCCAAGATTAACGTAAAACTATCATAAACTCTGATGTTGCTCAGGCTCAGATTAACGTAAAACGATCATGAACTCTGATGTTGATCAGGCTCAGATTAATGTAAAACGACCATGAACTCTGATGTCGCCAAGGCCAAGATTAACGTAAAGCGAATTTAAACCCCTGTCACACAGGCCAAGATTAAAGTAAAACGATTGTAAATTCTCACATTACCAACACAGAGTTTAACGTGAAACAATCATAAACTTTGGTGCCATTCAGGTTGAGATTATTGTAAAATGATTGTAAATTCTATCATTGCTCATACTGAGATTAACATAAAATGATCGTAAACTCCAACATCATTCACACTGAGATTGACGTAAAATGACTGCAAACTCTGACATCAGTCAGGTTGTGATTAACATAAAATGGTCGTAAACTCCAATGTTGCTCAGGTTGAGATTAACATAAAACGATCATAAACTCTGACGTCGCTAAGGCTGAGATTGACGTAAAACGATGGTAGTTTGAGACTGAGGGATTGGGATCATCAGTTCTCCTGGGCAAAGATGAGGGAACATGAAGCTGGTCTTCTTCTTCGTTGGTGTTTGCAGTCGCTGTTTGAGCGTCAGGGTTTGGTTCCTCCCTCAGCTCCAGAGAAGAACACCATGCCTTTACCTCGAGGAATGTCCCGGACCAAGAGCTTTGGTGAGTCTTGTATCGCTGCTGACGCCTCCATCATTGTTACAATTTGGTTTTGAAACAAAACTGAACCACAAATATATGAAACATGTCATTTTTTTCTGTAAATAATGAATGGAAACAAAAAACTGCAGAACCTGAGAAAAATCCTGACTCTGCATGGATGTTTACCAGAGCTGGATAACAAGTTGTATTTACAGTCCTGGGCCTCTGGGTTCTGGGTCCTGGTCTTATTGAAGTTGTAGTTACGGTTCTGGGTCTCTGTGGGGTGATATCTCTGACCCAGTTTCTTTGAAGGTTTAATTATGATTTTTGGTCTTGGGGGGCAGGGGATTGCCCGGTTTCATTTAAAGGTGTACTTATGGTTCTGGGTCTCTGGAGGGAAAATATCTATGACCTGGTTTCATTGAAGGTGTAGTTATGGTACTGTGTCTCTTGGGGGCAGTGTCTCTGACCCAGATGTACTGAATTATTGATCACCAGGGACTCCGGAGGATGACAGGATCACAGCTCTGATCAATGAGAGTCGGTTTCCACGAAGCTCCTCGCTGACGGACAGCTTCATACCACCTCCTCCTCCAATGGCTCCGCCCCCTCCTCCCTCTGCTTCCTCCACCTCCTCTCTCTTTCTCCTTGACTCTGGTCCCCCCCCATCCTTCCTCCCACCCCCTCCCCCAGCACGGGGAGAGGGGTTGACCCGCTCTAGCTTCAAGCCAGGGGCGGAGCCCAGGCTACAGGAGTTCTCGGATTCGTCGACACGGAGCCATGCCCACGCAGAGCGTCAGAGGAAGGCAAGATCCATGATCATCCTGCAAGACACGCCGGCACCGACATCACTGCCCCCAGACACGCATGCCGTTGGCACCACGCTGCAAGCCGTCACACATGCCTCCACGCTGTCACTCCACAGCCCTAGCCCCGCCCTTGGACACTCACCATTGTCACGCCGCCGCGGACGACCCATAGAAAACCCGTATGCTAACGTGGGACAGCAGGCTCCGCCCACTAAGCCCCAGAGGAGGAAGTCACCTTTGCTGAAACAACTTCCTGTTGAGGAACAGGGTAATTCTAAACTGGTGCATGATGAGACATGAAGTTCTTCATTAAGACAGGATGTGATGTCACAGATGTTTTGTTTTTTTTAACTTCCAGGTCTTGGGATCAAAGACCATGATTTGTCCAAGTCAGATGCAGGTGGAGTCAGCAGTCCTAGCAGGGCGGAGCTTTATCAGCAGCAGGTTCTTTCTGAGCGTGCTCGGGTTCAGGTCCGCCGCTCTTCCCTCTTCCTGTCAGTGGAGGGAGCAGGGTCAGATAATCAGGCTCCGCCTCTGCTGACTCAGAGCCATTCCATGGATGACCTGGGCGAGCTCCCACCCCCGGCGCCAGTACTATCGCCTTCGCCAACGCCGCACACTTTCCTGCACCCGCTAACAGGGAAGCCACTAGGTTGGTTTTTTTTTTTTTTTTCTGGTGAGTCAAATCTGCAAATGTTTGGATCCCCCTCTTAAGAACTTTGTGGTGAATGTTAACAGTAAACCAAGAGGAGAAACACATCAGCGCTGGGCTTAGATAAACAGCTGATGCTGTCAGATGTTCTAAAGTGAGAAAGATTATTCACAAAAACATTCAATCAGCTGTCACTGAACGATAAAGGTTTTTATCCAAAAACTAAGAAATAAAAGGATTTATAGAGGGTGTACTAACCTTTGCACACCACAAGGCAACAAAGCAGAAATGTAAAATCATCCTTAATGAGCTAACCTGACTAACACACATTAACAAGATCAGTTTATTCAATAGACCCGATTATTGTTATGGACCCCTCCTTACAGCATAACTAGGAGATGGTCTAAGGGACGAGGGGACTGAGCTCAGATATACTGGAGCTTTGATTCAAAGCTTTTAAATGTAAGAAGTAATATTTAGAATTCAATTCTAGATTTAACAGGGAGCCAATGAAATGAAGCTAAAGCTGGGGGTGTGGCCTTACAGCCCAGACCAGTTAGCACCAGTTAATTTGAGTTACGTTAACCCCGTTAACCCCGTTAACCCCGTTCTCTGCCCTCAGACCCCTCCTCTCCGCTTGCCCTGGCCCTCGCTGCCAGAGAACGAGCGCTGACTGCCCGCACGCCGAGTCCGGAGCCTCGAACTAAACATGGCTCTGCCTCCACCACGCCCGTCCCCACCCCTGCCGCCAGCCCAGAGGCCCGACACAAGCGCACTCCCGCTGCCACTCCCCAGAGCAGCCCTGAACCTCGGTCCAAGCGGGCCACCCCCCAGACGAGTCCAGAGCAACGGTCAAAGCGCGCCACCCCCCAGACCAGCCCCGAGCTGCGACACAAACGCATCACCCCCCCACTGTATCCCGATGGACAGGTGGAGCGCCCCGAGACTGAGGGAGGAGTCACATCGCCTGCTGGCCCCTCCCCTGAGAGATGGAGACCTTCCCCTTTACCAAACCTCGCCGGCGAGAGCCACTCGGCTCTGATGGACAGGCGCAGAAGCCTAACGATTGGTAGCTCGGAGGAGGAGGGTGGGGCTTACACAGTGACTCTGCCACCTGCGCTGTTATCGTCCAGTGATGAGGAAACGAGGGAGGAGCTCCGTAGAATCGGCCTGGTGTCTCCTCCCCCCGCCTTTGCCACCTCACCTGCTCCTCCTCCCCCAACCTCCCTCACATTGTGGCCACGGCGAGGAGGGGAGGGTGGGGCCGATAGCGGCCCGGAGTCGTTGGGTCGTCGTTGTGATGAGGAGGAAGCCGGAGACGACCGTCTCCATGACAGCTCTTCCTCCCCCAGCTCATTGCCCCCCTCTATCACGCTGGCCTCCCCCCCTGCTCCCACCTCTCCCTCCTCTCCTCCTTCCTCTCATCCTCCACCCCCCTCTACCACCTCCCCCTCAGGTCTGAAGCCTCGCCTCCGCTCTCCGATTGGCCGAGGCCGCTCTGCACTACGGGACCCACTCCTGAAACAGTCCTCCGACAGCGAGCTCCTCCCCTCTGCTACATCCTCCTCCTCCCCCTCCTCCCCCCTCTGCTCCTCTCCCACCGGTGGCCGGCAGCCACGGTACCTGTTCCAGAGGAGGTCCAAGCTGTGGGGGGGTGGGGATGACGAACGGCGGGGACCAGAGGAGGTGGGTGGCCGGCCAGCAGCACTGGGAGGACAGGGGTCCGGGTCAGACCTGAGTGGCAGGTCGGCATCGGCGCTGGAACTGAGTGGCCGGGCCGGGTCGGGCCTGGACCTGGCCAACCGACTGCAGCTGCTCAACAAGGACAGCCACTCTCTGGGGGAGGAACCAAGCCCCCTGGACCCAGGCCGCAGGTCACCTGTGGGCGGAGCCAGGTACGTGAGAGGAAGCAGGAAAAAAAAGCAGAGGAAGCATTTTGATAGAAAACGAACCTGAGCAAGTGAAGTGTGACCGGTGAATACTCCAGACTTAGAGACAATTCCACCTGCAGCAGCATTGACTAACTTCAACTGACCATTAGTGATCACAACTAACCACTACTAACCACTACTAACCACTGCTAACCACTACTAACCACTGCTAACCACAACTGAACACTACTGACCACTATTAACCATTACTAACTATTACTGACCACTACTGATTGTATTGATGAGGCACACATCGATCACCACTTAGTCAGAACTTTTATTTTGTAGATCTCTTCTACACAACTCTAACCTGGTTATGGCCACATCATACTTCCAACTAGTGGTAAAACACATTCCACATCACACATTAATACATCTCCCTTTTTTCAAATAAAGATCATTTTGCCCACCTTAGACTCCTGACATCATTACAAAAATAAATCCATTGCTACTTTTAACCCCCCAGCACAGTTAGCTCCTGATTTTATGACTTAATGTTTTTATGACTGCATCTTTCTTTGATATTAAAATCAAAATCAGAATAACTTTTGAAACATCAACACCAAACACTGGAGCTTCCCCAGAACTGCAGCCACACAACAACAACAGATTGTCAACATTTAGTCCTATCAGTGCTAAAACCCTGGAGGAGGTAGTTAAGAACCTAAACTCATCAACATGCTGTTTAGACACTTTACCAACCAACTTTTT
>JBAMYA010000016.1:11330875-11341421 GCA_037176975.1 Arrhamphus sclerolepis
TCCAGCAGACCCCCATGACCCTGCACAGGAAATAGCGGGTATAGATAATGGATGGATGGATGGATGGATGGATGGATAGTTTCAGACCTGATCTTTGTTCTTTAGTGAGAACCTTGTGTAATCTTTAATCATGCTCGGCTTTCGTCTTTCCCC
Organism: Arrhamphus sclerolepis; assembly: GCA_037176975.1. Classification (NCBI taxonomy): domain Eukaryota; kingdom Metazoa; phylum Chordata; class Actinopteri; order Beloniformes; family Hemiramphidae; genus Arrhamphus; species Arrhamphus sclerolepis. The sequence goes on from JBAMYA010000016.1 coordinate 11,331,029, forward strand.
AGACTCCCACCCCTTCTATTCAGTCAAACAGTTGCAGTATACAGGGTTTCCCACACATAGACTACTGTGTGGCACAGCACCACAGAATCAACTCCAAGCACCACAAATTGGCTACCCCCAACCCCCCTCCAAAATGATTTGAAAGAAGTGGTGGGGATTGAGAAATTAAGAAAGGTAGCCTATGTAAATCCATCATGGACATTTTAATTAAACTTCTTTGAGACAGCAGAGTTGATAAAATAAATGTTATTTGTAGATTCTGCTCAGCTGAATTTTCCTGTAACCTTGGTGACTTTCTCTCTAAATCTGACGACTCTCCTAACTCCCCTAGTGACTGTTTTTTGTTAAAAGCAACTAGTGACACATCTAGCAACTTTCTGTTGTTGTTGGAGATTTTTATGGTGTTTTGGAGACTCTGACTTTGTGCAGTTATGGTGCATTCACATGTCCCGGTGCGTGCAGCCTCTGCATCACCATGGTAAGAGCCAACGTCACTATGGTAGGAACATCATTATTGTAGGACCCACCATCACCATGCAAGGACCCAATGCCACCATGGAAGAACCCAGCATCACCATGGTAGGACCCTACGTCAATATCATAGGAACATTATTGTAGGACCCAACATTACCATGGTAGGACCCAACATCACCATGTTATGACCCAGCATTACTATGTCAGGACCCAATGAGACCATGGAAGGACCCAGCATCACCATGGTAGGACCCTAACATCACCATCGTAAGACCCAACATCAACATGGTAGGAACATCACTATTGTAGGACCCAACATCACCATGGTAGGACCTAACATCACCATGGTAGAACCCAGCATCACCATGGTTTGAGCCAACGTCACCATGGTAGGACCCAGCAACACCATGCAAGGACTCAGTGCCACCATGGTAGGACCCTATGTCAATATGGTAGGAACATTATTGTAGGACCCAACATTACCATGGTAGGACCCAGCATCACCATGGTAGGACCCAATGCCACCATGGTAGGAACCAGCACCAACATGGTATAACCCAACATCACAATGGTAGGACCCAGCGTCACCATGGTAGGACTCAATTCCACCATGGTAGAACCCAGCATCCCGATGGAAGAACACAGAATTACCATGGTAGGAATCAACGTCGCCATGGTAGGAACATTACTATTGTAGGACCCAACGTCACTATAGTAGGACCCAGCATCACCATGGTAGGACCCAACATCACCATGGTTGGACCCAATGCCACCATGGTAGGGCCCAGCATAACCATGGTAGGACCCAGCATCACTATGGTAGAACCCAGAATCACCATGGTAGGACCCAAAACCACCATGGTAGGAACATCACTATTGTAGGACCCAACATCATGGTGGTATGACCCAACTCCACTATGTGGTCACAAGTACAACTGAGTTTCATCTGCATAGCAATGAAAATTTTTGTTATGCCATCTAATGATGTTTCCTTAAGGAAGCATGTATAAAGCAAAAAGTGTGGGTCCAAGAACAGAACCCCGTGTACTCCACAGCTGACCCCACTATGACTGGAACAATCATTATTTACATGGACCAACTGAAATCAGCCTGATATAACTTGAACCATTTTAATGCCATTCCTCTAAGTCCAACAACCTGCTCTAATCTATTCTGAAGAATCTTGTTGTCGAAGGTGTCAAATGCTGCGCTGAGATCGAAGAGGACAAGTCACCACTACTAGCAACTACTGACCACTACTGACCATAATTAATCACTAATAACTTCTAGTGACCACTACTAAACACTACTTTCCACAAACCCACCCATCAACAGTACTGTTGTTAGCTTAGTTAAAACTTAGACTGGTGTTAAACCTCTACATGACGTTAGTCACATGACCCCCTGAACCCACTGCTTTGCTGTTAGCTCCTGTGATTGAACCTTCATCTCAAAAATGTCCCATCATGCACCACAGATCCCTTCATTCATACTTGCTTGAGTTTTAGCATGATTTACATGTCAGGATCAGTTTGCACAGAGCTCCAGGTATCTCTAGTATGGCTAAAGTTAAATAAGTAAGTCTGAAAGCATTAAAGTGTTGGATTACCTTACTTCTCAATAGCGGTGATTAGCAGAAATTAGTGGTCATTAATGGATATTAGCTATCGTTAGCAGTATTAGCTATCATTAATGGTCTTTCATTAGCATTCTTTAATGGTATTAGCAGTCATTAATAAACCTAGCGTTTGTGTCTGCAGGTTGTTCTCCAGCCTCGGAGAGCTCCACACCATTTCCCAACGAGGATATGGCACCAGCTACACGGTCCGACCAGGAAGCCGCTACCCAGTCACCCGCCGCAGCCCCTCCCCCTCTCCCTCCCCCTCGGACAGGTCGATCCCTGCCTCATGCTCAGAGCGACCTGACCTGAGCTCGGGTCGAGGTCTGACAATCCTGAAGTCGTCCAGCCTGAGCCTGCCGTCAGAGCCCAAGGAGGTCCGCTTCGTGATGCGGAGCGCTAGTGCACGAACCAGATCCCGCTCTCCTTCACCCTCCCCCCACGCCTCCCCCTGCCCCTCCCCGGTCCTCAGCGGGCCCCTGCTGGCCCTTAGGCCCTGGAGGCAGCGGCCCCTGAACCTGTGGAACAAATATGATGTCGGGGATTGGCTGGAGAGCATGGGTCTGGCTGAACATCGCCAGCGTTTCCAGGAGCACGAGATTGAAGGCTCACACCTTCCTGCCCTAACCAAGGAGGACTACGTGGAGCTGGGCATCACCAGGCTGGGCCACCGGATCAACATTGAGAGGGCACTCCGACAGCTGCTGGAGGGCTCCACCTGACTCCCGCATGACCTCTGTCCAATTCCAGACCACTTGAGCATAATGCTGAGTGATCAGGGGAATTTTTAGATCTTTGATTGAAGCAGAATGACTGCAGCACTGACATGCGTCCAACCGAAGCCATCAACCACTCAGAATATGTCCAGCAGAAACCAGACCAAACAGAACCAGGACACACGACAGAAACAGTAGATCCAACAGAACCAAAACACCAGACAACACCAGAACACACAACAGAACCAGAACACCAGACAGAACCAGGACACGACAGGACCAGAACGCCAGACAGAACGAGGACACCAGACAGAAATGCTGCATCTCCTCCAGTCACACGAGGACTCAGGTGAAGCTCTTCTTCAGCAGGTGGCAACAACCAAACCAGTCCAGCGTGACTATTGGAGATAAAAAAAAACAACTTTTTTCTATGTCAGTTCTCTTAAACGGATGTTTCAGTGATTTGTAATCACTTCAGTATGAATTTTTTTGAAGAACACATTATCTGGGCTTCAGTGATTCTTAGCACCAATGCAGGTAGATACCAGATACTGATGTAATGTTATGCTACATAGCACTACTTATAACAATAGTGCCACTTCTTCTTCTGCCAACTATAACAGCATTAGAAGGCAGCATGATGGAAATTCCTGTGCTGGCTTTTAAACCAACAAGGAATCAGGAATCAGTTTTTAAGAACTACTAGGTATCAGATGGATGGTGCTCCATTGTAGTCCTCCATCATGGTCCTCTATAGTAGTTAGTCCACCACTGTACTCCTCCATGGGTGCTAGCTGGATGCAGGTTTCTGCTGCTGTCACCACAGAACTACCTATCAAAGATCCGATCATACTCTGATTTCTCAGATGGGTCTTCTTCCTCCTGCTGATCTTCTGGTTCTCTGGACCTGCAGAACCTCAAAGGACGTTTCCTCACAGGAAGTTATTTTCATTTAGCTTTTTTCAAATATCCTGCTGAAGATTTAGTGTTTTTTCTGATGTTAACTCCTGCTGATCATTTAGGATTAATCAATAATTTTGCTGGTGGTTATAGAGCTGAATCTGGGAGCTGACCAGCTGTTATTTCCTGTCAGGATGTTCTGGTTCACCTTAACTGTCCACCAGAGCATGTCCAACCAGGAGACGATGTGATTGTCCATGAGTGTTTTTGGATGGTGAATGTAAATGAGTGTTTCTAGATGATGTGTGTCCACGAGTGTTTCTGGATGACGAATGTCTCAGTGTTTCTGGATGACAAATGATCTTGAGTGTTTCTGACTAACGAGTGTCCTTGAGTGTTTCTAGATGACAAATGTCCACGAGTGTTTGTAAATAATGATTGTCCACAAGTGTTTCTGGATGACGAATATCCACAAGTGTTTCTGGATGACGAATGTCCACGAGTGTTTTTCGATTGTTTCTGGATAACGAATGTCCACGAGTGTTTCTGGATGACAAATGGTCATGAGTGTTTCTGGTGTGTTTTTGTAGATGACGAATGTCCAGAAATGTTTGTAGATGATGAATGTCCATGAGTGTTTGTAGGTGATGAATGCCCACGCGTGTTTCTGGATGGCGAATGTAGAGTGTTTCTGGATGACGAATGTCCATGAGTGTTTCTAGATGACAAATGTCCACTTGTGTTTCTGGAAGACGAATGTAAAGAGTGTTTCTGGATGACGAATATCCACAAGTGTTTCTGGATGACGAATGTCTACGACTGTTTGTAGATGACAAATGTCCACAAGTGTTTTTCCAATGTTTCTGGATAATGAATGTCCATGAGTGTTTTTGGATGACAAACGTCCACGAGTGTTTCTAGATGATGTGTGTCCATGAGTGTTTCTGGATGATGAATGTCCATGAGTGTATACAGATGACAAATGTCCACAAATTTTTGTAGATGACGAATGTCCAGAAATGTTTGTAGATGATGAATGTCCATGAGTGTTTGTAGGTGATGAATGGCCACGCGTGTTTCTGGATGACGAATGTAGAGAGTGTTTCTGGATGACGAATGCCCACGAGTGTTTGAAGATAACAAATGTTCACAAATGTTTCTAGATGTTCTGAATGTTCAGAGTTGCAGCTCTTCTTCCCCGCTGGTGTGTGTGTGGGTATTTGGGGGGGGGGGCAGTCGGTGCTACTTGATCAAAGCCATCTGTACAGACAAAACCTTCCTCGGACACTTGATATGTCTGTGTGACCCTGAACGCATCACAGGAAGTTCAACACTCATCTCATTGGTGAAACATTCAGAAACCTAAAACCTAGCCAGGAGAGTTTAACCCAAACCAAGAGTTTAACTCTAACCAGGAGAGTTAGGGTTCACTGGTCCTGGTTAGTTGTCACTCTCCATCTGTCTGTCAGTCATTCTGCTTACAGCTAGTTAACTGCTGGTTAACTGTTGTTATGGGTGACTTTTATTAGGGCAGCCACAGGTAGCCAGCAACTCCATGGACATTCTGGGCTGGTTAAAGACCAATTCTGGATCTTCTGGTGAGGAAATCTAACATAGTGACCTCATTATACTTAAAAGAGTAAAAACCTGATGGCGTTGCCATGTGCTCGGGGGTCAAGCTCTGGGTTTCTAAAGCGCCTAGAGTTGACTTGTCGTAAATAGGCACTATATAAATAAATTGAATTGAATTGAACTGAAACCTTTCAAACATGGTTTACAACCTGCTCCGCCTGGTGGCTGCTGCAGCAACTGCACACTGACAGACAGACTGTCCCCTCCCTCAGCTTCCTGCTGATTGGCTGACAATCCTAGCCCTGCCACCTCTTCAGCTTCCTATTTTTACAGGATGTTTATAGATTTTCTGGAGTGAGTGATGTGTGAAGTTGTAGTTTTTTCTTCTTTTTCTAAAAACTGGACAGCACATGATGACAGCTGCTGAGCTCTGAAACAGACTGGAACCTTTTAATAAACGTCATTTATTACAAACCACAACAGCGTCTGTCTCATTATTTATACCACCTGGAAACAGAAGAGATCCTCCTTCTCTTCTTCGTTGATTTAAAGGTTTTTTTGTTTTGTTTTTTTGTTCCTGCGCTTTCCAGTGCTCACGCGCACAACAGAAACATGGCTTCCAGGTCTTGACGCCCTCTCCCTGCTGCTGCGCCGTCACTAAAAGAGATGGGGAGAGTGATTGCAGATGTGGCTTAGGTGCGTCCTCCGTCTCCCATTGGTGCCGCCCCCAGAGCCACTGAATCACCTCTCCTCTGCAGCTGAGCTGAACCACGCCCCGCCACCACAATGAAAAAGGCAAATAAACTTTGAACCAGTTGAAGATGATATATAAAATGTATTTCAAACATAAATCAAACATAACAGACTTGGCTGGATTCACTTTAAAAAAAAACTATCAGAGCCATGGGGAAAAAGAATTGTTCAAAGACCTAGAAACATCAGTACATGCAGTCAGACCGTTAAATCCAAAAGACATTTCTTTACTCACAAGTGGGAGCAGGATACTAATTTCAAACAATTAATGATAACTTCTAAATCATGTTGATTATCCAATGACTTTTTCATGAATGGAAAAGAAAAAAACAAAGTATGTATAGGTTATGTACGTTTAAAAAACAGTGGTCGACTCATAAATGCCCCCTTATGAGTCGACCACTTTTCTCTCAGTTCTGTTTCATTTACTTTCTAGTAATATAATAAAGTATGTTCAGTATCCCCATCATTATTAAGTAAACTGGCATTAGCAGATCAATAAATAAATAAATGAATAATCCATGGTGTTTCTTGTGAGAAATGGACATACTGTGGTGACATTTGTGATGCACAGAGGGGGGTGGTGGTTATAAGACAAAAAAAAAAGACCTCACACTCATTTAAAAAATCATCAAGCTGTCGCGAGTAGACGTCATGACTAGTTCGACTGCATTAAAAGTTCACAATTTGGTGACTTTGTAAATCTGGTGGTTTTCCTTACCCCCCATGATTTTTTTGTTGTTATTGGAGATTTTTCTGGTGTTTTGGAGAATCTGACATTACGCTGTTTTGGAGCCAAGATAAAGGAGGGTTGGACTTAGAGCTAACAGTTCTATCCCACATAACAGTCTTTTGGTTAAATTTGATATTCTAACATTTAACAATACAGGGCAAAAATGATTAATGTAAAGTGGATCTAGACAAAGATTTAAGTCATGAAGATATTTTGAGAAGTAATGGCCTCTTTCCATGGCAAAATTTAAACAAACCAAGAATCAACAGAAGAAAGATTCGTAGCTCTAAACATATTTAGGGTATTTTTAATCACTTTTTCTTCCATGATGTTATTCCTCTCTCCTACTGCATCCATTACAATGAAATGTAATGTAATTACTACCTTTGAATTAATTATTGAACTTTGCACATTTGTCCGCAATTGATGAAGTGAGAGGTGCCTTAATAGTGAAAGGACTCTGGAGCTTTATAGAGGTAATGATTTTAAGCTATTATTAAAATGTTCTATTGTTTCTGACTGCATGAGAGGCATTTGAATGAATCTAGGACTAAGGAAGGCATGTGATTGGATGATGAAAGCAAGGAGGCGGGACATGCGTCTGAACATGGCAATGTTTTTTTTTCTTTCTTTAGTGATGTTGGCAAAGAAAAAAGTTTGAGCCACGGTTGTTACTGTTTCTATGAAGTTGTTGCCGTTACAACCACTAATTACAGGGAGACTTAGGGACTTTTTAGGCCCAAGGGCATCCTCGAGCAAAGCAAAACATATCTGGGGCTCAAGCCCCCGAAGCCCACCCCTGCTGTTGCCTATGTGTAAAATCTGGCTATCATTCTAGTCTACGGAGATGAAAGCAGACGCACACACCACATATGTGTGGTTGCATCTTAACTGCAGAACATCAGTCTCCAATAGTCACAATAGGTTTATATGTTGTGTACCTGCCATCAACTTTTTTCCTTCATTAATGATAAATTGATAAACATCCTAAAAAGTGCTGGGGACATGTCCCCAGCTTCCCCAGCTAATCTGCTGCCCCTGACCTTAAGCTAGGTTGCAATGTGTCTGAGACCCCACCCTTTCCATCTTCATCATTGCTAGGGTTGGGCATCGAGTATAGATTGGAACCCGGGACTAATTTTCCGATTCTCCCGGTATCGTTTAAATTTTAAAAAGTCAATTCCTAGTTTCAATACCCAGTCAGCCAACTACAAGAAAAAGCCGCCAAACACCAACGAAGAAGAATCCGCCAGACGTTGTCGAGTTACCGCGCAACTATGGAAAGTGTGTGGTGGTGGTCTAAAGTGTAGCTTCACTTTAATAAAAACAACAACAACTCGGTTGCAATGTTTTTTAAAAAGATTATATCATGCACAAGGGGGTGCACGACTAAGATGATCAAACACCTCTGGATCCATGATGTACAATTAACAGAGTGACCCGTCCTTGACACTCTATCTTAATAGTTCAAAAACTGAAGTGGTTCAAATTGGTACTTCACATCAAATTCAACAGCAAAAGATTCTCAGCATTACCTTCTCTGGCCTGAACAATTCTCTTTCCAGTATGGTCACCAATCTTGGTGTTACTATTGATCCACATCTCACCTTTGAAAACTATATCGAGAATATATGCAAAATTTCATTCTTCTGTCTCCAAAGAATTTTGGCCTTTACTCTCTCTTTCTAATGCAGAATGGCTCGTCCATTACTTTGTCTCTTCCAGACTTGACTATTGCAACGTACTTCTCATTAAGAATTATGGCAAGAACATACAGAGATTACAGTATGTTCAGAACTATGCTGTCAGGATCCTGATGAGAGTGCGAAAACATGAACATATCACCCCTGTTCTCCAGTCTCTTCACTGGCTTCCCGTCGCTGCCTGGATCACCTACAGAATTTATCTGCTCACCATCCACTGCCTGTATGGTAATGTGCCATTTTATTTAAAAGACCTTGTCACTCTTCACTGTCCATCACGCTCTCTCTCTGTTCCTCCAACACCAAATTTCTTCATATTCCCAGGACTCACGCATCATGGGAGACCGGACCAATTCCTGCACCTTGGCTGTGGAACACTCTGCCTCCATATGTGAGAGCTCCACAGATCTTGAAACTCTTTAACACAGGCTGGAAAACTTATGTTTTTATGCCATTGTTTTTAATGATCTCCCTTTAAATGCTTTGTCCTGTTTTTATTTCTTTTTGCATTTGATGGACTCACTACTTTTATTTGTATTTTATATGAATTTTAATGTCCCTGTTTTTTATCTTATTAGTTGTTTTTTATCCCACTTTAGCACTTTGAGATTTTTTGTAAATGTAAAGTGTGTTATAAATAAAATTTATTATTATTCTCATCTTTTTTTTTTTTATTATTTTCCAGCAGGGGTTGAGGCTGGAGATTAAGACGGCACTAGCCTGTTGGATGGCAACTCTCTCCCTCGATGCTCTTATTTCAATCACGATACATCAGGACAGCCTCCACCATGACCGATATGGAACTTCCAGACTGCTGCCAGCAAGATCTGAACCCAATGAGTAGCCCATGCAGGTAGAACATGCTAGTCTTCCTGCAGCGGAGTGTCGGTGCTGGATGGAGTGGGGTTTGTACCTGTACTGCGGTGAGGAGAGTCATCTCCTGCCTGTTTGCCCTAATGTCTCCTGGGCTAAGGGGGGTACATAGAGGTCGGTGTTCCACCAGCCCCCAGTGATTATTGCTCTGCCTGTTTACTGCTCTGAACAGTCTGTATTTCCAGCGTCTGTGCGTGCTGGTAGTTTCTGTTTCCCTATCTCTTAGTTGACTCCAGGGCAGTGGGCAACATCATCTCTCCAGGACTGGCTTGTCGGCTCCGTCTGCTTTTCCATTGGCTTCCAGCGGCAATTGCTGTCCAGGCCATCAATGGGTCACCTATCTGTGGGGATTCCATGACCCACCTCATTGGTCCTGTCAAGCTCACAGTGGGGAACCAACTCAAACACCTCTCCCTCTTCGTCCTTTCTCACTCCCATCACCCCCTGGTTCTTGGATTACCGTGGCTCATCAAGACCACTCTCATCATCCACTCAAAGGGGGGAGACATGAAATTTCCCTCATTATCACCCAGCACCCACATCGTGGTTTTCACGTGTCTCCACGTCAGTTGAGAGCTGCTCCAGCGCTGCTGGTTCCTCAATTCACAGGGACTATCAGGACCTGGCGGCAGTGTTTAGCAAGGTCTGAGCCACTCGCTTCCCACCTCACCATCCATGGGATTGTGCCATCAACCTTTTAGCTGACACTTCACCCCACCCCACCCACCCCCAAGTCACAACTTGTCAGGTTTAAGCACCTAAAACATTCATATAACAACAAGGAAAGAAAGACAAGAGAGTTAGAATTCTTGTTGCTCGCAAGGAGAACGGACAGAGAAATGCTCAGTTACAATCTCCAACTGATCTGAACAAACTCCGCCGAACCCTCTCTTTTTATTACAATTGGGGTGTGCCCTAATTACATGACCTTTGCTGCTCTAAGGGGGAGGGGGAGAAACAGCAACAACGGTAACAACATAAACAGTTATATAGCGCACAATTTTATCTTGGAACAGAAACTGCATGCCCCGACTTTGACCTCTCGCTGGTT
>JBAMYA010000016.1:11349548-11382809 GCA_037176975.1 Arrhamphus sclerolepis
GTGTGTATTTATATCATATATTCTTGTATTACATGTTGTATATTGTCTGTCCTTCATTCCCATTGTCCCAATTTTCCTCATTTCCTCCTTACCTGGCTGAATGTGGCAGGGGGGTCCCCCTAAGAGCTGGATTCTGCTCAAAAGGAAGTTTTTTTTCTGGCCACAGATGGCGTTGCCATGTGCTCAAGGGTCATGCTCTGGTTCTCTAAAACGCCAAGAGATGACTTGTCATATATAGGTGCTATATAAATAAATTAAATTGAACTGATCCTGTTCTTCTGCTAAGCTGGGGATAGGCTTAGGGCTAAATGATAAACAGGACAGTGGAGGTATAAGCTTGCAGTTCCCTCTGTGATCATGGGGAATATGAACAAATAAAACTGGCGAGCTAGCCGCCCTGGTTAGAAATGATAGGACCTACATGTAGTGCAGCCTAGAGCAGACTGGGACTGTAAACAAAGTGGAAAGCGGAGGGGGACTGGCACCGTATTGGCCCTTTTCCACTAGTACCTACTTGGCTCAACTCGAGTCATCTCAGCTCTCCTCGCCTTGGTCTCAGTTGTTTTCCATTACAGCTCAGTACCACCTCGATGTGGGTGGGGCTTTCATGGTAAGGTGGCCTGAAACACGATGACGTTTTTATATGCAACAACTTCAGTCATGCGAAAACAATGGAGTACATTGAGGCATCCTTGTTGCACCAAGGATAAGGCTTGCTTGTCATTTTTAGCTGTATCAAAGTTTAGTTGTAAAAATAAAGTTGTAAAGGTAAAGTAAACAGCAGTTGCTGCTGCCGAGTTTTAATTATGGTGGGTGTGAAGGAGTTGCTCCAGGATGCAGCCAGGATGCAGCCAGGATGCAGGCCACTGATTGGCCTGCATCCTGGTGACGTTGCATTTTCAGCCCGACTCACCTCGGTTAGAACCCTAGACAAGCAGGTGCAAAAAAAGGAGGTACTAGCCAGTGCTATGTCCTAGTGGAAAACCCTTAAAACAGAGTAGATTCAAGCCGAGCCGGGTAGGTACTAGCGGAAAAGGGCCATATGTGAACATCAGATGGTGCAACCCAGGCCATGTGGCTGTGAAGACGTTCTGCTCTGCATCAGATCTACAACATGCGCCTGCATCAAGGGAAGGTGCCCTCCTTGTGGAAGACATCCTGACTGGTTCCAGTCCCCAAGAAGCCACATCCAAGTCAGCCAGAGGACTTCATAAACTGCAAGTAATGAAGACCGTGGCGCAACTCCCGCCTAACACCTCAGGTCCCAGGTCCAACACGCCTAGGATCCTCTCCAGTTTGCCTACCAGGAAAAGGGTGGAGGGATGGAGGGTGGAGGACAAAATAATGGATCTTCGGCACAATTCTGACTTTCACCTGGACAGACGGAGCGTCGCTGTGAGGATCATGTTCTTTGACTTCAGCAGCACCTTCAACACCATCCATCCCATCCTACTGAGAGACAAGTTGAGCAGCATGGGAGTGGACATGTACCTAGTCTCCTGGATTGTGGATTATCTCACTGAGAGACCATAGTTTGTGAGGCGGGCCGGCTGCACATCAGACACCGTGTTCTGCAGCACAGGAGCTTCGCAAGGGACAGTGCTCTCCCCTGTCCTGTGCACGCTCTACACATTCGACTTCCATCACGAGTTGGAGCTCTGCCACATGCAGATATACTCTGACCAGTATTAAAAGTGATGTTGGACATTTGGACAGACTGGCAAGGAGGGCTGGATCTGTGATGGGCACAGAGCTGGACTCTGGTGTCAGTGGCAGAAAGGAGGACCCTGGAGAAGACTCTGTCCATAACCCCCACTACACCAGACTCTGATGAGACAGGGGAGCACGTTCAGCTGCAGGCTGCTGTCTCTGAGCTGAGTCTAACTCCTGACTGGGTGGCCAGGGAAGATCACGATCAAACCCATACTCATGTGCACGTTACAACTGTTTGCATAGGAGTATATTGCACATCCTTTATTTTATATTTACACTTTACCATAATGCACTGGACTATTATGTTGTTACTAACTGAGTGTGTTTGTTGCTGATACTGACCTGCTTTCAGGCATGTAGCTGCTGAATTTCATTTGGGATCAATAAAGTATCCATCTATCTCTATCCCTCTGATGTCCTCAGTCCCGATCCTGTCCATCCCGGAACCTCATCATTTTTCTTCTACGTCCAACTCGTCCTCCTGTCTTGTCCTCAGGTCCAGGCTCTCTAAAGCAGACAACATCTCTGCTCTGTCCACCGTGTTCTCCCCCATTATGATCATCACTCTTTTCTCCATCAGTTCTTCTTCATCTCTTCCATCCTTTCCATTGCTCTGGACTGTTGACCCTCATTCCATCAATCCTTCTCCATCTCTGCTCCCTGTAGTTTCTCCGTTCCTCTGGTTCAACTCATTCACACTCATGGATTTCATCTGCTGCAGCTGATCTTCAATCCAGGACACACCTCCTCTTCTCCAGACGTTTCGTTGCCTCTCCAGATGTTCTTCCACCTCGCAGATGTTCCTCTGGCTCTCCAGATGCTCCTCCACCTCTCCAGATGTTCCTCTCACCACCGTCATGATTTGTGTCTATAAAGACACAATGTAGCTCCCTCTGACCTTCTCCATCAACATCCTCAAAACTAATATATCTCCCCCCCCCCCACTACTCTGCCCGATACCCTTTCTCTTACCCTGACTCCTATCTTGACTCCTACCCTACCCTGTGTGTTAAAAGTGTTTGTGTAAAGGTATGTGTGTGTGTTCATGAGTGTGTACACGTGTGTGTGTGTGTGCTGAAACAACAGGTGCAGTCAGGTTTCATCTTTATTGTTGCTCAGTAGTCGTTCATACAAAGGAGGAAGGTGTGTAGAGGAGCAGGACCAACACCAGGAACATCATGCTACCAAAGTATTAAATTTGTACAAAAATACTTTACAACATCCTGTTCCTTAAAGAAAAAATACAGTTTGGTAGGTGGAGCTACATGAAACCATCTGAACCACTATTAATGGCAGTGAAGTGCACGTATGCACGTGTGTGCACTTTGTTGAGGTGATTCACACACACACACACACACAGCTGTCAATCACAGAAGCACAGTGTTTATGGCTTTAGACCTCAGTCACCCAGCCTGCCTCAGCCCCGCCCCCAGCCCTGAAGACTGCCTGCTGCAGGTTTGCACATGGAGTCACATGGTGACTGGGGTCTACAGGTGGGTTCATGGTAGTCCTAACTGGGTCTGTCCACCTGGACTCTGACTAATGTCTACCTATGCTCCAGGTGGGTCCAGGTTTTTTTTTTCTGAGGGCCAGGTGCTCCTGAAACCATGGTCCTTTCTGAGCTCCTTGAGTCCACTTGTACCCTCCTGGTTTGAGGTGGACCTGGTGAACCTGCACAGGAGCCTCCCTCACTGATTAAATGTAACAATCTGATAACATAATTATATGGTTTTATTTTTCTGCTTCTCAGAATGATGGATCACATATTCTAATGAGAAGCTTTGATTTCTGGTTAAACGCTCCAATGCTGTAATCTGATTACTTTAGTAATCTGATGGTTCTAATCAGCTCACTTCCTTGTTGGTCGGACTATCCACCAATCAGTTTCAGATTCAGAGTTCTGGCGCCGTCAGCAATGCAGACCAGGTATTTCTGGCCATGGCCACAAACTCAGCTGGACTCCGCCCATGCATACTGGCTGTTAGTATTATCCACATTTAGCTGCACTGAGTTTCATCTCAGCTTTGTGCTAGGTAGCTCTGTGCAAGCCATGTGCTAAGTGATAAGCTTTGTGCTCTGAATGGGCTATGCTAGCCCTGTGCTCAGCATCTGCTAGCATCTGTTAGCCACATGCTAACCATATGCTATCACTGTCATCAGCATCTGCTAGTATCTGGTAGCCACATGCTAACCATATAATTGCAGTGTGCTTAAATTCCACAAACTTAAGTCTGTCATCAGCCAATGACAGCACTCTAATGGAGCCTGTTGAGGAACAGATTTTAAGTTCAGGTCGGGGGGGTGGGGGGGGATCCAACTGGCTGTTGATGCTGAGGGACAGTTTTGATTGGCCGGTGTTAATAGTGAGTTCAGACTGAGGTGAGAGCAGAAAGATGCAATTAATCCTTCGACACACACTCATACAAACCTCAGGACCGGGTCCTTAAGATCCTGATGGTCCAGCAGGACCAGGTCCTGAAGAGGGAAAGGTGAAGGTTTCGAGGTTCATGAATTTGGTGTGAACAGCGATGGGAACTGTTTTTAAATCTTTTTAGCCTCGGCTGCCATGGAAACAAACAAACAGAAGTGACAACAGTCAATCAGAAACACACCTATTGATTAGCATTATTACATCATTGTTACTGGGGGGGTAGGGTCAGTGAGGTGGGGTTGGGAGGGCATGCCTGTTTTCTGAGAGCTGATTGGTTCTTCTCAACATTAAAAAACAATCAGACAGGCAGGAAGTGATTGTTACTTCCTGATTGGTTCCAGCCAATCAGCTGTCTACTACTGTCCTGGCTGCCTGTTGGTTGAGGGAAGGAGAGGGGGCGGGACTATTGGGGTAGGTGGGGCTTAACTGGCCTGTGTGTAGCACATACATGTATACCCACACACACACACACACACACACACACACACACACACACACACACACACACACACCTACACACACACACATACACACAGTGTGGCCAGTCTGACAGGTGTAAACAGTAGAAAAAGAGTCTTATTGATCTGCTCAGTGTCATCATCATCTTCTTCATTATCATCATAATCATCATCATCGCTGCAGTCAGCAGTGTTTACAGCAGTGTTTCCCCTGGTCCTCAGGACCAGGGTCAGCCCTGATCCTGGTCCTCGGGACCAGGGTCTTAGAACACCGGCCTATGGCACAGAACTGAAAGGTAAAGCAGTCTGACCGGGGACACTTAATCCAGTCAGCTGTTCTCTCGCAGTCATGAGTATTATCAACCACAGATATTATTATTATTAATTATCTAGCTCCCAGAACCTCACCTCTGGTCTTTAATTCTCTTAACCTCTGTATTCTTTAGTTCCCCTAACCCTGGACCTGCTCCACTGCTTTCAGTGGTTCTTCGTTCTGCTCTGAGGTTCTGGGCTTAGTTCATCTAACACAAGTTCTCTGACTGGAGCATCCCTGGTCTCCTTGGCAACAGTAGTGCTGTTCAGCAGGTTCTAATTTCTGGACTCCATTCTGGTGGAATCAGGAACCATGGTTCTGAGCTTCAAACCTCAGCTCTAATATCAGCGGTTCCAGAACCATTAAACACACAACAAGAACATTGTTTTGGACAAGTAAGACCACCAGTAGGGCTCAGGTCTCAGTAGAAACGGGAACCATGGTTGTGACTCCATGAAGACCACTATGACCAGTAAAACTGAGACCATGAAACAGAACCATGTCTTGAACCAGCATTGGTACTGACTTTGCTGGGGCATGAATCATGAACCATCAAGACCAGAACCAATGTGTCCTTTACCCAGCAAGACTACAAGTAGTTCATGGCTTCTAGAATCAGATCTACGGCTTACAGAATCAGAACTACAGCTTCTAAAACCAGAACCATGGTTTCTAGAATCAGAACCATGGTTTCTAGAATCAGTACCATGGCTTCTAGAACCAGAAACACAGGTTTTAGAATTCAAACTAGCATTATTCTAGACCATCAGCTGTGGTACTGGTTTTAGTCGGGCCAGAAAGCCTGGCATTGACCTGAACCTGTGACCAGGGCTCTGGGTTAGTGGGACCAGTAGCTGTTATTCCAGTGGGCCGCGGGACAAGTAGCTGTGGTTCTAGTGGAACCAGGAGCTGTGGTTTCAGTGGGACCAGTAGCTGTGGTTCTAATGGGTCCAGTAGCTGCAGTTCCAGTGGGACCAGTATATTCCAGTAGCTGTGGTTCCAATAGGACAGGAGCTGTGGTTCTAGTAGGACCAGTAGGTCCAGTAGCTGTGGTTCCAGTGGGACCAGTAGCTGTGGTTCTCGTAGGACCACTAGGTCCAGTAACTGTTGTTCCAGTGGGACCAGAAGCTGTGGTTCCAGTAGGTTCAGTAGCTGTGGTTCCAGTGGGACAAGTAGCTAAATTAAGTGAAAATGTGAGCAGTTTCTTCAGTGTGCTTTCAGGTCAGAGTTGATCCAGATCCAGAGAGGGTGTGCAGCACCATAGAGGTCCACTGTGAACCAGTACACACACATCTAAACCAGTTTGATTCTCCTCAGTGACCTCTCCAATCCAGTCTGGTCAGTTTTTCTCTGCTATAAGGAATTATTAGTAATTTGCCCCGCCTCAAGCCCTACCCCCACCCCCAACCCATCTCCTGGTTGACTCCACTTGATTGGACCTCCATCTTCTCCCTGGTCCACTGAAGGCTCCGACAGTCCCACGTCGCAACTGATTGGCTGTGAGGAGTGGCTGCTTTTGGTGGTGTTGTCATTGTGATTGGTCAGTGGGGAGGAAGAGGCGGGGTTTCGACTGATGACAAGCTCCAAGCAGTTTGGAGACTCTGCGATAAGGGGAACCACAAGGCAGCAGTCAAAATCCCTGGTCCGGACGTGGTTAATCTGGAAGACAAAAGGTCCGCACATGGTTAATCTGGAAGACCAAAAGGTCTGGATGTGCTTAATCTGGAAGAGAAAAAGTTGGGATATGGTTAATCCAGTAGAGAAAAGGTCTAGATCAGAGGCGATTTCTCTTAAACTGCGAGGGGAGCTCAACTTCCCCTAAAATGTCAAAAATCAAATGGTCAAGTATGTACAGTTATGTTAACATTTCATTGACTATCAATGCGTTAGAACACGTACATCATGAAGATGAGTTCGTTCAGAAGCATCAATGCCATAGAGTTCAAGAAATTGTTTTCTTATATGGTCTATGATCAATGCATTTGCCGGTAGAAGCTGAGCATCCATGCATTTTAATAAGATGGCATGGAACAGTTTTTTTTCATTGCCTCAAAACTCGACGGTCATTGGATAAATGCCACAATTTTGTCCTGCCCCCAGATGCTCAGCTTCTCTGGGGGTTATGCTGAGCTTTTGCATGATGATTGGAGGATCAGTCAAAAGGCTGAATTCCGTCTTGACTGACAGCTATTTTGAGATATACACCTCCACTTAATAATTGGGAGCTCAGTCCCATCACAGATTTTGCAAGTGAAGTCAAAAGACAAACTGCAACCCATTTCTTGGTATTTGTTTGGCGAAATTAATTTACCATTTCCATTTTTCATTTCTTACACTGTAAACAAAATACACTCATAGTATTTCCTTGTTTCAGTTTAATATGGTTTCATTAGTTCGTCCCAATTCTTCCAGACGTTCCGAGAGTCCCCTGCATTTAGATAGCGGCTCCCTGACACCCGCATGTCAGATAAAAAGTCCCTGAAACTAAAGCAAGCAGCCACCAGCGCACCTAAATGCTCACAGAGGTGAGACAGACTTTCTTCCCAATTGCTTGTGGGAAGGAGAGGGAGAGAGAGGCCATGCCACAGAACGCCAGAAAAACAGTAAAAGTCACAGCTCAAACTTTTCTGTCCACCACTATCAAGAACTGCATCACAGAAGGAAAGGAGAGGGGGAAAAAACAACAACAAAAAAACCCCAAACTCCTGTCATTCACATTCATTTCTGAATTAACCTATAAATAAATTGACAAACTTCATGAGGTAAACTGACAATACGTTTTCCCTCTCTGAAAGACCAGAAGGCCCCACTGGTCTAGATGGGGTTAATCTGTTAGAGAAAAGGTCAGGACGTGGTTACATCTCAGTTTTTCACCATTAGTTTTGTTGGCAGATGCCAAAGGTTTGCTTTCATACTTTCATTGGTTGGTAAAACCCACGTCTGATAACCAGCGACTCTAACATACTTTATGTAGTTGTGGGACATGTTTTTCTCTTTCTTTCCATTTTGTACTGCTAAAAATTTTTACAATACATTTATCATGACCCCTGAGTGCCCAAATCTTTCAGAAATGTTGCGGTAAATTATAAAAATAACAATCCTTTGCATATATTTTAGACTTTGGTTTAATTTGTGTAAATTATTTTGATTGGAAATTGCAAATGCTTGGAGCGCCTGAATAATAACAGATCAAAGAAGCTCCACGTCTGTCCTTCATGATCATGTGACAAGGGTTAGGAGACTGAAAGATCTCTCCAGAAGATGGAAGGAACTGATTCAGGATGAGAGGAAGAACCTGTCTGCTTCTACTGGGAGAACTGGAGGAAGATACTGGTGAAACCAGTGAAGTCCTGTTTGACCAGAAAGAACCAGATCTGGATGAGAGACAGCTGCCTCTCCATATGTCATGTTCTGCAGTATTTAGGTAATATCCATTGCAAATAACAGCACACTAGAAGCAAGTTTTCAAGAAATTGAAGATGTTTCAATGCTTCTACATAAAGTATCTGAAACTGTACCTGTAATATTCGGTCGTAGGCGTGCAGGCCGCCTCGGTCAGCTGGGCCTCCTTGTCGTATATTATTAACATAGACACCGCGGTCCAACAAACCATCAGAAACACTGAAACCAAAGTCCTCCAGGTCTGAGTCCTTTTCCAGAGTGAGCTACAAACACAAAGACACCGTTAAATTTGCCAGATCCTGATCCATCTTTGTGGATTGAAGCACCATCTCTGGTCACCTTGTGTAGTTCCACAGGGTTCTGGTTCAAGATGTCATTCACTTCCTGCCTCATCTTCCTCATGGCAAAGGCCCGGCGCTGAGGATCTGAGGGCAGGGTGTTGGAGCGAGGGGTCACCTGAGAAAAATGAGAAAAACAGTCATCCTCGTGGGTAGCTATTTAACGTGATAAGATCCACCAGTCAGCCAGAACATTAGGAACACAAGTTCAAACTGTATCACCAACAACATGAGCCGTCTGGCATGACGAACAACTGGGAGATCCTGGAGGGCCCTGGGGAGGTTAGGAGGTCTATGGGCTATCAGGTGGTCTATGGACTGTGAGGGGGTCTCAGAGGGCTGTGAGGAGGTTTAAGGGCTATGAGGAGATCTGTGAGGAGGTGTGTGGATTCTGAAGAAGTCTGTGGGCTATGAGGAAGTCTGTAGGCTGTGAGGAGGTCTAAAAGGGCTGTGAGAGGTTCTGTGGGCTGTGAGCTTTAAGAATTTCTCTGAGGCATGTAAGGAGGTCTATGGACTATGAGGCTGTCAGTGGGCTGTGAGGAGGTCTCTGAGGGGAGCTAGGAGTTCTGATTGCTCTAAGGTGGTCTGTGGGCTTGAGGAGATGTGTGGGCTGTGAGGAGGTCTGTGGGTGGTGAGGATATCTTGGTGGGATATGAGGAGGTGTGTGGGCTGTGAAGAGGTCTCTGAGGGCTGCAAGGAAGTCTGTGAGCTGTGAGGGGATCTCAAAGGCCTGATGAGGTCTGTGGTTTGTGAGGATGTCTGAGGGCTGTGAGAATTTCTCTGAGGACTGTGACAGGGTCTGTGGGCTGTGAGGAGATCTGTTGGGCTGCGAGGAAGTCTCTGAGTAGGTTTCTGAGGGATGTGAAGAGGTCTGTGGGGTATGAGGAGCTGTGAGGGCTGTAAAATGGTCTCTTAAGGCTGTGAGGTCCATGGGCTGTGAGGAAGTCTGTGGACTATTAGGAGGTCTGTGGGCTGTGAGGAGATCTTGTATAGCTATGAGGAGGTCTGTGGGCTGTGAGGAGATCTCTCAGGGCTGTGAGGACGTCTGAGGGCTATGAGAATATGTCTGATGATTGTGAGGGTGTCTGTGGGCTGTGAGGAGGTCTGTGGGCTTTGAGGAGATCTCTGAGGGCTGTGATAAGTTGTTTGTATTGTGACGAAGTCTGTGGGCCAATAGGAAGTCTGTGGACTGTGAGGAGGTCTGTGGGCTGTGAGGAGATCTTGGAGGGCTGTGAGGAGGTCTGTGCGCTATAAGAACGTGTCTGAGGACTGCAAGGAGGTCTGATGCCTGTGAGGAGGTCCTGGAGGGCTGTGAGGATGTCTGAGGGATGTGAGAATATCTCTGAGGGCTCTGAGGAGGTATATGGGCTAGGAGAAGGTCTGTGGGCTGTGAGGAGGTCTCAGAGAGCTGTGAGGAGTTTTATGGGCTGTGAGGAGGTCTCTGAGGAGATATCTAAGGGCTGTGAGTAAGTCTGTGGGCTGTGGGGAGATCTTGGAGGGTTGTAAGTAGGTCTGTTTGCTGTTAGGAGGTATGAGAGCTGTGAGAAGATCTATGGGATGTGAGGAGCTCTGTGGGCTGTAACAAGGTCTCTGAGGGCTGTGAGGTTGTCTTTGGCCTGTGAAGAGGTCTGTGACTTTACCCAGACTACCTGAAGTCCAAAGAGACTAGAAATAAAATTATGTCTTGTATTGTCTGGTTTTGCTGATGAAGGGTGCATGTGTTTTCAGATGACCCAGAAATCCTGGTGGCATCTTTGCCCGTTAGAAGGTCTGATGTTGTGGCTGATCAGTGAAACAGGATCATGAAGCCATGTTCAACGGTCAGGGTTGGTTTAAGGGGTTTGGTTTGTTCAGGGTTAAATATGTGGGGTTTGGTTGGGATCAGGTTTAAAGAGATGGGGTTTGCTTGGGGTCAGGGTTAAATAGGTGGGATTTGGTTGGGTTAGGTTTAGGGTTAAGCAGGTGGGGTTTGGTTGGGTTCAGCTGCTCTGTGTACCTGTGGTTTAGAATTGCTGCGTTCTTGGAAGCTTGCTTGACGACCCAGTGTGTTGCGCACAGGGGTGGGGTCATGGTTCAGACTGAGGGTGGAGCCAGACATGATGGTTGCCTAGAGACAGCCAATCAGAACACCAGTAAGACACCCAAAAAAGGCAAATGGTATAGAAAGCACGTTGATGTTGTTTCTACACGCCTTTACTCTTCTTGGTCTACCATCATCTCACCTTGGTTGACTGTCGTCTCTAATGGGTCAACCACATCTCTACTGGTCTACCACATCTCTACTGGTCTACCACATCTCTACTGGGTCTACTACTATTGTCTCTACAGGGTCTACTACCATTGTCTACTGGGTGTACCATATCTCCACTGTGTCTACTACTATCATCTCTACTGGGTCTATAATGTCTCTATTGTGTATATTACTATTGTCTCTACTGGGTCTACCATCATTCGACTTGCTCTACTGTTGTCTCTACTGGGTCTACCAGGTCTCTACTGGGTCTTCTACTATTGTGTCTCATGGGTCTACCATCGTCTCTACTGGGTGTACCGTTGCCTCCACTGACTACACCAATGTCTCTGTCACAAAAAATCTGAAACTCTTCTTTACTGGGCCTACCATGTTGTCTCTACTGAGACTATCATTGTCTCTACTTAGTCACCTACGATTGTCTCTACTGGTCCTACCACATCTCTAGTGAGTCTACTCCTATTATCTCCACTGGGTATACCATCGTCTATACTGGGTTTGCTATTGTCTTAACAGGGTGTACTTCTATCGTCTCAACTGGTTCTATTATCAGCTCTACTGGGTCTACTACTATCTTCTTGACTTGGTCTACTAAATCGTCTCAGCTGGGTCTACTATTGTCTCTACTTGGTCTACTACGATCATCTTGACTGGATCTACTACTATTGTCTCTACTGAGTGTACCATCGTCTCTGCTGAGTTTTACTCTTGTCTCCACTAGGTCTACTATCGTCTCTACTGGGTCTGCTGTCGTCGCTACTGGGTGTACTGTTGTCTCTACTGAGTGTACTGTCGTCTCTACCATAAAAACATCAAACTTGGCCCTACTGAGTCTACTATTGTCTCTACTGAGTGTACCATCATCTCTATGAGTGTACCATTGTCTCTACTGGGTCTACAATTGTCTCTACCGAGTGTACCATCATCTCTACTGAGTGTACAATAGACTCTGCTGAGTCTACTATTATCTCCACTGAATCTACCATTGTCTCTACTGAGTGTACCATCGTCTCTGATGAGTACTGTTGTCTCTGCTGTCTGTACCATCACTTCTACTCAATCTACCATTGTCTCTACTGAGTGTACTATCATCTCTACTGAGTGTACTGTCACCTCTACTGAGTGTACTGTTGTCTCGACTGAGTGTATTGTCTTCTCTACTGAGTGTACCATCGCCTCTAATGAGTGTATGTCGTCTCTAAGGAGTGTAACATTGTCTCTGAGTACCGTTATCTCCATTGAGTGTACCGTTGTCTCTAATGAGTGTACCGTCATCTCTAATGAGTGTACTGTCGCCTCTACTGCGTATACCATTGTCTCAACTGAGAGTACTATTGTCTGTACTGAGTGTACCATTGTCTCAAATGAGTGTACCATCATCTGTAATGAGTACTGTCGTCTCTCTCTTGTAAAAGGATCTAATGTTTCGACAGGAAGGTGCGGATGTTTGAAGGTCTTTCCTAGAAGGATCTGCTCTTGTGTACGATGTTTGCAGGTATTAACTTCATCTAGGTCAGGGGTGGCCAACTCCAGTCCTCGACGGCCTCGGAGCTGGCCACCCCTGATCTAGGTTTACTGAAAAGGTGGAAACCTACAGTGTTGGTGGGTCCATTGATCAGCTCTACTGCTGTTAACTCAATCTTCTGTTGTTCTCAGAACTAAAACCAGGATCTAGAATTGTTTTATGGACCTGGTCAGATCTGCAGACCAGAATAATCATCATATCTTCACCAAGGTTAGTTTTGAATCCACTTCAGGTTTGTGGTTAGCATTATACTTCATCATATGTAAGATGTTGAACCAATCAGAACTGAGGACTCATGGAACGCATGCGAGATTCACAGAGCTGCTTCATGTCTGCCAAAGCAGAAAACAACAACTACCTATCAGGCCTTGCACAAGCTGTAAGAACATGCCGTTCTCAAACTGCCATGCCTGATGCAACATGACTCTGCCACATGATTGGTCAGAAGCTGTTCTGCTATTAGAGTGCAGTTAGACACATTCAGAACCAGCACAAAGGTGTGACGGTGGAGGTCCAGTTAGAGAAGAGGAGAAGGGTTAGTACGGAGGAGGACGATACCAGAGTCAGGATCTGCGTCTCCTTCCCAGACTCCTGGAAGAGAATGAGTCAAACCTCTATTTTACTGATGGATTTACACACAGGGACATGGGCATGGACACATTCAGACTGCCAAAACCACAGAACTGACACCAGAGAACCACCAAAGCCAAAGAACCACAAAAAACACCAAACTGCTGCATCAAAGAACCACAGACTCAACAGACCCACAGAACTACAGACACCACAGAACTTCAGATGCCAAAGAACTACAAATACCACTGAACTAAATACCACTGAACTACAAAAAACACAGAA
Organism: Arrhamphus sclerolepis; assembly: GCA_037176975.1. Classification (NCBI taxonomy): domain Eukaryota; kingdom Metazoa; phylum Chordata; class Actinopteri; order Beloniformes; family Hemiramphidae; genus Arrhamphus; species Arrhamphus sclerolepis. Next base: position 11,362,835 of record JBAMYA010000016.1, read on the forward strand.
CTACAGACACCACAGCACTCAAAATACCACAGAGCTAAAAATACCAAAGAACTATATACTCCACAGAACTATAAACACCACTAAACTACAAATACCAAAGAACTATAAACTCCACAGAACTACAAATACCAGAGAACTACAGAAGCCACAGAACTACAAATACCACATTACTACACACACTGCAGAACTACAAATAACATAGAACTACAAATACTTCAGACCTACAGACATCATAGAAACACAAATACCAAAGAACTACAGATTCTAAAGATCTACAAATACCATACAACTGCAAATACAAAACTACAGATACTACAGAGCTACAAATACCACAGAACTACAAATACTACTGAACAACAGAGACCACAGAAATACAAATACCACAGAATGACAGATATCACCGAACGATAAATTCCACAGAGCTACAGACACCACAGAACTGAAAGTACCACTGAACTACAAATACCACATAACTACAAATTCCATGTAACTACAAATACCACAGAACTACAAATGCCACAGAACTACAAATACCACAGAACTACAGACGCCACAATACTACAAATACACAAACCGCAGGACTACAAATAACATAGAACTACAAATATTCCAGAACTCTACACATTACAGAACTACAAATGCCATAGAACTACAGACATCTCAGAACTACAAATACCAAATACCTACAGACACCACAGAAATACAAATAACACAGAGCTACAAATGCCATAGAACTACAAATACCACAAAACAACAGAAGCCATAAATACAAATACCAGAGAACTACAAATACCACAGAACTACAGACACAACAGAACTACAAATACCATATAACTACAAATACCACAGAACTACAGATGTCACAAAACTACAAATACCACAGAACTATAGAGGGCCAACAGAACTATACCACAGAACTACAAATACCAGAGAACTATAGACTCTACAGAACTACCTAAACCACAGAACTACAGACACAACTGAACTACAAATACCATAACACCACAAAAACCACACATCTACAAATACTATAGAACTACAGACACCACAGAACTTCAACTAACATAGACCTACAAATACCAAAGAACTATAGGTGCCACAGAACTACAAATATCACAGAACTACAAATTCCACAGAACTAGATATAGAACTGAAAATGCAGGAAAGCCTAGCATAAATTGAGGAAAAGAAAAGAACTACACCACAGAAGTACAAATACCACTGAACTACAAATACCATAGAACTACAGATACCACACATTCAAACTGCCAAAACCACAGAACCGACACCAGAGAACCACCAAAGCCAAAGAACCACAAAAAAACACCAAATTGCTGCATCAAAGAACCACAGACTCAACAGACCCACAGAACTACAAATACCAGAGAACTACAGATTCCAGAGAACTACAAATACCACATAACTACAAATTTCACAGGACTACAGACGCCACAGAACTTCAGACGCCAAAGAACTACAAATACCACTGAACTAAATACCACAGAACTACAAAAATCACAGAACTACAGACACCACAGCACTCAAAATACCACAGAGCTACAAATACCAAAAAAACTATATACTCCACAGAACTACAAATACCACTGAACTACAAATACCAAAGAACTATATGCTCCACAGAACTACAAATACCAGAGAACTACAGAAGCCACAGAACTACAAATACCACATTACTACACACACCACAGAACTACAAGATACCGCAGAAGTACAAATACCACGGAACTACAAATACCACCGTACTTGCACTATTACTGTTGTGGCCTGGATAAATCTGTCTTGCTAGCATCAGTGAGGAGAAGCAACTGTTGCTTCTGGTTGTCATGGTTGCCATGATCTCCTCACCCCAATGCTGACAGTTAATCTACCAATACAAAGGGGCTGAATATCTAGCGTAAACTCTAAAGAGCCTTTCTGTTGTATTTTTTCTATTTTTAAACATTCTAAGAGATAAAAACAGAAGTCATTCAAACTAATTCACACTCATGTTGGAAAATATGACCCAGATGTTATGGACAGGTTCTACTGGACCACAGGGACCAGAGGTCAAAACCAGGTTTGGGAGATTATTGATGGCTAAATTTCTGATCATTCTGTCAGCTGTTGCTGTCGATAAAGATTCAGACTGGCCTATGGTATCTGGTGATGCGTGTACCCATGGTTACTGTAGCTTCCTCACCTCAAGCTCTCGCAGTATGCCGCTCTGTCCACATGTCTCCAGATCCTCCAGAGCCTGAGACCAGAAGTTCTCCTCCTGGTCTGGGTCCGTCCCATCGTGACCCACCAAGAACCTGATGGACCAGAAATCACAGATGAGCCAATGAGAACAGGAAGAACCTAAGACAGACTGGATCTCACTGGTTCAGACTGGATCAGACTAGTTCAGAAAGAATCAAACTGGATCAGATTGGGTCATACTGGGACAGACAGGTTCAGATTGTGTCAGACTGGGATAGAATGGGACAGACTGGGTCAGACTGGGATAGACTGGGTCAGGTGTACCTGCTGTCAGAGATCAGGCCAGTGGGATGGTGAGAGCTGAAGCAGACAGAAACACACCTGTTAATGTTAGCTCTATGCTCTATTGTTTTGAATAAGGAATGCTAAGTTCAGAAACACACATTAGAGCACATTTTCGTAGATTTGCGTCTATTTTATCATAGAGTCTCAGCTGTTTCATCGGAGACTCTTAGATGTTTTATCGAAGGCTCTCAGCTGTTTGACCGTTGACTCTCAGCTGTTTCATCGAAGGCTCTCAGCTGTTTGACCGTTGACTCTCAGCTGTTTCATCGTAGGTTCTCAGGTGTTTTATTGTAGACACTCAGCAGTTTTATTGTAGACTCGCATCTGTTTTACCCTAGACTCAAAGCTGTTTTATCACAGATTCACAGCTGTTGTCTCGTCAACTTTCAGCTGTTTTATCATAGACTCTCAGCTGTTTTATTGTAGACTCACATCTGTTTTATCATAGACTCCCAGCTGTTTCATTGTTGACTCTCAGGTGTTTTGCCATAGGCTCTGAGGTGTTGTATCGGAGATTCGGGTGTTTTACTGTAGACTCTCAGCTGTTTTTTTGGAGACTCGGGTGTTTTACTGTAGACTCTCAACTGTTTTATTATAGATTCATTTTATCTTGTTAATTTTCAGCTGTTTTATCGTAGACTCACAGCTGTTTTATCGTGCAGTCTTTTCAACATCTGGAAACTCTTTCATGTAGCCTGGTTATAAAAGGTACAATATGAGGAGAGACCCAAGTTAACCCATCTCCTATAATTAGTGTCCATGTTATTTGGAGTAAAATCTGGATCATAACAGCACCATTTCAGGATCTTTGCTTCTTCTATCATATCATATGTAGTTAACACATTCCACCATACTTTTAAAGGTAAGTTGATCCATTTATTTCCTGATTCCATAGTCTTTTGTCTCCTAATCTAGCTTAGATTGGCACCATCCTAGACATGTTTTCTTCAATTTCCTTCCATCTTGCTTTGTACTCTGGGGCACACCAACAAAATAGGATCCTTAACTGGGCTGCCATGTAGTAATCTTTTAGACAGGAAAATATTAGTCCACCCTAGTCTTTTGCCAATTGAAGAGTTTAACAACGTATCCTTGGTTTTCTCCCTTGCCAGATGCATTGTGATATTAATTTATCCCATTCATTAAATTGTTTGTCATTAATCTCACTTGGAAGGGTCTAGAATAAATATAGAATCATTGGCAGAATATTCATATTTATTGTTTTAATCTGAGATTCAAAATTTAATATCGGAATCAGGTTCCATCTCTGTGTGTTTTTCTTTAATTCCTGGTATAGTAAGTCAAAATTTAAGCTGTATAGTTTTGATAGATTTTTCCGGATGATCACTCCCAAGTATTTAATGTGCTCTAATTTCCAATTTAGTTGAGTTCTGGAGATAATGTCCTGGCTAGTTTTGTAATTGAAACTTATTATTTGGATATTTAATTTATAGCCTGAGACTGCACCAAAGGCATCTAAAAATGATAGCAGTTTCAAAATGGAATTTTCAGGGTTTGATAAAGTGATGAGTACATCGTCTGTAAATAAAGAAATCCTTAGTTCTCGGTCTAACATTTTTATACCAGCAATCTTATTCTGAGTGATCCCCTGGCTTAATGATTCAATAAACAGCGCAAACAACAGAGCGCTCAGTGGGCAGCCCTGCCTAGTCTCCCTTTCTAGGCCAAATAAGTTTGATACAGCTCCATTTATTTTTATTTTGGCTTTTGTTTGTTATATAGATCTTTAATTGATTTAACAAACACTGGACGGAATCCAAATTTGCTTAATAGCTGATATAAAAACTCCCAACTGACTTGATCAAATGCCTTCTCTGCATCAACGCTTAGCATTACACATTCTTATTCTTAGCGTTACGAGTTCTTTTTGGTTTATATGTTCAATCATATGCAGTGTTCTGCGAGTACTGTCTTGTGTCTGTCTTTGTTGAATGAAGCCTGTTTGATTGAGACTTATTATTTGAGGAAGAATATTTTCAAGACTTTTTACCAGAATGTGAGTGAAGATGTCTTGGTTCTCTTGGTTCAGGACACTAATTGGTCTATAGCTTCCACAGTCTAGTTTACCCTCCTTTGGAATCAGAGAGATTGTTGCTTCTTTCCAAGAGTGAGGAGTAACACCAGTTTTAAGCGCCTGATTGTATGTAGTTTTCATTCTAGGGATGAGTAAATCTTTCATCTCCCTGTACCACTCTGCTGGAAAACCATTAGGGTCCTGGTGCTTTATTGATTTTTGAATGTGCAATTGTTTTTTTAATGTCTTCGTCTGTTATGTCCCTAATTAAAGACTTATTTTGTTCCATATCCATCCTGGAGAGTGTTATGTGGTTCAAAACATTTGTCTCATCCCCATCTGTTTTAGGTTTAGATGTATATAAAAATTTTGAAAAACTTACTGGATTTCTTTTACTTTGCAATGTATTGAATTTGTTATGGGAATTCTATAGATCGCATTCTCTGTCTGTTTTTTTTTTAAATTATAATCTAGTAATTTAGAAGATTTTCCCCGTTTCATAGTACTTTTGTTTTATGTCATCAGAGTAAATTTTGTTCAGGTCATTCTTTATCCTATTAATTTCCATTTTTGTTCCCTGCATTAATGTCTTTTTGTGTAAACTCCAATTTTTCTAATTCTGACTGTAACTGTTAAACTTGTACTTTTATTTTTTTTAAATTTAAGCAGTAGCCTATTATTTTTCCCCTTAGAACCACTTTACAAACATCCCAGAGTACCTGCGGAGACACATTGTTATTTTCTTCAAAATATTGGTTGATATCTTCCTACCTCTCACCAATAATTGTAACAGATCATTCTTAACTGGAATTTTTCATGACAAGTTGAAAATAGCCAAGGTGTTTTCCAGTCCATAAAAGTGGTGATAAGCAAATTTTAACAAATTATAGACCTATATCATTGATACCACAATTTTCAAAAATTCTGGAAAATAATTTCATTAAAAGGCTGGCCTCCTTCCTTAATAAAAACAATATATTAAATGAACACCAGTATGGTTTCAGAAACAACTTTTCCACAACTCTAGCTGTGATGGAGTTTGTGGAACACATTGCTGCAGCAGCTGACCAGAAACTTAATACAGTGGGTGTGTTCATTGATTTACGTAAGGCATTTAACACTATCGACCATGTACGATTACTGGGAAAATTTGAACAATATGGCTTACGGGGTTACATATCAGTGGTTAAAGAGTTACTTAAGTAATAGGTTACAATATTTGCAAATTAACAACACAGTCACAAATTGAAACTACAAAATGCGGTCTTCCTCAAGGCTCAGTCCTGGGACCTAAATTATTCATACTTTATTTAAATGATATTTTTACAGTATACAGTATTTTGAAATTTATAATGTTTGCTGATGATGCAATGTTTGCTGTAAAGAATATGGACGAACTAATACAAATAGTAGAAAAAGAGCTAGCTGAGTAAAAAAAAAGTGGTTTGATTATAATAAGCTATCCTTAAATAAATACAAATTTATTTTCTGGTAATCGGATCTACAACAAAGCAAAGTTACATATAAACTGAGTTGAAAACAGAGTTTATGAGACAATATTTTCAGGTATCATTTTGGACAACAAACTTAGTTGGAAGCCTCATATTGAATTAGAAATAAAATTGCAAGAACTATTGGAGAATTGTTTAAAATAAAAGACTTAATAAATGTAAAAGACTTGCATATTATATAGGTTATGCCCTTTGTCATATTGCTCAGAAATATTGGGAAACACAAATGAATAAAATAAAAAAACTATTGACATATTACTTAAGTTCGGCTTATTAATAAAGTGGGATACTGTGAACCAACTAATAAACATTTTGTCCAAAGTAATACTTTAAAATTTAAAGACATTGTGTATATAAAAATACTGGAAATAATGTATAAAGTATTCTGGAATTCAGAAATAATTTAAGTTAAGAGAGAGTAAATATTATTTATGAGGTTTGTTAATTTTTGAACATGCTAAAGAGGAAAGTAAAGTAAAATCTAGATGTATTTCAGTTATTGGTCTAAAATTGTGGAATGAATTGAATGATGATCTCAAATTATGTGCTGTTGTGGTAAGCTTTAAAAGACTCCTAAAATGTAAAATTATAAAAGCTTGTACGGTTATCTAGATATATATGTATGGTGTAACCATGTATGTATATAATGTGAGTATGTGTATGTATGTGTATACATGCATATTTAAATATAAACGAGTGTATGTATCTTTCATTACTGTAGTTGATGAGTCCATAAAGGAGGTAAGTAAGTATAAGCCTTGGCTTCAGTCTATTCCTGTTTTGGCAAATTACTGGTTTGTAAATTAGTATTTTGTTTCGCTTTCTTTTTTTGTAATGTCCTTAATTTACCAAAATAAAGTTAATCTGAAAGTTAATTTCAAGTTAATCTGACATCTGTTCTTATCTGATCGCTCATTTGACCTAGCGTCCAATTATTCCTCCTGTTTTACAAGTCCAATATTCCATTCATGTAGACAGGAGATCAGATAGATCCATTGTACCACTACTGCAATTTGTGACCCTGCACGTCCTTTTGAAACATTAGGTAGTAATCTAGCCGAGAATAAACTAAATGTGGATGGGAGATGAAGGTAAAGTCCTTTTCAGTCGGGTTCAGATCCCTCCATATGTCTGAAAGATCAAGCTCCTTTATCATTAGTTTTACATTTTTCTTTTCTCCTGAGTGGTATGGTTTTGGTGTATCCAGAGTTGTGTGTAGTCTATCATTAAAGTCACCACCACAGATTAGGGTTCCCTCTGCATCTGAGACTAGTAGCTCAAAAATGTGTTTAAAGAATTTCCAGTCAGACATTGGAGGAGCATAAACATCCAAAAGAGTGACCAGAGCTCCCTGTAGATAACCACAGATCAGAACAAATCTCCCACCTGGATCTTTTTTAACATATGCACATTCAAATTTCAATTTCCACGCTTCTCTTTGAGCCATGTCTGTACGAAGACGAATATTGATTAAATGCCCATCTTTAAGTTTTTCTTGTTCTGGATCTGATAAGTGTTTCTCCTGGAGGAGAGTCACATCTATTTCTTCCCATTTTAATTTTGCCATAATTTTGCTTCTTTTAATAGGATTTCCTAGGCCATTTACATTATAGGTACTTACTTTAATTGACTTGGTATTTTGTATTGTATGTCATCTGAGTATATGTTGACACCTGCGTGTTGGAAAATAAAAAGCATCCCACCCTCCTGGTGCTATCAGTAACAGTAGCACAAACATGAACAACTACACCAAAACAAAGAACATCATAACAAAAAATCATATCACCTTCCAGTAGTAAGGCCTCTTTCCTGGCCTCATACCTCAGTTGGAATATGACAATAGAGGGAAAGTCTCTTCCTCCTGGTGGAGAAAGAGGGCCCTCTGCAGCCTTTATGCTGTTGGGCAGGACCATAATGTCCATGATGTCCCAACTTTAAAGCTTCATTCCTTATGCCTGTATTATTTTCTGCCCACTAAGAATAATAATAAGAATAATAATATAACCTACGTAGCCTAACAGGGAATACCTTTGTATTCTTCTAAACATCTCTGTCCAATCAATTAGGGATGACAAAATGTCAGCCCATTTCTTCCTTATGTATATAGTACTTATCTTGTGTCCTGACACTGGAATCTTTGGAGTTGTTCTTTGAAGCCTTGCTTTGCGTTTGCATTCTTCTGGTTTCGTCGTTTTCCATTGGACTTCCAAGACAGCTGGTTGATCTGATCCAGAGGGGAAGGTGGGTTTTTCAGGACCTTTACCAGTATACCCCTCTCTGCCATATCCGCCACTGCTGCTTCTGCCCAGGTGTCGATCACTGTGCCTTCCTTGTAAAACACCTGGAGTCTGGCTGGAAACAGGGTTTGAAATCTTATGTTTTTTCCCTTTAGAGTTGCTGTTGCTTTTGCTTCTGCGTAATCTCTCCGCTTCCTCAGCAGGTCCAGAGTGTAGTCATAGTCTATTTGTATCCTCTTCCCCTGGAAATCAAACCTTTTTCTTTGCAAGGTTATCCTGAGAATTTCTTCTTTCATTTTAAAACTCGAGAATTTGACTATGATGGATCTTGGTGAAGCTTCAGGTGGGGGTTTTGCGGTCAGCTCCCATTGCACCCTCTCAATGTTTATAGCCTTGGAGTCAGGGAGCTTCAGTCCTTTCAATAACAATTCCTCCACGAATGTGGTCAATGTTGCCATGCCTTCTTCAGGTCCCTCCTTTACTCCATATATCATTGTCTTGATGTGATCTCCCCTCCAGATCCATCAATTTAGTTTCTGCTTCCATCGGGAGCTTCACCAACCCAGCCAGGACCTCCTCTGCAGACTGGATTTGAGTCTCTACTGTGTCTATACACTCCTCCGCCACTTTCACTCTGTCAGTTACCATATTCATGTCTTCTTGTATATCATTCAGTTTCTGGCTGGAATCTTGTCTAAACTCCCACAGCTCTTTCAGGATAATTCCCAGGTTGGCATCTTGGCTCAGCTCTGGCTGTGTCTCCACTAGCGTGTCGGCTAGCATGCCATTGCTATCTTGTGATGCTAGATCTTCTTCTATGCTGTTGTGTTCCTTCCTTGCTGTGGCACTTTTCTTACTTTTCTTGGGCATACATTTGTTTTTAATATCCATGCGTCACTGATTGAATTCGAGTCGTAGTGGGTTATCTTTAATATTTACAGTCGAGAGCCTGTTGCTCTAAGCTGCCATTTCTTTGCCAGCTAGACCGGAAGTCGTTTAACAGCTGTTTCATCATAGGCTCTCAGCTGTTTCATCATAGACTCTCATCTGTTTTGTCTTAAACTCCCAGGTATTTTATTGCAAATCCGTAGCTGTTTTATCTTAAATTTGCAGCTGTTTTATCTTAGACTCTCAGCTGTTTTATTGTAGACCCTTGGCTGTTTTATCGTAAATTCACAGCTGTTGTAAATTTAGCAGCTGTTTTATCGTAGACTCTCAGGTGTTTTATTGTAGACTTGTATCTGTTTAATCATAGACTCTCAGGTAACTCACCATTTTATCGAAGACTCTCACCTGTTTTATCGTAGACTCTCAGGTGTTTTATCATAAATTTACAGCTTTTTCATTGTAGACCTGCAGCTGTTTTATCGTAAATTTGCACCTATTTTATGGGAAACCTTCATCCGTCCCTCCTTTGCTCCAGGTAGACTCACCTGGACACAAACTGAAGCTAGCAAACCTGTGTACAGGTGACCCTGCTCCCTCACCCTGCCAGCGGTGGGCGGTCCCAGTCATCATCACTCAGTCCCAGATCTGACAGTGGATTGGCTCTCTGGCGACCGGAAGATGAGGATTGGTTGTTGGTGGTCTTGAAGTTTCGCCACTCATGGAAGGTGTACGGAGATGACTGAAGAGGTGGAGCTGCAGAGAAGGAGGTGGAGCCTCGTGAGAGGTGGTCGTCATTACAGTTACACCTGGACTTGGGACATCAGGGACATACCTGTTGTGCTGAAGCCGCCGTCCACGTTGGACCCGTCCCAAGACTCCACAGCGCTATCCACAGATGGCAGCGTGCTGAATGCTCTCTGGTTGGTTGGAGGGGCCACCATGACAACAGGCTCCTCCTCCCCATCCTGGTTGTCCTGGTTAAACACTGCCCCCAGGCCTGGACCAATCACACAGGACTTTGGACTGGACACTGCGAACAGAAGAGGCGTGTTCACGAACCTTCAGATGCTTCTGATTGACACGTGGACATGAGCTGGTGTAAACATACATTCTCCCTGCTTCTTGATCTTTAGTGTAACAGTTTCTCCAGCCTGCTGAAGCAGACTGATGGCTTCGCTCAGAGGTTTCCCCTTCAGGCTGCTGCTGTTGATGGCCAAGATCCGATCGCCTACATGGATTGCACCAGTCCTGAAGGAAGACCACAGAAAACAGTTACTGACCTAAACCTGTTTTAGGTCAGGTTTAGGTCTGGAGACACGTCTGAGACAGGTTTAGGTCTGGAGACACATCTGAAATAGGTTTAGGTCTAGAGACATGTCTGAGAACGGTTTAGGTGTGGAGACACAACTGAGACACATTTAGGTCTGGAAACGAGTTCTTACCTCTCAGCCAGGCCCCCCTTGCTCAGCGAGGAGATGATGATGGGGTCGAAGGGTTCCTCTGTTCCTGAGATGGTGATGCCCAGAGGACCTCCGTAGCGCTGCAGCTCAACGGTGTAGATGATGCTGCCAGAAACCTCCTGTTCATCTGGAGCAGCAACAAAAACCTGAGTCATGCTTAAGCTGAAGGTCCAGGTGCTGCATTAGGTCTACAAGAGGATTTCAGGACACCAGGGAGCCAGGACACTACAGAACCAGAACACCTGGGAACTAAGGCACCTTGAAACCAGAACACCTGGGAGCCTGGATACCTGGGAACCAGGGCATCTTGGAACCTGGACACATAGGAACCATGACACCAGAGAACCAGGACACATAGGAACCATGACACCTGGGAAATTGGAGATCTGGGAACCAGGGCATCTTGGAACCTGGACACATAGGAATCATGATACCTGGGAACCAGAACACCTGGGAACCTGGACACTTAGGAACCAGGGAACCTGGACACATTGGAGTGATGAAACCAGGGAACTAAGACACCTGAGAACCAGGACTCCAGGGAACTAGAACACCTGATAACCTGGACACTTAGAAACCAGGGAACCTGGACACCTTGGAGCGATGACACCATGGAACCAGGACACCTGCGAACCTGTGAACAAGAACACCTGAGAATCTGGACACCTAGGTACAAGGACACCTGGGAACCATGACACCGGAGAACCTGAAAACCAGGGAAAAACCAGGACACCTGCACACCAGGGAACCAAAACACCTGGGAACCTGGACACCTAGGAACCAGGTAACATGGACATCTCGGAACGATGACATCAGGGAACCATGATACCTGAGAACCCAGAACACCTGGAAATCTGAATACCTGGGATCCAAGGAACGAGGACACTTGGAAACCTGGGAACCTAGAGATCAGGGGTCTCATGTACAAAGACTTGCGTGGATTTCCTACTGAAACATGACGTACGCTCAAATCCAAATGCCCTCCTACGCAAAAAAATCCTGATGTATAAAATTGTTTGCACGCAGGAATCCAAGAACATTTCCTTTGTACACCCCAATCAACATAGAATTGAGCATGTTTGAGTATCTGACCCTTCCCTTTCCATGTGCCCATATAAATATGCAAATCATTTTTAAATGAGCCCTGCACCTGAGATTATGATTATAGGGGAAAAATAACTTTACAGAAAGCGAACAGGAGCTGCTACTCTGAAGTGGAGGCGTGCAAAAATGTGCTCTCTGCCACGCTATACTAAGCAACAAATGCAAGATGAGTAGGTGGGAGAGAGCGTGTTAGGCTGCCAATGTTGTGACGTGAGACAAGCATATACACACACACACATAAATGAGAAAAAGAGGTGGCTCAGTTGGTACAGTGTTTGCCCATAAATCTGCAGGTTGATGGATCAAACCCTAGTTCCTCCTGTGCCTACCAAGACACTGAGTGGGTGAAGGTTGGCATTGTTTTTGCACTTTGGAATTGTAGCATAGCAGTACAGCTGAAAAGCACTACATAAGTGTAAGCCATTTACCATTGACGTGTTATTGTTGTAAATTAGTGAAGAAGTTCACCAGAGAAAGGGTGAGTCTGATTAGGACATTTAACACTTTACACACTGGATTATTAACATGAGTATTTTGCACACAGAGACAGTCAGGGGCGAGTTAGAAAGATCTTAAGCTGTAGTTTAACCAGCAAAAAACAGCAAGTCACTAACTTTAACCACCAACTGGTAATGATTCTGTGAAGACGGGATGGAAATTGGGGGAGCACATGCTCAATACAACATGGTTGTGCATCACATATGATCTGTACATTGATCAAATGAAAATGACATATACAAATTCATCATGTGATGGCGCTTTTATAGCATTGTGTGTGCAGTCGATAGTTGTGCATGGCTCCTCGCTGTGCTGCACTCCAACGCTGGCCGGAGCTTTGTGCACAGTTCTAGGAGGATTGCCCTCGGGAACCTAAAGCAGTTGATGTGCCAGCAAATCCTTGCTGTCTCTGAACACATGCGTTATTTGAAATGTACCATTTGTAATTTCTTCTAATACTGCTAAGGCAGCCATTGTTTTTGATTGTATGCATTGCACCACTTTGTGCATGCTTTTATATCCACTTGTGTCACATGGGTGTATTAATTGTTCATCACTGTTAATTGTCCATGTGTCTCATATGTGCAAATCACTCTGTCTGAGGACTAATAACAGTTTCCCAACATCAGCTCTAAGTGTCGCCGAAGTAACAACAGCTGTAGAAATGTGCGTACGCCAGCCATGAAGTTGGCACGAGGCACCAGACATTTCCACGGCATTTCACTCTTGATACATCTGAACTTTACCAAGGAAACATGTGTACGCCACGTTTTTGTGCGTAGAAACCTTTTTTACATGAGGCCCCTGGATACCAGAACACAGGGTAACCAGGACACCAGAGAATCAGGGAACCAAGACACCTGGACATCAGGGAACTAGGGCACCAGAGAATCAGAACACCAAGACACATGGTAACCAGGATACATGGCCATCAGAGAACCATGATACCAGGGCACCTTGACACCAGAGAACCAGACAACCTGGGAACCATGACACCTAGGAACCAGGACACTGGGACACCTGGGCACCAGTGAACCAGGACACCAGTGAAGCAGGACACAAGGACACAGGGTAACCAGGACACCAGGGAACCAGGGCACCTGGAAACAAGGAAACTAGAGCACCAGGGAACCATGACACCAGGGCACCAGGGAGCCATAACACCAGGACACCAGGGGACGAGGACCAGACCCTCTTGGAGAAACACTGACTCTGGGTAGGTGTCAGAATGATCATTGTTTATTTTTTCGTTTCCACTGATGTTTTTCCATCTCTTAAATTATAATCTCATCTTTTCAATGAATAATACATACATGATACATAGATCATTATCTCACACGCCTTTAAGTTTTCAACTCAAAGGTTAGTGTTTGTATATGGTGTTTTTCTGGAATAAATTTTTGACTTCAAAGAGGAAACTCCATGATGTTCTCAACAGTGCTGGAGTGATTTCAAGAGTACCTGAGTTGTCTTCATCTTTGCGGATCTTCAGTTTGACGAGCTCCTCACACTGCTGGAGGATCTGGACAGCCTCCTCCATGGAGCAGCTCTCCACGCGGATGTTATCAATGGCCAGCAGCTTGTCTCCTAGCTCCAGCGTTCCCGTCCTGGCAGGAAAAGCACAGTCACCATAGGTTCATGAAGATGATTGTTCCTGACCAACAAAAACACCACTGCCATCCGGGAAGTTCAATGATCCCGTATCTGGAGGCACGAACATTGGCCCCGGCCTAAGAATGAACGGCCAGAACATTGAACAGCCATCTTTGGTGGAAAACATAATAAAGATGGTGGTGGGTCTGACTTTCAAATACAACCTCAGATGAACAAGTTTTATATTATTTATTTCTCAAACAAGAAACCAAAAAGAAAATAAATCATTTGGGTAAGAACCCTAACCTCCTGTATTCAGTAGATCACCAGGGACCATCTCCTGGTAGATGTTAGTAATACTGATCACTCTGGAGATCATCATGAACCATCTAATGGTAAATGTTGGTAATACTGGTCACCCTGGATTCAGCAGATCATCAGGAACCATCTCCTCATAGGAGGAAAGGAGGCTGACAAGAGCCATGAACTGGAGGACCAGGAGGATTTCAAGAAAGTGAACTGTCTTGCACAACCTGGAAGTGTTTGGACAGAGTACCTTCAGCCACACACTCAAACCAGCACAATGCAGGACATCCAGAGGACCTTTAATGAATAATAAAAAAAAGACTGAGCGCATTTGCACTTTTATTTATTACCATTTGTGTGTCTGAAATCAGTAAGTAAAGCTATTTCCTGCAAAATCTCAATAATTTTTTATTCAAAGACGAATCTCAGTAGAACTCTGGCAGAGGAGTGACATGCCAGACCACCATCAGTGGGTCTGAGATCCAAACATGGTTCTGGTTCTGGTCTCATGATTGTTTCAGAGTTCTGCTCGTTAGCTCAGATTAGTGTACAGTTTAGTGAACGTCAGTCGTGTTTCCAAGAAAACTCTTTAAATAAACTATTCTGGTTCTGGTTCTTCTGATTCTGCTGTAAGTGGAAACGAACAAGTTCACATACTAGTTAAGGCTCTCTCAGATGTTCCATGTCCCTTGTAATGTGTTCCAGCACATTACTCCTCTTACTGTTCTATCTTCACTGCACTGGCTGCCTGTCCATTTTCATTTCAAATCTTTAAATGGTCTTGTCTCGCCCTGCCTCTCTGAGCTGCTGCAACTGCATTCTCCTTCCCGGTCACTCAGATCAGCTGACCAGCTGCTTCTGGATGTACCGCAGAGGCTCAGGGGGGATAAGGAGTTTACTGTTGTAGCCCCTAAATTATGGATTGCATTACCATTAAATATAAGGCAGTCTTCTTCCAAGACCATTTTTAAATCTTCTCTTAAGACCCACCTTGTTGCCAGGCTTTTTAACCTAGTATGAGATGTTGACTTTAACTTGTAATTTTTAATTTATCTCAATAATTTTTTATTATTAATTTAATTTTATTTATTTATTTTATTTTTATTTTCTATTTTTGTGGTTTTTATTTTTTTTTTAAATATGCGTCTTTTAGTTGTGTAAAGTGTAATTTATATGTTCAGTACTTTGGTCACTGGTTGCTGTTTTTAAAGTGCTTTATAAATAAAGTTGGCTTGGCGAGGCAAGGCTGATACTCCACAGAAATTTGTTCTTGTTCTGAAGGCTGAAAGAAAAAAATAACGGAATTTTGTTCTTGCAGGCCTGCTTTGTTAGTTCCCGCAGCTTGTTCTCGACACATCATCTTGGCAGAACCTTTTTTTCATGTGGTGTTTGAGAAATTTTCTGTGATTGGTCAGAAAAATAGAGTGGGCGTGGTTAAGTGCAATCAGTGTTGCCAATTTGGAAACTCGCTAAATCTGGCTACTTTCCAAATCCTCTTGGTGACATTTTTTTGTTAGAAGCAACTACTGACAAATTTAGCAACCTTTTCTGGTGTTATTGGAGATTTTCTGTTTTTTTGTGAGACTCAAAACTTAAAAGCATGTATCGCTCTACTGTCCTGCATAAGCAGCGGGTGCTTCCATGAGCCCGCTCCCATCCCGCAGCACTCCCAGGTGGTCAGGGAGGAGATTCGGGCTACTCCACACCCTGGCTTCTAGAGCAGGATTTAAATGCAAATGTTTTGTTCTGTTTATCAAAAAAAAATGTTAAAAGGGTTATAGTTCTGCAAAATATATTCAAGTTTTACCGTGACTTGTAGGCTTGATATTCTAACATTTAACAATACAAGAGAAAATTGATTTCTGACAACAGTGGTGACGTGTGCTGAAGTGGGAGGGTCTTTCCAGGAGTTCTACACTAGAGTTTCTTGTGCAGCATGAAATGTCCAGATCAGAAGTAACTTTGTTTTTGTTGAGGTGAGTTACCTGAGTGAAGGTCAGGTGAGTTATCTGTGTACAGGTCAGGTGAGTTACATGAATGAAGGTCAGGTGAGTTACCTGTGTGCTACGCTGCCTTTCTTGATGTCTGAAATGATCAGAGGATCACCTGGTTTCCTATTGGACGGAGCTGCAAACACAAAGACACAAAACTACAAGTTAAATGTGTTTGACACAGTTCTGTCAGAGATTCTATCAGAGGTTCTATCGAAGGCTCCAACATCTCAGTCAAGATCAGAGGTGTTTTCAGGTAAACCCCTCCTCCATGCTTGTGTCTGTACTTACAGCTGATGGTGATTCCCAGCTCCACTCCAGGTTTCTTTGGGAGCTTTACATGGAATGTCCCTGAACTGGGGATGACCGACTCTGGAAGAGAAACACCAGAAGGGTTATGGGGAGGGTCAGGACCAGGACCAGAACCAGGACCAGGATCAAGATGAAGTTTAAAGAGAATCAAAATTCACAGCCAGACTTGACCTGACCAGACAGAGCAATACTGGCTAAACTGGAACAGACCAGACCGGACCAGACCAGACTGGACGTAGACACTGCTCACCTGCCACATCAAACTCAATCTCCAGTGTGAGCTGAGCGGTGATGGATGAGTCTCTGAGCAGCTGGTTGGTTTCCTCCAGAGTGGAGTCTTCAGTTGGGACGCCGTTGATGGACAGAATCCTGTCTCCAATCTGGAGGATTCCACACCTGGAAACACCACACACCACCATGGATGCACAACGTGGAACCGGTTCAGAAAGGCATTTGGTTCTGTCTACAACTCTCACCTCTCTGCAGGGCTGTCGGGGTCGATGTAGGCGATGAGCGGGGGTGATGACAGTGTCTCCGTGGCGAAGACTCCGCCTTGCAACTGTAGGCCAAACCCCATGATCCCGTCACCTAGCAACGACACCTCAGTGGTTTCCGTATGAACCACTTGACCAGCGAGGCCCACGGTGCTGGAAGCCAGAGACACTGATGAGGACAGAGAGTGGTTAGGAGTCACCATTACCACAACAACATCCTGCTGAAGGACAACATAATTAATTATGACCACTAGGGGCTTCAGGTGAGCTACTGAAGGCAGGTAGATGCTCAGATGAAGGTGGCGGTGCCCAGACACATCTGCCTATTTCTGCCTATATTTCTGCCAGATTAAGACTCTTTAGAGGCTCAGCCAGACCACATACTGGACTGGGCTACCTGGATTATGGTCGCTAACATGTGGCGCCCAAAATGGGGCACATGAGAAGGACCCCTAAAAAGGATGAACATTGTCGTTTCATATAAGAACCACCAGAGGGAGTTGGGAAGGAGTTGGAGCTGAAGCCACTGTGACCATCATGGCAGTCTGATGCTGATAGATGCCAACAAACTTTCCTTCTCCAAAGGGTCTCCCTTTTCTTTCCTTCTTTATTTGCATTTTCTTTGTTTGCAGCCCTTAAACAGGATCATTCTACGGAACTGGATCACCTGGAAGACTACATCAACAACGTCTACGATCAGCTGTGAACCATGGATCGCTGCACAAAGCCAAGAAGCACCCTATGCCAGACCTACCCACCCCCTCAGATACATCTTCATCTCCAAAATCCCAGAACTCTTCAGAGATGATACACTCCACTCAACAGACCAGAAACTCTCTTCACCTGACCCCAGAGTTGGAATTCATCCAGCAACAGACTGACGCTCTCATGAAGAAAAAAAACAAGTCAACAACCTAACCACCAGTTGTCCTCTGTCATCCATCAGTTAGTCTCCATTGCTGTAGAAAATAAAAGCAATGAAACATACTATTCTCCATTTAAATTCAAGGGACAGCCTGATCTTTTCTAGTATTCCAGAAACACCCACAGATGAGCCTGAAAAAATGATTAATAATTTCATTAATGTCCTGCTGAAACCATCAAAGATATCACCTTCCACCACATACACTGTCTGGGACCCTGTCAACCCAATGACACCAGACCCAGAAAGTCGCTAAACTCTAGCAATTTAAGCAAACAGATTTGGTTTAGCGACAAGGACGACAGTTAAAAGGTTCTAACTTTTCAATTAATGACTGGTTTCAACAAGACAACATCCGCAAATGAAAGCAGCTTTTCCCCATCTGAAGACAGATGATCAAGGAAGGTAAGAAACAGTTATTTCTGAAGACAAGCTGTACACTGATATATGCATTCAAACAAAATTCTCAAACATAATTCTCCCATAACATCTATTTATGCCCCCTCCCCGATACTATTTGTATTATTAAACCGGAGTCTCATTTGGCTCTCACATATTTTATGTTTGGACTGCTGTCTATCTTTTCACTTCGTTTCATATCTTCTTTTATTTGTGCATTTCTTTGTCTTTTATTGTTCTTTGTTTGTTACACACATACAGAGAGACTTATATAGACTTATATCAACACATGTACACATTCACAAACATACACACGAGAAAGCATATTTATTGTTCTCACCTGTCCATCATACCTTCTCACAGACTGATGTTTTTCTGATCAGTAATTTCCTCAATCAGAGATCTCCTCGCCAAAAATTCACTTTATCATAATTACTGAAAATGCTTCAGTAACTTTTACTTAGATTCAATCAGGCTTACATAAACACACCGCTAGATGGCGCTCTAATACATCTCTTGTGAATGACCCTGAATCTAACAATAATTTTAAATGGGCATCCTTCATAGAAATAAACGAATCTCCAGAATCATCATCGGCACTTCTCTTGGAAACAGGTAAGAGTAGGAAAAATTATTTCCTACTTTGTTCATAAAAAGAAGAAAGAAAAGCAAGAACCAGAACATAAGATAAAACAACTTGAAACATTAAACACAAATAATCCAACAGAAGAAACTCAAAATTAAGAAAACATCTGGTACAGTTTAAAAAAAAAAAAAAAAAGAAGTTAATTCTTAATTCAGAGACGTTCCCAGGATATTTCACCATGACAATAAATCTGGGAAATATTTGGCTAATCAAATAAAACAAAACAAAGGAAAAACAAAGATTCCTACTATTTAAGACTCAGCACAGAACCCTACAAATTCACCACAAGAGATTAATAATATATTCAGAGTTTTATGCTAAACTAAACTCATCTGACAATGAGCCAGGACAGGAGACCATCAAGTCAGTTTTTTGATAAAATTGAGCTTCCTCAACTCAGTAAAGTACAAATGGACGAACCATTTACAGAGAATTAACTAATTAACTAATCTACTACCCATAAATTTATGCCAAATAACAAATCACCATGACCTCATGGATTCCTTGGTGAATTCTACAAACATTTCTGAATATCTTATCTTCACTGTTTATGACAATAGCAATAACTGAAATAAAACTCCAGATTTCCAACACATATGAAAAAAGCGGCAATCTCACTTCTCCTCAAACCTAGCACTTCTATCAAATTACTGTCCTCTTTCTCTTATTTTTACTTTAATTTATGTAGACCTGAAAATTATTAGCAAAGCTTTGGTGTACAGGATTGAAAAAACCCCTAAATCATCCAGCCACACCAAACCAGCTTTATTAAAGGAAAACAAGCCTCCTGTAACACACGGAGACTATTTGATTTAATTCATCATTCATCTTTACAGCAGGAGGACACTGTCATAGCATATAAAAAGAAAATTGGAAATTTCTCTTTATTACGTTGAAAAAAATTTGGCTTTGGGAAAATATTTTTATAATTGGATTACAATTGAATACAATGCATCTTCAGCCACCAATTGAATTACATCACAAAGCTTTACATTACACAGAGGAACTAGGCACGGATGTCCACTCCCCCTTTCT
>JBAMYA010000016.1:11382909-11394470 GCA_037176975.1 Arrhamphus sclerolepis
TAAAGACCTCAGAACTGGACTGATGTGGTCCACCTTTTTGGTCTTTGTGAGGACTCGAGCAGCAGAGTTCTGAATGATGGACATCAACACGCTATTTATCTGCAATGAGCAACTGTAAGAGGAACCACACAGAAACAAAAAAATAAACAAATGTTGTGATGCTTCCTAGAGCTTTAATTTTGCCTCGACGGTGCATGCATGCTCTTTCAAAGATTGCATTAAAAAATCTGAACTTTGCTAACTTTTTAGGGCTGTCTTTTTGTTACTTCCATAGCAGAGTGAGATGAACGTTTACACTTGCTTTTCTTCAGAATGACTGTATAACCGAGCGCTTCTGTTGCAACCCGGCTCTTCAGGTTCACCACTTCCATCAAATCACACAGAGAAATCCACAAACTGATGCTGTTAAGGCACCAAACCGCTCTTTAACCACTCAGAAAGTCAACGTGTTTCCCCACTGCGTTGACGCTAGCCAGATTGGAATTTGTTTAACCTCAAAAATGTAAACCACTCTCCTGCTCTAAAAGCTAAAAGACCGTCTTCTTTCAGCTCTTCTACCGCTGAATGCCCCCTCATTCATATGGTACGAGCAGCTTTTAGACCATCATCTCTGGTATTTTCTGTTATAACAGGTGTGAAGCCAACGTGACCATCGCCAATCAGATCAACAAGCCCGTCCCAGAATGCACCATCAAGAACCGTCCCAGCCTGATGGTGGAAAAGATTAATCTGTTCTCCATGTTTGGGACAGGAATAGCCATGAGCACCTGGGTGTGGACCAAAGCCACCATCCTCATCTGGAAACGCACCTGGTACAAGTAAGCAAATGAAACAGATGGAATATTGAAAATTAAAGGGAGTTTTCAGTGTCTTACAAGGACTCACTGTGATTTAGAAATTACTAAATGGAAAGCTCATTGGCAGTTTTTAAATCTAACGCAGGGATGTCAAAAGTCTTTTTCATCCCGGGCTACATGATCACCATGGTTACCATTTAAGGGCCAGTTATTTACTTTCTCATCCAGCTATGTCGTCAGATTTCCCGCTAAATCATGGAAACCAAAAACAAAAGTGAAAATTTTGTCATGAAATTTAACATAAATTTCACAAAACTCGCTACTTTTATAATACTAAAATCATATTTTTTTCTTTTATAATTGCAAATTTAAAACAAAAAAACTGCCTTTTTTCATTTAAAAACAAGAGAAAATTTACAATTTTTTTTTAAAATGTTTTTGTCATGAAATCTCAAATTTCACAAAGAGCATAACCTTGATCATAACATGACTTTTGTATTAAAATCACAAATTAAAAAAAAGCTGACTATTTTTGAAGAAAAAAAAAATGAAAAGAACCTAATCTTGTAGTAAAATTGCACGTTTTGAAAAATCAAGACATTTTTTTAAAAATCAACCAAAACTTTTCAGCATCGTGCCTCAAAAGTCACACTTCACCAGCTGGAGTTAAACATGACATCCTACTGGTGTCGGGCTGTTTGAAACCATCTTTTGCAATAAGCGGATGTGGACAAATTGTTATCATAACATCACCAAAAATACTCATATTCAGAGAAAAAGCAACTCACATCTGCAGCTGTTACCGCTGGTCTCTCTGCTCCTTTTTCCAGGATCATTGGCCGCAGTGACAATGAACCCAAGAGGATAAAGAAGAGCAAGATGATTGCCAAAGCGTTTGCGATGAGGAAGGAGCTCCACAAAGACCCGGAGAAGGAGCTGTCCTTCAGCATGCACACCGTGTCCCACGATGGCCCAGTGGGTGAGTATTTTTCTGAAGCTGTGTGAAATGTGAACTAATTAAAACACGATGCAGTGGAGGGTAGACTGTAGTAAAGAGTTAAGAGTCATTTCCGCGCGCTCGTGTAAACTGTGGCTCTGCTGTGGCTGCCACATCTGGGCCGCGGTGTATCCGAGGCAGCCATGGAGAGCAGATAAGCAGCAGAGCAGCGCGTAAGAGCGGCAGCATTGACTGTCTTTTCTCTTTGACAGCCGGGATCAATTTTGACCTGAACGAACCGTCCAATGAAATGTCGTCGGCTTGGGCACAGCACGTGACCAAAATGGTGGCCAGGCGAGGCGCCATCCTGCCTCAGGACATTTCTGTCACTCCGACTGGTACGCCAGGTGAGATCTGGAGGTTTTACGAGCCCCTTTCATACAAACATTACACTTACCGTGGTCGTGTTTGCAGTTGACGGATGCTTTCAGATGTGCGGGGGTGACGCGGCGCTCATGAGTCTAACAATACAAGAGCAGCACGTTCAGTAAATTATTTTATATTTATGTTTCAACAGTGCCACCTCCAGAGGAGAGGAAGAGACTGTGGATGGTGGAGGCTGAGATTTCACCGGAGATGATAAAGAGAAAAAAGAAAAAGAAGAAGAGGAGGAAGGAGGTGCGTCCGGTCGAGGAGGAGGCAGATCATCAAGCTTACCGCCAGCGTGAGTTTGGCCGCAGCTCGGTGCCCAGGCTGCCTAAACTCCCCTGCCATCCGAGCCTGGTCGCCAACCTGCGGGAGCAGCAGAGGCAGCAGCAGAAGATGGAGGAGGAGGTCCTGCCGGGGTCTTGCCTGGATGTTGAACCTTCACACCGCGTGTCCTGCGAGGACACGTGCCCCTACCCGCAATGCCAGAGCGGCTGGAGCGGCTACGGCAACCGGCTGCTTCCCAAACCCCTGAACTGCGTCAACTGTCCAGAGGGTCTAGACCTCAGGCCGCGCTGCTACCCCTCAGCCCCCAACCGGCAGCCCGGCGGGGCCTCAGTCTACCCCACAGGGGTGGATCTCGCTGACGGGTTGTCAGACAGAATGGCCCGCGTGGCTCGAGTACCGGCAGGCCGGAAGGTCGGCTACGGACCTATCCACTCCAGGACCAATTTAATGGAGGCGGAACTTATGGACGCCGACTCTGACTTCTAAAACAAAACAACTCTACTATCCTGTTTTGTGGTACACACAGTAAGCTAGAAAAAAAAAGTGCTGGATGCTTTGACACGCTCGTACTAAAGTGCACCGTATTCCAAAACGTCTTCGAGGTGAAACGAAGCGGATCAACTTTTAATCTGTTTCTTTTTGTTTGTTTGTTTGTTTGTTTTTTTAACTGTAAAATGTAAGGGACAAATAAGAAAAAAAATGTCAATAAGTTAACAAAAATATTTTTTTATACTTTATGATATGTCGCTTAAGATTTCAAAAGGCAACTCCGTGATTACAAACAGATAAGGCAGCTAAACTGTACATGGCTTGAAAAAAACATTATTTTTCCTGAAAGCATTCATCAGCGATATTAGAAAACAAATTTCAGTCATTTCTTACGGTTAGTTTCTTTCCCTCTATTATGGTACTTCCCTGAGGGAGTACAGCCTGACTCTCACTTAAATATCGTTATAAATCTCCTCTTGTATTATATTTTAATGTTTCTAAAACCTCCTAAAACAGTTCTTTTCTCTTCTCACTACTAAATAGTCACCTAATCACACATGTTTAAGTGCAGTTAACTTGAGGTACTCACCGTTTAGTACTTATTAGTACTAATATCACAGAAATAATCACTATCTAGTTATGCTTTGAGAGATTTACTTAAGAATTAGTAACACACTGGGTTTCAACAGATGAGAGGAAGTACACACAAGTTTAGTGTCACAGCTTCATGACGCCCCTTCAGTTTTAACAGAATTATCCAATTATATTATCCTTCTTTCTATTTTTTTTTTTTTAAACAAATAAATAGTAGCACGATTTCATGAAAACTGCTGTAACTGGCCAGTTATTGTGCTTTGTGACCATCATTTCTATTCGCTCTGTTGCCAGGTGCAACTTTTTTTTTTTTTTTTTTTTTTTTTGCTTGGAGAAGAACTTAATGCAGTGATTTCTATTTTTTCCCCTTAAGCCATCCGTCTTAATTCTTCTTTTCCTCCTTGATACAAAGAAGTAGTCTGGTCCCTCTGAAATTAACGTTTGATTTCCGGGCGGCAGTACGAGCAGATGCAGGAGAAACTGCAAAGTGAATAGAAATGGCTGACCGGATTAGGTTCTCTTGTATAGTTCTTCTTCTACAGTTGTACTTTTTTTCCTTTTTTTTTTTTTTTTTTTAGAAATCTTATTTTTTAACAAATATTTTTCTATATGAATTAATCCTAAACTGTTTCATATGTGTGTGTGCGTGTCTTCTTCAGTCCAGTGAAAAATAAATAAATAAATAAACTGACTAATGTATTGACCTGGATCAACTTATAAGTCATTTTTATCTCTCTTTTTTTTTCTCACTTTGTTTGAAGTTGCTTGCTGTACATAGGCTGTTCAGAAATGTCACAGTGTGCTTATAAATTGTACAAATTTACACAGCGTGCAATTGTTCTGCAGGGCTGGTAAATAAAAAGGGACGTGTTGGAGCTATTGCAGTCAAATAAATCTGTCACTGTACTTTGTGCTGTAACCAAAATGTCAGTGTAGTGTTTGTTTTTCCTCATCCTGGAGAAATAATTGCTGAAGTAAACACGTATGTTTTGTCAAATATATCTTAGCAAATTCACGCGAGATGCGTACGAGTGAAATATTTGTTATCCGTAGCTACCACGCTGAGGTGAGTTTGGCAGCAGAAATATTGCAAAGCTCGCATCCACTTTGAGGATCTTAAGGATGTTAAATGAAGATTGCTTTTAACTTTTCATCCTTGGAAAGTAACTTTTTTTTAAGTGTGTTGTTAAAAGATTTACTGTGTTGCTTTCTGTGTTTAGTCTCCCGACTGTGTAAAAAAAAAAAGAAAATTACTGTCATTTTTACCGTGCAGCTGTGCTTTGTCATTTTTATATGTCAATAAAAGTAATCTCACTTTTATGCTGATGTTCTGTTGTTTTGTCACACAGCTGCAGAGGCTCCTTCTGTTACCTGCAGGTTACCTACCTGCAAGTAACCACGCTGCTTTCTGATTATTTTCAGCGTCATCGCAACCGTTCATTCCAAGTGAAACCAAGATTTAATGTTGAAAGTCATATAATTTGATAATACGATTTAATATCATAAATGAACTGCCTCACCCTGGAGATGAGAAACTTCAGTTCTGCTTGGTAAAGTCAGACAATTACACTTGTTCTTTCAGGGAGAAAAAATAAAAATGCATAGTCAACAACAAACAAGATTTTGCCATTTACAGTCATATTGTAGTTACAATTAGAGTAGTAGTTTTACAATTAGCTAAGTTTTTACAAAAAAAAAAGATTAAGCACTTAAAGAGTTATTTTTCTTGAAGTTTTTCATATTTATGCCATTAAAATTGGCAGTTATGTCTATAAATACTTGGGCTCTAGAAACAAAAAGAATGCTTTTATCACCTACATTGTCAAATTACAAATAATTACTGTTTGTTTTTCTCACTTTATGTAAGTTTGCAGTCCATCTAAACTTTTTTAGTTTTGATAGTAAATTTATTGACAATCGGAGAATAATAATGAACACCCCCCCCCATATAAATCATATGATCATATGATTTACAAATCATATAAAAACTATGATAGCAATAGGTCAGTTGAGTAGTTGACGTTTGTTGCCCTGTAAAGTTCTTTATAACTGTGGAAATGCTGATATGCTGTAATTCATCAAACCTCAGCATTGCTCTGTGTACTTCGTTTGACTTAATTATAGCTGTGCAGCGATCTCACTTCCAGCTGTTTAAAATTTGCCAACTTCTCTGCATCAATGGCGTTACCGACGACAAAACACCAAACCAAAATTGTTGGTGTAGTCACTACCCTTGTTCAAAAAAGAAAAGAAGGAAAAGGTAAATGTAAAAGTACATTTTGATTCAGCAATCGCAATTTTCCACAAATGACAAAAAGATAAATTAGATAAGTTGTAGAAAACATAGTCAAATGAGGTTAAAAGCTAAAAAATTCTTCCCACCTGGTGTAGGGGTTACACTGGGGGTGTATTACATTCTGGGTCACTTCATCACCATGGTTACACTTAAAGGGACAGTTATTGTTTATTTTCTGATTTTCAGAAAAATGGAAATTTTTTGTCTTAAAATCTCGCTTCATTTAATTTCACAAGGCTTTTATCATAAAACGGAGGCTTTTTGTACTCAAATCACTTTTTTTTTCTTGCATAATCACAAATTAAAAAAAAAAACTGACTTTTAGTAAAAAAGATCATTTTGTTGTAAAATGACATCTATATCACATCTTGAGACTTGAGATTTTTCTAGTTTTTTCTAGTCGTAAAAGAAACTGAGCAAATTATTAGTCTGAATGAATCAGTTCCACATAGTCATACTTATTATATTCCTGGAAGCACAGACCGAGGAGGCAGTGTAAGAGGATATTTTTTGAGTTTTGTGTATTTTTGTACCACGTTATATATAACTTCCGGTGTTTGCTGCAGGTAATGTCACTGGTATAGACTCGATTAAGCATTTTAAATTTATGGAAGTGCCATTGCTGCACAGCTAGGATTAAGGGCAACATTTTCCTTTGCTGTCTGTAGTCAGTAAGCATACTAAAGCAAGCCACAGACTGAAGGCCCCTGTCTACATCAGGATGCAGTGCACTGCCACGCCGCAACAACTGCTTTATTACAAAATCACAACTTCCACAGTCATTCTGCTGATGCCTCTAGTGAACGCTAGAGGGCGTCCGAATGTCAACGCCTCAACTGATCTCACAGTAGCATGGTTATTCATTTATGATTGGGTAAAGATGACTTAATTTTATTTCTCAGTGCAGTGATAGTCAATGAGATGTGTGTAAGTCAGGATTCCCTTAGAAAAGACAAAAACAATTCAAGGTGTGATAATTTACTGAAATTCAGTGGTTGCAGAAACTACTTCTATTGTTATGACAAGAGAAACAAATAAAGAAAAAAAATCAAAACAGAAGAAGGAATGGAATTAGTATAATAATAATTTTTATTAATACTCCCTAGCATGAACATTAAAACAACCACTGGTGCATTTTCTCTAATGATACAGGTGACCCACCATGATAGTGCTGTGAACACGTTGAACAGACATGTGGTCCCACTTCTAGAGCGGAGACGAGAGACGCTTCCAAAAGAGCCTGGCAAAGGGCATCGCTGCACAAAATCCAAAAGAGGCTAAAATCAGTTAGAATGAAAGCCCACGAAGCTGCAAAGAGCTGCAGATTCAGGTTATAATTCTTGGTTGGGTAATTAATGTGACAGAGCCCTGCCAAATACAGGTTTTGTGATCCATTGTACAAGATTAAAACATGAACTAGAACAACTTAGCTTTAAATTAGAGGGTTTTTCCCTCTGGATGTTAAACTGATTAAGCCCAACTTAGGTGCTGAAGCAAATGTTTCCATAAAAGTTTATTTGTAAAGCATTTTGTAGATGTTCAAGGAATATCAGGATTATGAAAGCCTGAAAAGAATCATTAGAGGAAGTTCACAAATCGTTATTTTGTGGAATATTTAGAGGTTTTTTAAGACCTCTGGAGATTATGAATGTGATACCAGTGCATTGTCTTGGATCCTTGGTGAAGGCTGACATCTCTCCCTGTAACTATGGGACAAAAATGGGACACATGTGAGCATGTGAGCTGGCATATTACCATACAGTTTATTTAGCACCACCAATTACCTCAAGATACATGATTGTGAACTTTGTAAGAAGACCCAGGAAGAACATACAGACTCTACAAAGAGAGGATTTAGCTGAGTTTTGAACCAGGAGACATCTTGTTGCTATGCTGCTCAATTAACCATTCTTCCCTTATAACCAAGCAGACATTAAGTGAAATGCTTTATAGTATCCAAAGCAGGCCTGTACATCTAAACAAAACTATTTCACCAACATACACGCCTACAGGATGAACTTTGTAACAGAGTTAAAGAGGTAATTGTGGTACATATGCCACTGTATTGGTGATAAAGTATGTCTTCCATGATGAGAATGTAATGGTTCGTTCAATTATGTAGCTGAAACTGAATTATTGAGTCATGTAAGTCATTACATGACCCTATTTATAATACCAAATGAATTATTTGCAGCGAAATTGGGTTTCTTCAGTGTGTTTATGACTGTCAAAGTGTGTATACAGCATATTTTTGAATGGAAGTAGAAGGTCATGACTTATAAAAAATGAAAAACCACAGATTTAGGAAACAAAATGTCTCACTGTGTATTGGGTTGAGGCCTGGGGGGGATTTTGGGGAAATCCAGTCCACTGGTAGAGGTCTGCTGCATGACAGTAGTCCAAACACACCAACACCAGCTGTGATCCAGCCTGTAGCACTGGTTGTGGTCATTGGTTGAGGGAATCAAGCGCTGGAAATCAACATGACTGCTTTATGTCTGGCTGCTGAGGTGCTGGTGTAAATAGTGAGGTTGCATCAAGCATCACAACACCAGCCACCACACATTAATTTACATATGTCACAGCACACAACCATACCACAGTTTCAGATTAATTTCATTGCCATTTTTAGTAATAATACTACATTGGAAAACAGTTGCAAACAGCTAGTGCACTTATCAACATTTAACAGACAGCCATGAAAACACAGTTTAAAACATAATTCTTGCCATATTGCCATGTATAACATTAAACCAGTATAAAAATCAGTAATAACAAATAACTAATAAGACAGTTTGCTGCACTAAAGTGTATGTTTGAAGTGCTTTTAAAGTGCATTGTTCAGACTCATCACAGCTTGTGGACGGAGACTCTTATTATAGCGAGATGTAGTTCTTTTAATCTAACGGTATCATTTCCCCGACTGAAGAAGGTCAAATATTTCAGTAGCAGGGTGGACAGTCAGGTCATTTATAATGTGTAAGGCCCAAGAAAGAAATCTTGATTCATATATGTCTTCCAGAGCTGGCATCTCAGAGCCTACTGTACTTTCTTTTCTTTAGCAGTGAGATTTCTGAACCATACAAAGACAGAAATATTGATAATGCTTTCAAATGCACATTGGTAGAAGTTCAGAGGGCTTTGTTTGTTAACCTGACTTATGTCTGTCTGTCCTCTTTCATCTTGTGTTTCACTGTCTGTGATTTTAGCCATCATGGTTTCAGATGTTCATAAATGATATTAGTTGAGAGTGTCTAAGAGGGGTGGAGAAGGACAAATTTACTTACACTCAGGCATAGGAAAATTAACAACATTAATCAAATTGCATACATTTCAAATGAAGAAAAAAGTTTCAGATAAAAAGCTAAACACCCCATTAATATACAGGCAGATGTTCAAAAACAACAACAAAAAACAAACAAAAAAAACAAAAAAACAAACAGTTGTTTAATTTTTTGTTGTTGTTTAAAAAGGGAGGAAAAAAACCTCAAACTGTGACCTTCGACCCCGTAGCGTCCAGTCCCGCTAACCCCGCCCCTCTGCAGAGAAAACGGGAGCTCCATTCAAACACACCAAACTCCGTGTCCCGGGATGCGACAGTCGTTGTAGAAACAGAGAGAGGCGACTGCAGCAGCAGAAGAACCAGAAACGGACAGTTTTGCCTCAGGGATAACCCTCACCCAGGATAACAGGGCAGACCGCAGCAGGAACACCCTCACTCAGCTCAGTCTGCTAGCAGGAGGCTAACGGCTAACAGCACCAACATGGCGAGCGCCTCGTACCACATCTCCAACCTGCTGGAGAAAATGACCTCCAGTGACAAAGATTTTAGGTAAAAAAAAAAAAAAATCTATCTCAGTGGAAGCGTCTGCTCCGCGCAGCTCTCTTAATCGGTGCA
The DNA here is from genome assembly GCA_037176975.1 of Arrhamphus sclerolepis. NCBI lineage: Eukaryota > Metazoa > Chordata > Actinopteri > Beloniformes > Hemiramphidae > Arrhamphus > Arrhamphus sclerolepis. Next base: position 11,392,635 of record JBAMYA010000016.1, read on the forward strand.
TACTGCCTGTGTTATGTGAGAATCCCAGTGAAGGCTCAGAGAGGCCTCGGGCTAACAGCTAGGTGCTGCCACCTGTCTGATCATCGTCACACCGCTAGCCTTCAAGTTAGCCCACTGGTTTTGATCGTTTGTTTGATTTGACAGCGGCTCATTCGGCTTTAGCAGCCGGTCAGAGGGATAACCTGCTGCTCGTTGCGCTCGTCTCACGTTTGAGCAGCGGATAAACGACCGTCAGTTAGCGGCTAGTCCGTCTTTAGCAGGTTAGCCCTAACTTGTGTCATGCCGCAAGCTAACGTAGTGTTAGCCGCCGCTGTGTGGATGAAGTTCAGAGACAGCTGAAACTCAACTAGGTGAGAGCCAGGTGGCTCGTATGTGTTCATGGCCAGCAGTCTAGATGTTTAGGGGGAGGGCGTGGTAGCGTTGCCTAACCGGGTAATAAGATGTAAACAGACCGGACCGGGTCAGAACTGCAGCCTGTGGTGACTGATGGTGAATGTTGAACAAGGCGCTGTATCCATCATAAATGAGCGTTTTAATTGTTTTATCTGGTGGTCTACTGCTCTTCCTCTTATTACAGAGGGACTCTCTGGTTCATTTTACATCCGTTCCCCCCAGAAACTAGAGGATTACAGCTTTTAGTGGAGATGCACTGACTACAACCATCTGAATCGATTACATTTTATGGAAGGTCTGCTCTGCAGATTCCGATTTTATTTTATTTTTTAAGAATATACACCCATCAACCTGTGACAGCTTGAATCCATAGCCTGTAGCATATGGAATGTCCATTTTTTCACTTTAATCTTAGATGTTTTGGAGAGAAAGTCAGAGAGACCAGATTGAGATGGTTTGAATACGTACAGAGGAGAGATAGTGAATATATCGGCAGAAGGACGATGGGGTTGGAACTACCAGGCAGATGAAGAAGGAGGAGGAGATTTATGGATGTAGTGAAAGAGGACATCAAGTTAGTTGGTATGGGAGAAGAGGGTGCAGAGGATAGGGTAAAATGGAGGCAAATGGTTTGCCATCAGAACAGCTGAAAGTAAAAGATGATGATGATTTGGTAGGGACCATATAAAGAGAACATTAAGCTCAAAAGAGGTAGTGATGTCCTGCTCCCGATTATAGCTATGCCTCTGAAATCCATCTGTAGTGTCAAGACAAGAATTCAGTTAGAATTTGTAGTAACAAAATTAAGAAATTTAAGCAAGTAATTGCATATACACAATCTAAAGTATAGGCACAAAATCTACACTATAATACACACTCCACTCACTGTACACTACCCATCATACATAAAATGCTTGATCTGGATTTAACCATAAAATATTCACAATTCTCCCCAAAACATTCACATTTCGATTTACTGTGGATTTGAGAAATCCGGTGCTATTTACTGGTCAGTAAGTGCACCATGATGACATAATTGGTTCGCAATAATTGGTGCGACAATAAACTTCATCCAACACTTAAATCATTATCACCCAGATAAGTATGTTCCATGTTATGAAACTAATAACAGTTAAGAGGCTAAAAAGAAAGCTAGAAGACCCTGCAGCCTCTGTTATTTTTCATTCTTTTCCTTGAAAATTGATTGTGGTAATGTGTCCAGAAAATTAGAAATCAGTATTTACATGAAGAGTTAAAAGAGCCCATCTATGATTTTTATCTTCTAAACAGCCAGATTATTGTTACAGTATTGTTCCTCAGTATTATAGCCTCTCATCTCCTTTGTTATAAATGCTATATAGATTACATCTAAATTCTTTAACACTTTATTAATGTCTTGTTTAAAGTTTCTTATTACCTTCTCTGTGTAAGGTACAGTATATG
>JBAMYA010000016.1:11394570-11425894 GCA_037176975.1 Arrhamphus sclerolepis
TATGAAATAAAAGGTGGTTAGATATTTTTCATCTAAAAGAAACCAGTATTGTTTTGTACCCACACACATCCTTTGCAACATAGAGCAATAGCAGTGGGTCGTCAAACTCTATTTTATGGAGCGTGGATACAACTGGATAGTGCCTCGCATGTTTTTGCGTCTCAGAATATTATTGCTCAGCGGCGAGGATGCTCACATCTTTATCATTATAGTTCTTGGTATGAACAGCCTCGTAGCTTTTGTGAGCTTCATGGCTTTGGGCGTACTCAGGAAGGCGACTTTTTTTTTTTTTTTTTTTCAGGACTGGATTGAGTTTGTATTCCCCAAAGTTTTTGGGGGGTTTTCTTCCAGAAGTAATTTTTTTTGACCCTACAGGTATTACTTATTCATATCCTTGGATACATATGATGAAGTTACTTCCTGGAAAAAAAGTCAAAAGTACCAGAGTTGTACTGATTTAAATTAGTTGGTGTTTGCTCTTCAATGGGTAATAGTTATAATGAACATTTGTAACTTACATTGACACTAGAGACGATTTATCCATCGCAACACACAGCCAGGCGCTCAGTTTTTATCCCAGTAGTAACCCCACGCAGCATGATCTGTGTAACTTAACGTTAGACAGTAAATGATCTGTGAAATTTTCGGTCGAACGTGGTTTGTGTTTTTTTTTTGTTTTTTTTGTACGTTTTCTTTTTTCTTTCTGCTAGGGCTTTAATTATCAATGATGATATTCTGATTGTGAGCTGAGTTGCAGCTTTTGAATGTTCAAATCGTTCTATCGAACTTGACTGTATCATAGTCACCACCATTACAGTTTGTTGTAAAACAACATAAACAGAACATACACATAAGGACCTTATGTGCACAGCTGAACTAAGGAATAGGTTGAGATAGGGTTGGAGAATTAATCAAAACCAACATCCAGAGTCAAGTAATATTGCCCTTGTCAGTTATTTCAAATTTCTTTTCTTGAATTCTTTTAATACTTTACTCACTGAGTATGTTCATGCTCACTACATGTTTAAAAATGTACTCTTTCATTAGAATAATGTCCTAGATTTAATAGTTGAGTATGTTCACAGCAAAAATCATGTTGGTGCGGTATAAGGGCAAAAATGTATAACAACGCTAAGATAATTATTCAGTAATTGTAATCGAGGTGAAATGTTCAGTGAATCGTGATATTACCCAGCTCTAGGTTCAGTTTTGTTTTGGGCTCCTTGAATCTTTTTCAAGCAAAGTGAGAATTATGGAGAACGAGATTCGGACAGCATAATCACATCGCAGTATGGTCATTATATTATTGGTGTATGCTGTTTGTATCAGAAAATAACTCGCAATGATAATTATTTCAGCCATTTGTCTTGCCTGTGTTTTATATTGGTTTTTGTATTGGCATTATATTGGTCTGTGTTAAAATGTTTGAGTCTTAAAAACCTTTAAAGAAGCTCAGAGAGCAGAAGAAATACTATAATGCACCCAAAAAAAGCTCATATTTGCCACATTAAGTTCAGAGCCTTCTTTCTGAATAGCCTGAGGATGATCACAGCATAAATAATCAGTTTTATCACTTTTGATAGAAACCCTCTCAGTTCCAGAAATCTGTGAAATACTCATCTGCTGCTCTTGTCACTGTTTGAAATGTTTCTGACTCTGCATGAGCAGAACTGAGTCATTGCATGCCTGATCTGAGTGCTCCCATTCACGGTCGGTATCAGCTGATTCTCTCCAGAGGAGAGAGACTTTATTTTCCAAGTGATGCGTCGCTGCAGTAGCGTCAGTAACAGATTTTCTTAAAACATCACTGTTAAGCTGTCAGTGAAATGCAGATAGCTTCGTGTATCAATGAGGTGCTACGGAGAAAAAGACGATAATTGTACTTGATTCTGTGTTGGCAGGTCTTATTTACTATCAAAGACTTTGGGTTTATAGCTTAAATTGGTTAATAACAATGTCCTGAAATGGCTTGTTTGAAGATGACTATGCCACACACAATAGATTTATCAATATAGATTTTCTTTTCTGTTTTTTTTCTTCTCCTTTTTCTTCATTTGATGTCTGTGAAATCGAAGTCATGTTTTCAGATAGCACTCAAAAGGCACACATACCTAAATGTTCAATACATCATCTTTATATCTCTGACCTCAACTTTTCAGGCCCCCCCACAATAGTGTTTTTTTTCCCACTGACATCAGCACCTTTTTCAGTTATTTCCAAAGAGAAGAGAATGTATGCAGATCCCCAGAGGGAAAAGTGCCATGCCCAGCATCTTTTTTTTTTTCGTCCTCCCAAGGAACTCCCTTCTTCGGGTGACTGCACTCAGTGCTTCTAGTCAAGAATCACTGACCTTTTCAGAAAGACGATGTCAACTTCATACACTGTGTCTGTATGTGTATATTTATATGTGTGTATGTGAAATGAAACCCATTTGTAGGATGAGATTTGGTGAAAATTACGTGTCTCAACACGCTGAACCAGCTGCTGTATTTTCTCGTTTTCCCCCCCTGAGCAAAACGTACTTTAAAGGATTTAGTTGTCTTACTGAGGGGCTACCAGGCTGTGAACTGTGCCCCGTTAACTTTTTGTACCATTTCAAAAGCACCTTAGTGCTATGTTTGTAGATTCTGCTTTTTATCTGAAAAAGGTAAAAATGAATAACAAATGTGTAATTTCTGGTTTATAGTTTCAGAAAAGCATTAGCTAGTAGGGTAGTAGTACTTTGACATGCTGTCAAAGTATAACCAAAGGGGAAAAAAGAGGCACTCCATCAGAGTGCTTTTAATGAAATGCAGGCAGGAAGAAGTTCCCACCAGCCTTCCAGGGGATTTCTGCTGAAGAGAAGTGTCATGTGGACAAACCTCCTAAAACATCAGTACAAGTTCTTTTTCTGACTTGACAGTTACAACCTTAGGGTGACTATAGATGAGCACATGGAGATTATGAGAGTGCAAATGCCTTAAATCAAGAAGGGATCCATTCAGGAAACGATGATCATTCAACAGAGGAATCTATAAAAACCAAAAAAAAAATCAAATTAATTATCTTTTAATATCTTGATCACGATAGCTCTAGTTGAAACTGGAGTCCACGGCAAGTTTGAATTTGGAAAATTGACCATTTACTGGTAATTTGTGTTTTCAGGTTTATGGCAACTAATGACCTGATGACGGAGTTACAGAAAGATTCAATAAAACTGGACGATGACAGTGAGAGGAAGGTCAGTATGTACTGGTTTTACTGGTTCACTTGTGCTTGTTCCAGTGCTGGTATTTACTGACCAGTGCAATGATTGACAGGTGGTGAGAATGATCCTCAAACTGTTGGAAGACAAGAATGGAGAAGTCCAGAACTTGGCTGTCAAATGGTAAAAACTCAAGAGCAACATTTTATTTTATTTTTTTTTCTCCCTTATTTCTTGTTAAATGTTTCTAAATGTGAGTACATTTGTTTCATCAGCCTGGGCCCTCTGGTCAGTAAGGTGAAGGAGTACCAAGTGGAGACGATCGTTGACACTCTGTGCACCAACATGCTGTCGGACAAAGAGCAGCTCAGAGACATTTCATCCATCGGACTCAAAACTGTGATTGGAGAATTACCGCCTGCCTCCAGTGGTAAGAATACGACGTTCTTCGAGTGTTACCTCTAATGTCATACATGTGTGGCCCAGTTCTTGTCCTGGACTTCATTTCATGAAGTACAAACATTTAACAGAGCTGCAGGTGACATTGAAGACAAATCATTTTGTGTGCGCAATGTTTAGTTGGGTCCCTTTCAGTATTTTTTGATTGTCCGTTCACCTGTTTTCATCTCAGGCTCAGCTTTAGCTGCCAGTGTTTGTAAGAAGATAACAGGTCGGTTGACAAGCGCCATCGCCAAACAGGAAGATGTATCGGTGCAGCTGGAAGCACTTGACATCATGGCAGATATGCTTTGCAGGTACAGTAACATCTGCTGTTCCACTCTGTGTATTTTCTTGCCAATTCATAACTTCAGGATTGTTCTCGTCAGTAACAGAGATGCGCCTCTACTCTGCTCCTCATGCATCTCATCATTTACAGAGATCAGGGGTTTGTTTTCTTTTAAAGATTTATTTTCTTGAGCCACAAGAGAGCCATTTTCTCGAGCTCCAATAATATTCAATCTTCAGCAACCACATAGAACTAAATCTGCATTTTAGCTGGATAAATGTACAGTTTTACAGATGCACATCTTCCCGTTGTAGTTTGCGTTAGGCACTTTGAGTCAAAAAAAAAAATAGTTGAGCATTTTAAGGAATAAACTGCTCAACTATTTTTGTGCAGTTGTTGAGTCTTTGCTTTTGTTCTATCGTGGAAAAGACGGACATGGACAAAACACTGGTTTGTGGGCCGTTGGATAGTTCAGTGGTACAGTCCTCATGTGCCGATTGCACGTTTTTTTGTTTGTTTTTTTCTTTGTTTTGTTTTTTGTTTGTTATTTTTGCTCTAGTGGCCTTTATTAACAGTGAGCAGGAGTTAACTCTGCAGGAGGACTGTCGTCTTTGTACATGGGCTGCTGCTCAGTGGAAACTACTAGATTTGATCATTTTGATTCAACTAAAAGTTCACTAATTATTATTTTCTCTCACTCTTCCTACAGACAGGGCGGACTGTTGGTAAATTTCCATCCCTCCATCCTCAGCTGTCTCCTCCCTCAGCTCACCTCCCCGAGACTGGCTGTCAGAAAGGTGCAGTCCCACCTTCTATCCCTTAAGTTACTGGTAGCCATCCTGTGTTTTCAGGAGCTATTCTGAGCTTGAATAAACTGTTATTTTATTTTCAGAGGACCATTATGGCTCTGGGTCACCTGGTGATGTCTTGCGGTAACCTGGTCTTCATTGACTTGATTGAGCACCTTCTAACCGAGCTGGGGAGAAATGAAAACATGTCAACTACCAGGACATATATCCAGTGTACGGCAGCCATCAGCAGACAGGCTGGTCACAGGATTGGTGAGACGGAGAGAATGGCTGGCACATTGTCCAGAATGTGACAGAAAGCTCTTGTTTAACTTTTAGACAGCGACTGACATTTAATCGTCCCTGACCTCTGATCTGCCTATCGGTTCAGGAGAGTATCTGGAGAAGATCATCCCTCTGGTCGTGAAGTTTTGTAACGTAGACGATGATGAGCTCAGAGAGTACTGCATCCAGGCCTTTGAGTCCTTCGTCAGGAGGTAAAACAGACCGTGAACAAGCAACCAAATTGATGTAACCATTGCTTTGGTTGTTGCTGATCTTATTTATTTTGTTTGTAGATGCCCAAAAGAAGTTTATCCCCATGTTCCCACTGTCATCTCCATCTGCTTGCGCTACCTGACCTATGACCCAAATTACAACTTTGATGATGAAGATGAGGATGACAACGCCATGGATGCTGAGCAGAACGATGAAGACTACCAAGGTACTAAATTAGAATCCAGACTGTGATGCTCGTTTGTCTTCTAGAGGGAAAGTTAAGGAATTTATTAAATACCTTTTGTCTTTTATAACTGCGATATTGTTGTTCTGACAACTGAATTATTTATGCATTAAAATGTTCTGTTAAGTGCATTGAAGTAACATCAAACTGCCAAGTTTAAATCAACTGGAAAAGCTGAGACGAGATTAGAAACAACAGCAAACTGCTCATGCAGGACTAACTCACTCACTCTGCATCTTTTTATCCATACAGGCAGTGATGATGAATACAGCGATGACGATGACATGAGCTGGAAGGTCCGGAGGGCGGCAGCCAAGTGTCTGGATGCTGTTGTTTCAACTCGCCATGAGATGCTGCCAGAGTTTTACCGCTCTGTCTCTCCGGCACTCGTCTGCCGCTTTAAGGTAGCATTGATCTGTCAGACTTTGTCTGTGCCTGCTCTCGGAACTGTGATGATGACCAGAGTATGTCTGAACAGGAGAGGGAGGAGAACGTGAAAGCAGATGTTTTCCACGCTTACCTGTCGCTGCTGAAACAGACCAGACCAGCCCAGAGCTGGTTGGCTGATCCAGATGCCATGGAGCAGGGCGAGACACCGCTGACAATGCTGCAGAGCCAGGTGAGTAAATTCTGTCAGTGTTGTTATATCTTGAAAATGGCTCAGCACGCCCCTCGCAGTGATGTTTCCCAACAGCACATCTACATGTTTAGCATGTCACTGCCACAAGAGAGGTTGTCTCATAAAATTATTGGAACATTTTGAGGTGTGTGCTGTCCTTGTATGTGTTTGTTCTTCAGCAGAAGTCATTGTAGACAGAGACAGACTGCTTTGTGTTGCAGCTACACTGAGTACAATCACGAAGATTGTCCAGTGTACCTGTGTTCTGTCCTCCTCTCTTCTTTACTGTTGTCGGTGCTTCATCTTCTTGTTCCTGGCTCAACTGCGCTTTCAGTCAATCAGCATTTGACTTACAGGTCTTGCCATATTTTACAGTTATGTCCTATTCATTTTTGAAGGATTGCTCACAAGCGTATTTGCGTTTGGTGAATGCTGAAATCAATCACACTGAATGGGCCAACAGGACCAACAACAGCTAACATGAATGAACTCTGCTGTGTGCAAAAGCATTTCTTATCAGATTAATCGATAGAATAATTACTCTGGTATTCTGTTGATAATTGCAGCTAGGGCTCGGCAGTGTGGCCTAAAACTTTTAGTGGAGCATCTTTCCACCAGTGATTGACACACACTTCAACTGCTACACCCAACTAAATCACGCTCTCCTTCCACTCAGCTGCCTCAGTCTTGGTTTTTAGATGCCACAGTAAGTCAGACGTGCATCTAACTTTACCTGTCATAGACGGTAGACAATTGCAGGCAGGCATTTCTGGAGACAGTGGTTGGCACGTCAGACACGGCAGCGCAAACTTGTTTCCAGGCAACTGAAGAAACTATACCTGTTTTGGGAACATTTCTTGAGAAAACAATTTTCTTTTTACAGCATATGCCACTACATTGTCCCTGAAGACAAGTCCGGTGTTGAGGCATTACAGAACTATGTAGGCTCACGGTGGTTCTGGTGGTACCACATCATAATTATAAGTAAATGAAAATCAGTTTTATTTATTTATTTTCATTGCCAAAAACGTTAAATTCAAATTAATTGATAATTGTTTTATCCCCAATTTCTAATTTTAGCACTAAACAAATGCTTGAAATCATTGCAAATCCTTGGATTTCAGTATTGCATTTTCAGTGTCAGAAAAATTAGATGAAGTTCTTGAAAATGCTTAAAATTGTAACTGTCATTCACAACAAACATCTGTCTGACTAATGTATGTTTACTGGATGATAAAATGAAATAAGAGAGCCTAAAATTAAAATAGTGCACTTTAGTTTATCATTTAGGATTAAAAATCCATCCTGTGTTCATCCAATATTTTTTGGCTGCTCACTTTGAAGCAGAAGAAACTTTGAAACTGATATTTTAGCGCCATCAATTTAATTTTATAGATGACAGAATGGTTGAACAGGGTATTTATCCTTGTTCTGTGATGTGATATATAGATAACAGCATTTTGGTTTTGTCTCTAATGCCTCAGAAGTTTCCTGAAAACCTCTCTCAGAAAGCTATTTTAGATGGGGGATTTTAAATGCATGGTTTTACATCTATTTGGTGTCTTTTTTGGGTTTAACTGGCAACCTCATTACGAAATGCAAGCACTTGACGCTGATTGGCTGCCACTCAAAAGAGACTTTGCCAGATTCACAAAATGGACAGAGCAACTTTCCACAGCTATGGCCAATGCACAGAATTTAGAGTTTACATCGGGCCCAAAAAATCCAGCCCACCGCAACCTGAGCTCATGAATGTTCTGTCCTAACCCGGCCCAAGTTTGGGTTGTGATCATTATGTCATAGCTTTATATAAAATAAGATCCATCCATTATCTGTACCCGCTATTTCCTGTGCAGGGTAACGGGGTCTGCTGGAGCCTACCCCAGCTCTCTCCGGGCGGCCAGTCCATTGCAGGGCCACATGTAGACATACAACCATTCACACTCTCACTAACACCTAGGGACAATTTATGAACACCAATTAACCTAAGAAGCATGTCTTTGGACTGTGGGAGGAAGCCGGAGTACCCGGTGAGAACCCACGCAAGCACGGGGAGAACATGCAAACTCCACACAGAAAGACCCCTGTGGAGGCTCGAACCAGGAACCTTCTTGCTGTGAAGTGCTAACCACCAAGCCACTGTGTTGCCCCATAAAATAAGAATGCTATTTTAAAAAAAAAAAGTCGAGTCTTTATCGAGCTTGACAAGACCTGCCTCGACAAAAGTGGTGGGAAATTACTGCTGGATACCCAGCTCGGGTATCGGGCCGGGCTCAGACAGAGAATTCAACGAAGCCTATAATAATACAAGCATCAAAATAGACAGGAGGCTCACTCAAGCCTGATGATGCTAATGTTTTGTATTAAATGTCTAGAAGTTAACAGAGTCTTAAGAAAAAGGTTGTAATATGAATGTTACAAATGTTTTATGTATGCAGATTATTTTGCAGGGGAGGGAATGGAGTAAGAGTGGGGCAGGAGTGAGATCCATCCATCCATGCATCATTTGTATTTGTTGTTCAGATTGGCCCAATTTCTGGCAAACATTTCTAAAAGAGGAATTGCAATGAAAAACAAAAATGTTCAGAATGTCTAGGATTTTTCATATGTTTTTGCATGCGGGTATACTATTGTTATTCAAAAAAGACGAGGTAAAAACTGGTTTTAATTCTCTGTCTCCTTTAAGGAAGATTTGTTTACTTTCATGAAGCATTGTCCAGCTGCAGTGATCACCCTTGTGTTGTATTGGAGAAAAAACAGACAGCTTGAGTTCCTGATCCTGTTAAAACAAGCGTGGAAAATGCGCTACAGATTTCAAAAATCCATCTGTGTTGCTTTAACATAACATAACATTAACAAATTCTGTCACACAGGAATCAAGTCTAACAGGAAGTAGACTTGATGGGCTTTTCTCTCAACCAGCTTTCTTTGACTGTCGCCCGCCCTCTGCAGGTGCCCATGATAGTGAAAGCCCTTCACAAGCAGTTGAAGGAGAAAAGTGTCAAAACTCGTCAGTGTTGTTTCAACATGTTGACTGAGCTGGTGAATGTCCTCCCAGGAGCCCTTACTCAGCACATCCCAGTACTAATACCAGGTAATTCTTAAACTATTAATACTGCTACTATTAACAACAATACTTGTTAATGGTTTCACAGGACTGTGCTGTGATTTGAGTCCACATTCAGTATTTGTTATCGTGACAAATGCGACATGAGGCCATGCAACAAGTCAACAGTATACAATTATTGATGACTTCATCAGTGATGTTTGTGTTCCAGGTATCATCTTTTCTCTGAATGATAAGTCCAGCAGCTCCAACCTGAAGATTGACGCTTTAGCCTGCCTCCATGTAATAATGGTCACACACCCCGCTCACGCCTTCCACGCCCACGTCCCTGCGCTCGTCCCACCTGTAGTGGCATGTGTGGGGGACCCCTTTTATAAAATCACCTCAGAGGCGCTCCTTGTTACCCAGCAGCTCGTCAAGGTGGGAGTTAAATCTGCCATGACTGCTTTATCAGCATGTTTAATATTTTTTGGTGGTATTGTTTCCTCATCATCTTGTCTCCTCCAGGTGATACGACCTCTGGATAACCAGTCAGAGGGCTCTGACAGCTTTGACCCTTCCCCCTACATCAATGACCTGTTCACCTGCACGATCAAGCGACTGAAAGCCGCTGACATAGACCAGGAAGTCAAAGAACGAGCCATTTCCTCTATGGGACAGATCATCTGTAACCTAGGTAACATCCTTCCAGCAATCACATGGTGTATGATGTCATCAGCAGGTGGCAGGTTTCATTTTAACCTTATCTCTTTCGCTGTACAGGCGATCATCTGCCAAACGAACTTCCAGGAACGCTGCTGATCTTTTTAGAACGCCTGAAGAACGAGATCACACGGCTGACAACAGTGAAAGGTAAAGCTTAACCATATGGATGTGAATTATCTTAATGGAAATAACCATCAGGTGAAAATGTTTCAATTATTTTTGTTTCTTTTTTCTCTGTTTTCTTGTTTCTTTTGCAGCTCTGACATTGATTGCTGGTTCCCCGTTGAAAATCGATTTGAGGCCTGTTCTCCCAGATGCAGTCCCCATCCTCGCCTCCTTCCTGCGAAAGAACCAGCGAGCCCTGAAGCTCTGCACACTAGCTGCTCTGGACATCCTGCTTAGAAACTACAGGTAATGCACACTACACACCCACCACCTTCAGACCCACCCTCTCCCTCTGCTCATGGTTTGTGTGCTTCAGCTCTGCGGTGACTCCTGTTATGGTGGACGCTGTTCTGGCTGAGCTGCCCCCTCTCATCTCAGAGAGCGACATGCATGTGTCTCAGATGGCATTGAGCTTCCTGTCCACGCTGGCTGTGACTCACCCGTCCTCACTGGGTCAGCTGAGCGGAGGGAACATCTTGCAGCAGCTCATTGCACTGGTTCGATCACCACTACTACAGGGAGGAGCCCTCGCTGCCATGTTGGACTTTTACCAGGTATGTCCACCTCTTTTCATGATTGGTGTGCCAGCGTGACTGCAGTCAATTTTGTGTACTTTAATAAGATTGTACTTTTAGTAGGGTTGCACAATATATCGAAAATATACCAGAGACATGGCAGTATCTATAACCTCTTGCATGTGCTACTATAAGCTCAACATACTGTGTCTAGTCTATGGTTTTGGTTTGAGCTGTGCAACGTATTGAAAATTGATTATCATAAATATCAAGATGTACAATATCTGTATCACAAAAGCAGAAGAATATTGCAGTCATTGGTAGCCAGTCATTAACAATCTAAATATCAATGATATATTTATATTCTGATTCCCCGAGATGCCAACTTAGGTACTAATTTGCATGAAGAGTGTTGTTGTAGGATAAATGGATCTATTTACACCATATTGCTGTAAAATATTTTTTGGAAGTGTTTGCATTTACTATCAGTACATATTTGCAGAACGACATTAGAAGCATTGGTTTATATATTGCAAGTCATTAAATAGATGTTATTCTTTACGGCGTGGTTTGGTATATTGTCATTTTCAGTCTCCTTTGCAGACTGCTTTTAAAACACTGCTGGCAGGTGTACTGCGGTTCATAAGTGCATCTGTTATATAGTTAAAATTTGTAGTCAACTTAACCGCAAACCTTTCTAATTATTTGGCCACACTTAGTGGTATTTAAAAGACACGGGGCAAAAAGCACATCTTCATTCTATGTTAGGAGGAATAGTTTTTTCTTTTTTCAAGCTGCGACCACCTGCAGGTTTATTATCTATATTCCATGAGACATTTGGAGCTGTGATGTCTCAGGTGGGTCTGAATGATGTTTTCTTTTGAAAAATTAAACAACAGATTGAAGATCCAAGTGTGACAGCAGATTGAAACCTGGAAGGACATTGCTAGATTAAACCACGTACACATCTGTTTTCACCTAACGTTACTAGGATGACAACGTCTTCACTCTGTTTTTTGCAGAATCACTCATTATTGTGATAGATCAATGACTGGTTCAATGCTGTAGTTTGATTTGTGCCATTTATGTGGTGAACTGACTGTCAGGCTCTAAAAACCAAGACAGAGATTTTTATGTGGAAAGCGAGTGAAATCTCTAGCAACACATAACTGAAAAGAAGTTAATCAGGCAGTTGTTAAAGAAATATTGGTTTATTTTTATTTTTTCAGTTCTTTCTGGAATGTACCATCTTTTGGATTTCTCTTTTGTCTTAGCACCATGTAAGACAACTGTAACATTTTGTTTTTAACCCATGCGTTGCATGATATCAAGCCTATCCATTCCTGTACCGTTCTTGTCTTGGCTCTGTTTGCTGTTTAGTTTTTTGTTTTTTAACATTACTGCTGACATCAGCAGCAAGATCACTAACTAGCTTCCTGTAGCTGCATGAATTTAAACTCCAGCATCTCTTGTTTCATTTGTTGAGACTTGTCTCTGATTTATATCTTGTTGTCTGTTCCTGTGAATCCGCCAGTTCAGCATACTACCTGCCAATATGTTGTGCTCAAATTATTCTGAATGACATTTATTTCAAAGGTTTTTATACGCCCAACTGAATGGGGAAATCAAAACCGAATGCAAGCACGACAAGCCTAAAATTGATCTTCATTTTTTAAGTGTTTCTGTTCAGTTTATGGCAGGCTTCAGCAGACTCAGTCTATTTTGATGATCTAGCAGTTGAGTTATTATGATACGGAACACACCCATGATCCAGAGAATTGGTGTTTGTGTGTGTGTGTGTTCAGGCTCTGGTAGCCACAGAAACTCCTGGTCTGGGTTATATGGACCTGCTGAGGATGCTGACGGGTCCAGTTTACTCGCAGAGCGCCGCTCTGCCTCACAAGCAGGCATACTGTTCAATCGCCAAATGTGTGGCCGCTCTGACCAGAGCCTGTCCCACCGAGGGCCCCGCTGTGGTGGGACAATTCATCCAGGTGAGTCCCCTGTCACACACACACACAGTACTGATATATAACAGATGACTTGCATCTTGTCAGAGTGCACTTATTCTTCAAATCACTTGATGTTTTTGCTGTGCAGTGTTTATACTTTTATTTTAATTTAAATGAACTCTGCAGAAGCCTTTCTGACATGACTATTTGATGGCATAATGATAGTCTGGAAATGATGGTCTATTCTCACCAGATGACCTTGTTTCCATATATTGACTTTTTTTTTTCTCTGTCACTTACAGGATGTAAAGAACAGCCGCTCCACAGACTCCATCAGACTTCTCGCTCTGCTTTCACTGGGTGAAGTGGGACATCATGTGGACCTCAGTGGTCAACCAGAGCTCAAGACCGTCATCCTGGATGCTTTCTCCTCCTCCAGTGAAGAGGTAACACCACACCATTTTCCGGATGATAACTACTTTAGACTGTGCACAGTTGAAGACATAAAGTTAATTCCTGATTCTCGCTTCTCAGGTGAAATCTGCAGCCTCATACGCACTAGGCAGCATCGCTGTGGGGAATCTTCCAGAGTATCTGCCGTTCGTCTTGCAGGAAATCTCCTCCTCTAAGAGGCAGTACCTGCTGCTGCACTCACTCAAAGAGATCATCAGTAAGAATAACAGCTTAAACTCCTTGTGGGTGAATCTGTGAATTTCCATGTGTGTTTTGGTTTCAGTGTGTGTGTGTGTTTATATTTTAGGTTCGGCATCTGTGGCCGGTCTGAAGCCATACGTGGAGTCTGTTTGGGCTCTGCTGCTCAAACACTGTGAGTGTCAAGAGGAAGGAACCAGGAATGTAGTGGCCGAGTGTTTGGGAAAACTGACGCTGATCGACCCTGAAACACTGCTACCCCGCCTCAAAGGATACCTGCTGTCAGGTGATCAGTATACAGTTATCAGTAGGCAGCCATAGAAACTATTCAGCAATCAAATGGCTCTATCTAAAGCACCTTTAATTTACTACCTATATTCTTTTTTGGAGTCTGTCTCACTGCTTCTGTGTCAATCCAGCGTCTCATAAATTTATAGTATGGGGAAGTTAATCTGTCATTTTTATAAATTTAGTTCTTCATGAATCAAGAGACTGATAATTAATCAAAATATTGATTTGTTTCTGTGTATGAAGGTTCATCATATGCCAGGAGCTCAGTGGTAACAGCGGTTAAGTTTACCATCTCTGACCAACCACAGCCCATTGACCCGCTGCTAAAGAACTGCATAGGTAACACACACGCACACACACTCAAGCACAAATATTTTGCTTTTACATTTCTTTCAGGGACAGGACAGCTTTTTCCTCTAATAAAGAAAAACATAGTGACATTTTTACACAAATGCAGTGCCAAACATAAATGTGTCATGTATTCAGCTATTTTCAGCCCAACCCTGGAAGTGAACTGGTTCATACGTCAATCATTACGTTTTCGACACACAGTTGAATAATTACTTTTGGACCAAACAGATCAGTAACATGAATGTTAATTAAAAATGGTCATAAGATTGAACCCCAGGGTCAGCCAATGGATTTTTTTTCTGATTACATGACATGATTACACTGCATTGATGTTGGGATGAGCTAATGAAGAAATAAAATGTGATTTAACACTTTTAAGATTTCGTTGAAGCAGTTATTTGGTCCTTGTGTTGCACTACAGTTGCAGCATCTCAAAGAAAAAGACAAAGTTTATCAGTTATCAATACAGTATATTCTAACACCACGTGTGCCCTATGATTGGCTGGATGTTCCCAGGTGATTTTCTGAAAACGTTGGAGGACCCAGACCTGAACGTTCGACGCGTTGCCTTGGTAACGTTCAACTCCGCTGCTCACAATAAACCCAGTCTGATCCGAGAGCTGCTGGACTCAGTTTTACCACAACTTTACAATGAGACCAAAGTGAGGAAGGAGCTTATCAGAGAGGTGAGAACACCTGCCGCAGACTGATGTCAACAAGTGGGCGTGGCTCAGGTGACTAACTGTTTCACTGGCCACATGCAGGTGGAGATGGGCCCCTTCAAACACACGGTGGATGATGGGTTGGACTTAAGGAAGGCTGCATTCGAGTGCATGTACACTCTGCTGGACAGCTGCCTGGACCGACTCGACATCTTCACGTTCCTGAACCATGTAGAGGACGGCCTCAAAGACCACTATGACATCAAGGTTTGTCTGTCCACCCAGGGCCTGCAGTCATTTTTAAGTCACATAGTTCACGTTGACATCTTGTAATGTGAATTCATTATGTACAGAATTCATAGAATACTAAACTGTTCTTTATAACATCTAATATGCTCTTACAGCTCATGCTTGAGTTCTCATTACCGCTGGTGTGTTGTTAGATGCTGACATTCCTGATGCTGGCCAGACTGTCGACGCTGTGTCCCAGTGCTGTTCTGCAGAGACTGGACAGACTGGTGGAGCCGCTGAGAGCCACCTGCACCACCAAGGTACGTAAAAATCCATTGAGAGGTTCCCTCTGTGCGCTAAAAATCTGGCTTTCCCACCGTGAGCTTCAGAGTGAAAATGTATCATATCTCTGCAGGTGAAGGCAAACTCTGTGAAGCAGGAGTTCGAGAAGCAGGATGAGCTGAAGCGTTCGGCGATGCGAGCCGTTGTCGCACTGCTGACAATCCCTGAAGCCGAGAAGTCGCCGTTGATGTCAGAATTCCAGTCCCAGATCTCATCCAATCAAGAGTTGGCGGCCATCTTCGACTCCATCCAGAGAGACTCCAGCTCTGCCAACATGGAATCCATGGACACCAGCTAAATGGACAGACATGGACAACAACTTCCCACAATACAACACGGCACCACCCCGCTGCTGGAGCGCTAACCCTGCAGCATGTTTCCATGACAAAAGGACACAAACACAATCACACGCACCCACACATACACTTTACATATACATTTGTAGTGACACACCCTCTCCTAGCGATTGATCGTTCCATGATGCATTGCACTGAAATCAGCTGTTGAAAAAGAATGGAGGAAGACTGGCGGGCAGCTCATGCACAGACAAAAAGGACTGAAACAAACAAAGCAAAATATATTAGAGAATTCCAGAAAAATCATTTCCATGAGGCTTGGGAGCTCCTCCCACTTCCTTTTTTTTTTCTAACGAGGTCTTCTGATTGGCTGATCTCCCTGTGCATCATCATTCTTCTCGTTATTTTTTTTTTCTTTTTCTTTTCATAATTCCAGAAAGTTCCACAGGTACTGTAACCTGATTGGCCGCTGCTGAGTGACTGACAGCACGTTATCAAAACTGACCAATGATGGGGGGGAGAGAAAAAAAAACAAAACGGCCTTTTCTTATTGAGGCTGTGGTGACCAATGGGAGAAGGGTTTGCTTTATTTTTTTGTGAATGATGTGGGAAACCAATAGGAGGCTTTTGGGAAGAAGACAGTGGGTGGGCTTTTACTGTTTGTGGACCAATCAGCATCTCTGTTTTCCCCTGATTTAATAGGCCCACCCCCAACTTCTTCACTCCAGCAGGGAAGAGGAAGGATCATTGGACCAGATCCCATTTTATCAGACCTGAGTGGACCACACCGGCTGTTACAATGCCCAGTGTAAAACAAATTTACATGATTCTGTTGGCTGTTATGTGAGTCTGGCTTTCTTAAACCGGTTCAAGCTAGTTCAATCTGGCCAACTGGAGTTCAATTTAACTGTGTCCTGCTAGTTTGCTTGGTCTGATGTGGTTAAACCAGGTCTAGACTGGTTTAATCCGGTTGGGTCCGGTCTGGTCAGGACAATCCAGTGTTGTTTATTGTCCAAGGAAAAATAAAAAGGTCCATTTCTGCCTGCCTTCATATTCTTGCTTTATTTATGTCTGCTTGTGTGATGCCTTTTAGGAATTTTTTTTAATATCTTTTTAAAATCAGTCCGGACTTTGGGATATATAAACCTCACATAAACATAATGATACATGAAACTGAGCTTAAACCTAAGATTGTGACAATAGAATGTGTTCTTGAATGTTTCTGGACATGAATGAACACTACCCACCTGAAACTCGGGTCACAGTTTTTAAAGCTAAGATAATTGTTGCATGCAGCATATTTGGTTCACTTGAAAAAGCTTTTTACAAAACAAATTGTTTGCATTCACTGCACACAGTAACCAGAATGTTAAATTACTGATTATCCAGTGTAGTTAAACTCAGTAGTCACCTTCAGGTTAATGCAGGAATAAATGAGAGGGTGCTGTTTTTGTTTAATGCCATTTTATATTAGTTCCAAACACAGTGACCTGCAGGATCTTCCAAGTCATTCTTTACTTCTCACTATGCGAGTAAATGAGAGAATTACCTCCCATACAACCAACACTGACAGATAACAAACCAGGATGCTGTTGCAGACTCAAACTTAGAGTAAAAACAGTTCAATTCCTCATCAGGTTGGTCTGAAACACAAGCGTAACATCAGACATTGCAGGTGAGAAGATGATAAAATAGACACAGCAACAAAGATGTAAATGTGCTCGAAGCCAGCAAGAACCCAGATGTGTTCTTCATAACTTATGGCTGGTTTAGTTTTCAGCTTCATACACATTAACGACCAATAACGTGCAGTTTCTGATCGATTTTTGACCCCTCTGCAGCAGCAGAGGGAGGAAAAGTTCAGTTTGATATTGATTTTGACATTTCCAAGGTGTCTGAACACTGCAGCTGTGAGCAGTCAGACGACCTGAAACTGCACCTCGATTGAAAGAGCAAAACGTCCTTGGTCACAGTCAAGCTGAAATGTTTAGATACGTGTGGTGATTGCATCTTCTCACCTGTCATAAACCATTTACTTTATATAAAAATTAGTTTGAGTTCTTGCTTAAAACAAGTCAGAAATTAATTTGAGAGCGCTGGAAACATTCCTCAGAGATTTTGGTCCATATTGACATGATAGCATCACACAGTTGCTACACATTTGTTGGCTGCACATCTATGATGCGAATCTCCCGTTCCACCACATCCCAAAGGAACTCTGTTGGATTGAGATCTGGTGAATGTGGAGGCAACTGGAGTACAGTGAATTTTCTCTTTGGACCATTTTCTGTAAACCCAAGAGGTGGTTGTGTGTGAAAATCCCAGTATATCAGCAGTTTCTGAAATACTCAGACCAGCCCATCTGGCACCAACACCCACGCCACATTTGAAATCACTTAAATTCCCTTTCTTCCCCATTCTGATACTCAGTTTGAACTTCAGCAAGTTGTCTTGACCACCTCTACATGCCTAAATGCACTGAGTTGCAGCCATGCAATTGGCTGATTAGCTATTTGTGCTACCAAGCAGTTGAAAGGTGTATCTAATAAAGTAATTATTTGCAATTGATTAATTGTAGTTTTTAGTCTTTGTATTTTAAGAAACAGTAATGAAGCAGCATTCATCAGTTTATTTCACACTTTCCTTTTTCTGCATTTTTTTTTTTTGTGGCCACAAAAGACATTATATACAAAGGATATACTAGTTTTGTCAGAGGTGGCATTTATCTGGTTTTTTTTTTTTTTTTTTACCAAGCGGCAACCATCCCGCTTGGAAATATGTTTTGCTGCAGTTCCTCAACTGGTCCAAAACAGAGCAAATCCCATTGACTCTAGAGTTAGATGTTATATCCATGACAACTGTTCAGGAGTGAATTTTTATTGATTTTCTTTTCTTTTTTTTTTCACCATGTCAGATAAATGTATATTAAGCATAAAGCTGACCAATCTGATGTATGGATTCATTGGATGTGCTTGAAAGACAGGTAGCCATTGGTATAGCACAGGTTGGGGAAAACTGGGCTTCAACAGCTCTCTCTAGAAACCAATGAGTGACATGAACGGGTGGTTCGTCCATCTACAAACATCTATGATTCTCTCTCTCTTGCTGCCTGTTACCAATTTGACTCTAGAACAACCTCGACTTCGAATTGTCACATGATGTTCCTATGATGTCACAAAGTAACATCACAGGATTGGCTACCTGAAGCCAGCAAAGGTTTAATGCTGAGATCCAGATGCTCCTACAAGAACTGGACTCAGCCCTGAATTCAAACCAGGAGCTGAAATGTAAATATGAAGCTGACGTCTCTGTAGCGAAGCAGCAGGATGAGACACTTGAGCACGAACTCCAGACAGCAAGGAAACCTCATGCAGACAAAGTTGGGCAGGATGAACAGCTCATTAACGACTTGAGAGCTGAGCTGGACACTCTCTGTGAGCAGACAGAGCAGGAGAAGGCCTTCCTGCAGCAAACCTTAAAACAAACCGAAATGCATTTGCAGATGGAGTTGGAACAGACGAAGATTTCATACAAAAAGATCAGCATAAAGTATGAAGCTGATCTTCATGCACCAAGACAGGAGGCAGAAAAACTTTGGCAGCAGCTAAACAAAGAAATACAGACCCATGCAGACAAAAAGGTGCAGGATGAAGAGTTGATCAGCAACCTGAAAGCTGAGCTGGACACTCTCCGTCAACAGATGGAGTGTCTTTCTGAGGAAACTCTTTTAGAGACCACAAACATCTTTGATCCTGTTTCTATACAAGAGGCTCATGTCTTGGAAGAAACCTTCCTTGAGACAAGAAGCAAGACTCTATCATTATTTAAAAGAATGAGGCACTCTCTGGGTCTGAGGATACCCCCAAAATGGAAGAAACAGAATACCAAATAAATTCACAATCTCCTCCTTTAAATTTTTTGATATTGTTCTTGTACATGAGTACATGAGAACAGTATGATACTCACGTTTTTTCTTGGGCAACAATGGTTTCAATGAGATCACAGATAAAAGCAGGTGAAATAAGGACTCTCCTTTAGATGTGGGTGAGAATTTCTGTCACCTGGGAGAGACTGCTTGCTTGGTTGCTGCTCCTCCACATCAAGAGGAGCCAGTTGCTGTGATTCAGACGCCTCCCTTGAGAGGTGTTCCGGGCATGTCCAACAAGAAGGAGACCCCAGCTTCCCTGCTTGGGCTACTGTCCCCATGACCTGGATGTGTGTCATGCTAACTCTGCTTGATAAGCCAGAGTTAATGGATGGATACATATATATATATCACATGCATGTAATACATGCATATATATTTTTACTGAGTGCTAATCCTTTCTGTAGAGCACAAGAGTCTTGTGTTTATATTAACTGTGAATTACCACGTTACTTTGATGTTTATTTATTGCTTTATTGTTAATTTTGGCTGACATTTATTGATTTGAATTTCCCTTGGGGGAACAATAAAGTATTTTGAATGAATTTACTGTTTACATTTATGTATGTTTTAGGCTGTACACCACTTTGGTCAATTGCAACCATTTTTGAATCTGTGGTATAAATAAAGTTTGACCTAAATTTGAACAAGATCGAGCAGCTGCAGATCATTACATGCAAATAAATAAAATCTCCCATACAATTGAGCGTTTCTATTTCATTACACAATTAAGGGTTTTTAATGTTCTGATGCATTCATGTCCTGATATAGAACACTTGGTGTTCAAAATGTGCTTTATAAATAAAGTTCTCTGGCTTTGTCTTCATAATCATGCAAGAATAGAGCTTTGTGACAATGTTGTATTCAAATAAATACTAATGTTGATTTTCTCAGTAAAGTCATGGGGACAATAACAACATCCTCACACAAAACTGATATAATCATGTATGATCAAACCATTAAGTTATCTATTCATCATTAATCCGTCAAAGCCTTTTCTTCTTCTTCTTCCAAGTTTATTGAAAGTTGTAAATTACAAATAACATCTTTAGTGTCAACTTAGTGTTTAAATGACAACTCAACTTCCCAAACCATATCCCATGATGCAACGCAGCATCATATAGTGAAAGAGGTGGCTCAGTCACGTGACCAGCTTTTGTTGTGCTGTAGCACAGTTGCTTTTATGGTGTTATAGTGTATACTAACAACAGCTGCCAGATAAAAATGAGGTACCTTCTGCATACTACATTGTAAATTGAGTGTGTAGTATGTCACTTTTTAAAATGTCTAGTGAGCTGATAAATATTCAGCAAGAGTATTTATTTATTTATTTTTTTTACTGATATTGAAGCAATTTAGCTTTCTACAAATATCGAAAATAATAAAGAGAAGTAACAGGAAATGGATGGAAAAAACGGCGGCCCAATGTCACAATTCTGAGAAGGTGCGTGTCAGGCTGCAACAGAGGTTACGACATAGGGTTCAACAACATATGTTGTTGGTTCATTTTGGAAAGAATATAGATAAAACAAAATAACACCTAAATAAATAAATAAAATAAACAAAATATATGAACACAATGAAAAACTAGAGACTATAAAGAGTAAGTGTAAGAGCAAAAAAATATTAAGTTGCAAACCTTAAACTTGGACCACTAATAAAAGTTTTGTTAAAGGATGATAAAATAATGTTGAAAATCATGGAAAAGGGGTTTCATTTAAGCAAATATTTGATGTCTCTGGCCGGAAAAAAAAAGTAAATACATTATTTTCTATTTGTATATTCTAGTGAGGAAGACACAACTGTAACCCATGTGTTCAGTCAGCAGTTTGCTGAATCTCTCAATTCCTCATCCAATTTGGAGTGTGTGTGTGCCTTGGAAAGCTGTATGTTAGAGTGTGTTTGCTGCTTTAGTCC
The DNA here is from genome assembly GCA_037176975.1 of Arrhamphus sclerolepis. Classification (NCBI taxonomy): domain Eukaryota; kingdom Metazoa; phylum Chordata; class Actinopteri; order Beloniformes; family Hemiramphidae; genus Arrhamphus; species Arrhamphus sclerolepis. The sequence goes on from JBAMYA010000016.1 coordinate 11,415,701, forward strand.
TTAAAGGTCCTTATTGCACTGTAACCCAAAATCACCGGATCACTTTCCTGGAGAAAATGTTGACCCTCCCAGTTGAGTGGGAGGGTTCTCCGCATGTACACACACACACGCACACACGCACGCACGCACGCACGCACGCACGCACGCACACACACACACACAAACCACATCACGTCTCAGTTCTTACTTAAAACGAGTCGGAAATTAATTTGAGAGCGACGTGGCAGCGCTCATTAACCTGGTCACCTAGCAACAGCACTAGGCCATTTGTATCAGCGTCATTGACATGCTTTTGATTTTTCCTCTTTGAAGTTCCGTTATTTCTTTTCCTGTGATGGGCTGCTGCAGCTTTCAGGCGCACCCATTGGGCGATACCTCTACAGTTAAGTGTCTTTATAGGTGACGTTAGGAAATTACGTCCACACGCAATCAGTTCAGCCTCATTTCACTGAAATAAAAACATTTGCTTTATAAGAAAAAAAAGAAGAGAAGGAATAAAAACCCAGCATGGGCCAGAAAAAGTGGTCTCCCTGTCAGAATGGAGACTGAATTGATAGTTAAACAACAGATTGTATCTACATTTTATGAAGGTAAAACCACAGACATTATAAATATTTATAATGTTTGTGGTTTTTCTATGGTAAAAAAAACGACGGAACATTCAAGTGGTTGCAAGACGATACTTCCGGTGAAACACAAAATACTGTGACGCACACAGGAAGTTCACAAGTTGATCCTAACTTTAAAAATGTAACATATATGGCGATTTTCCATCTATAATAACGGGTACTTGCCTAATACGCTTTCACAAACAGATTTTCGGTGGATGTTTATTGAAAATAAGCAATATATTCAGTAGCCTCAGTCACGTTGACGCATCCAATAAGAGCAGAAGCCGTTAACTCATGCTGTAATCTGATTGGTCTAGAGCTAAAGCAGAGACTCGACTGGAAAAAGTATGGAGAAAAGAAACAGCTCTGAAAAATAAATGATTAAAATAAATACACTCAATTATAAAGTTGAACTGTAATGAAAATAATACATTAATGTTGAAACAACAAATTAAATTTAGATATTTATCCTTAAACATGCAAATAAAAATGCTTTTAGCTGTTATGTTTAGTAATTTGTCTTTAGATTTATTTATTCCTTTAGATTTATTCTTTTTTGTGGCATTCTGACCATTCCATAAAAACAACAAATGCACAGCAACACTTCTTCTCTTTGTATTCTTTTGTGTCTCAACAGCCATCTTTTATTTCTATTTACTGTGCTGTGATTGAGTTTCTTAGTTTTTGTGTCTTTTTTAGTCTCTTCTATCTCTTTTGTGATTACTATGAGAATATTGTAGTTCTTTTTCTCTCTTTTCCACTGCTACAATAATTTGCCTTTAGCTTGTCTGTTTTCAAGATGGTTTTGTGTCCCAGAGGTTGTTATTTTCTAGTGTTTGCCGCTTTAAACGTTTTTGTTTTTGTTTTTTTTCTTAAATGGCTACTTGAGTTCTGTTCTCTTGTACTTTCCAGCAAGAAGTGTGTCACATCAGTCAAAGGCTTGGCAGAGTCATGGAGTCCTGCCATGTGAAGCATTTGTAAGGATAAAGCTTCTTTGAAACATAACAAGATTTTTTTTAAAAGAAGACACATTTTTGTTACTCAAGTCTTGTAAAACACTTTTACACTTCAATCTGCTAGCTGTTTACTTTTGTATTTTAACTCAGAAAAAATAAATCAAATTAAAAGGACCAGGACCTTATAGTTATGAAACACCAGCACACACACATACTTAAAGGAAGTGTGTGTCAGTGAAAGGGAAGCTGGTTGGGTGGAGGGCAACTCTATTCTTGGTGACTCTTTCCTTTTTGGGTGTGGCTTCACAACATTGTATCTTTTTGTAGTAAACACTGTGGGAGTGTGTGGACGTACTGTAAGTCTGTTGTCACCCTCCCATTGTGGTGTCTCAAGCTCCTTTCGGAGCCACGAAGCCCTCAAAAGTTGAAGACCTGCTTTAAAGTTGCACCGAGGCCTCTTCAGTGATAGCAACATGAGTGTGTGTTCAGGCGTGTCCATGTCAACATGCCCTGACGTGTTCCGCTGTTCTCCGAAGTAACACCTATCCACATGCACACTGGTTGCTGTGTCATTTTCACTTCTCCTGGGTGTTAGCGCAAGGCAAACTTTGATGAACTTAACAACCGGGGAAAGATTCTTGACATTGTCAGCCCTGTGACCAAACATGAAAGCAGATGATGACTGAATGAATCTTTCGGATCTTCTCATGTGACCACATTTCTGTTTTCTTTTTCTTTCTTTTATCTGCAAGTGACTTAATATGATAAATTTAGCAAATTGTTCAATTACTCTGGACTACAGATGGAATGCCCCTTTGTTGTTTTAGGTGCGGTCATGATTCATGTTTTTTGAATCAATTACAATTGTGCTTCAAAATATTGTGTCCTGTAGAAGAATATTAGTAGAAGCCCCTTAAAACTTTAAGATAAGTTGAACAAAAATCAGTATGACGTTTATTATCAGTGATGAAGTGCTAATGCTGCTAAAATACGAAGATTGTCAGATGAAGAATTTGAGTTAATGATGGGCATCTCTAACCTGCTATATATCCTCTTTAAATTAAAATGAATGAGATGTTTTATTGAGACAAATGTCTTAAGATTTTGTAATACCCTAAAATTTAAATAATGACTTTAATGTCAGCATGGTCACAAGTGAAGCCTTAAAATGATAATTCTAAGAAATCAATTATTGGTGGAATAAAGTTCAGGGACTGACATATAGTTAATGTAATCGTGTCATCGGCAAAGAAATACTAACTAGTACACACAAACACACACACACACTGCTGTGAAGCAGTAAACAGCATCCAATACTATTAAAGGTGTGCTGCTCATTCTTAATGGATCTACATTGCGTCATATTCATGATCCATTATTGCTGGATAAATCCCGTACAGGGTTGTGATTTTTTTTTTAAGTGATAAATTCATGGATCATATTCATGCATCACACCTAGAGATGCAGACTGTTTCTACAAACATTTGTGAAACATTGTGAGCTCAGTGAATCCCAGCGTGGTACTCTGATAGGAGGTCACTTGTGCAACAAGTCCAGTCGTGAAATTTCCTCACTCCTAAATATTCCACAGTCAGCTGTCAGTGGTATCATAACAAAGTGGTTGCGATTGGGGATGACAGCAACTTAGCCATGATGCTGAGGTGCATAGTGTGCAGAAGTCACCAATTTTCTGCAGAGTCAAATGCTACAGACCTCCAAACCTGCTGTGGCCTTCAGATTGGCTCAAGAATAGTGTGTAGAAAGTTTCACGGAATGGGTTTCCATGGCTGAACAGCTGCATCCAAGCCAAACATCACCAAGTGCAATGCAAAGTGTTGGATGAAGTGGTGTAAAACATGCTGCCATTGGACTCTAGAGCAGTGGAGCCGTGTTCTCTGGAATGATGAATCACATTTCTCCATTTGGCAATCTGATGGAGGAGTCTGGGTTTGGCGATTGCCAGGAGAACGGTACTTGTCTGACTGTACTGTGCCAAGTGTAAAGTTTGGTCGAGGGGGATTCTGGTTTGGTGTTTTTTTTTTCAGGCTTGGCCCCTTAGTTCCAGAGAAAGGAACTCTGAATGCTTCAGCATACCAAGATGTTTTGGACAATGCCATGCTCCCAACTTTGATGAATTAAAGCGAGTCTGAGAGCCAGGCCTTCTCGTCCAACATCAGTGTTTGACCTCACAAACGTGCTTCTGAAAGAATAATGAAAAATTCCCATGAACATACTCCTAAGCCTTGTGGACAGCCTTCCCAGAAGAGCTGAAGCTGTTATAGCTGCAAAGGGTGGGCCAACATCATATTGAACCCTATGGATTAAGAATGAGATGTCACTTAAGTTCATATGTGGGTCAAGGCAGGTGAGCAAATAGTTTTGGCAACGTAGGGCATATAATGTATTTTAATATTAATATTGTACTGGTGTGTGATTGGACTGATGACATTACAAAGCCTGATATAAAAAAAGGAGAAAAAAAACCCAACAACATTATCACTTTATTCAGGGAAAACTGAAAAAAAAAAAATAGCCAAAAGTGTTTCCACTCTGTAGGAAGCGGGAAGCAGCTGAGTGCTAAACCGAAATGTCACTAGAAAAAAAGTGTTTCTCTGTGAAGAACAGCAAAACCGGAAGTGATTGTGGCATACCTTCAAAATAAAGTTGCTACTAAAATGACAATATTGACGGGTGCTCACATAAAAATGAAAAACTGGCTAGAATTATGCCCATTCAATGTATTTATGTAAATTACTTTGTGATGGTGGGTTTTAAACTCTTAAACTCTACCTTGTTGTCCTACATTTTAAATATTGGATGTTGTTATTCATTTATTTATTTTATTAATTCTCCATGTTTAAAGTTTAAATATCTTTTCTTTTTTCATTTCACTGTTAATGTTTGTAAATTATGTATTGCTGCTTTAATAGTCAAACTGAATGGAATTACTTTGAAATGATTTTTATTCACCAATAGTATGCATAATTTAGACAAACTTCATAAAAATGCTTTAATTAAAAAAATATTCACAAAGAATTTAGTTCACAGTTCTTGTAGCCTATTTAATTTCTTTTTCCTTCTTTTTTTTTTTTTTTTTAGATCTATGATTAACTTTTTTTTTAACGAAGTATATCACACCTCAAACAGACCACCTTAATGGTTGGACGACGTTGTAGATTTCTTTTTATTTTGAAAGGCTAGGAGGAAGCGCCTTTGTTCGCCGACGTCAGTTTTGACTTCAGACGTCGGCGGCAGCAGGAGGGAGCGGCTCTGATAGAGCGACGGTCACAGAGACTGTGAGAGAGAGAGCGACGCACAGCGGAGTGAACGGGTGGATGACTGTAAGTACCGCTATCTTTCTCTCGCGCCTCTCTTTTCGATTTTCTTCTACTTTCTACGCTTTGCGTCGTCTCATTTGTAGATGTAGGTTAATCCGGGACGGACCGGGACAGGTCTAGACAGTCAGGGGCAGACGCAGAGGCAGACAGGCCGAGCTGGGTTGGGTTTGCGGAAGCAACCGACCGGCGGACAGATGGACGGATAGGCAGACAGACAGACAGGGGCTCAGTTAACGATAATACAGCCGGTTTCAGGCAGCCGGGGACGTCTTCGCAGATGTCTGTCTGTTTGTACCCCCGTATCTGACCCGTACAAGTGTTCGTAGTTGTAAGCTAGCAGTTCCTTTTCTGGTCCTCCAGGGCAGCGGGGCCTGCTGGTAGAGCAGACCGGGGAGGGAGGCTGCTGTGGCGGCCATAAAGCTGCGGAAGCTCCCGCTGTACTGCCGGAGGATAAAGAAAGGAAGTGACTTGAGACTGCGAGTTGAGGAGTTTAGAGAACACTGTTTGCCCCTCTGACACGGTGTATGACTGTTTTCGACAGACAAAGCTTGGTTTTATTCCCCCGCTGTTGTGCTGTCAGCACGCACACACACTGAGTATTGACAGGCCCCACCTAGTTCTGCTTGACTCAGGGATATGTGCGTGTTGAGTCCATCTTTCTCATCCGACAACTTTACATCAAGTTGATTAACATCATCCTTCACCCGAAGGGCCTTTTGAGGGCATAAATTAGATGTAGACAATGACCCTACAAAGCAGAAGAAAATTGAGAACAAATCCAGGTATTACTTGGTGCGGATGTAGTGTGAAACAGGAACTTGGAAAGTCTAAATTCCAAGAATTGACAAACTACATTTATGAGATGAAGATCAGGTCATAGAGCCTCTTGTGTCACATGTAAACAAAGGACAGATGCAGGTGTCCTCGTAACAGGAAGCACTGTAGAGCAGCATTTATATACAGTGTATCACAAGCAAAAATGTCAGTCAGGGAAAGTGTCGAAATGCCTCATTTTTAGTACAAGTTCAGTCATTTGATTGTAGTTCTTCAGATTCTAAATAACTTCAATATATTGTAATCATTTTTAAAACAATGTAAAGTGCAACGTTTTAATATTTTAGGTGAAACCAGAAAATGTTCAAAAAAGTTTTGTGCTTTAAGTCTGATTATCCCCTTTGTAACTAGTTGAGGTGGAACCATTTTGAAGACTTATCCTAGCATCTTATGTTTCCACAATGGACCAATCAGCTTATTACATTATCAATTCATTGATTACTTATTTTGTTTTAAAATCATTGTGAGTGCACACTGGTCAGCTAAAAACCTCACCATTAGTTGAAAAAAAGAAGAAGCTTTTAATTATGAGGAAAAAACTCTGATTCATCACTCTTTACAAGCTTTTGCAAGCGAAATGGTTGTTGCCAGTTAAATTTTATTTAGAGGCCCAATCGATGAATCAACTAATTACTTCAGCTGTATTTACTCTTGGCTAGTTTAGAAAATATCATCATGGAGCTGTCAGATAAGAGTCGTGGAGTCAAAAATACAACGTTAGCTTGTGAGCTGAAGCAGAGCAGTCGCTTGAAAACTTTCCACCATCACTGTGGAGCCTTGCTTGTAAATATTGTTGATGCCGTGAAGTGGGTCTAGACTTTGTCATTTTTGAGACTGACAGTTGCAGATCAGAAGAACTGTTTTACTTTCATCATTTTGATACACTTTAGTTCTTTTTTTTCTAAAAAAAAAAAAGCAAAACAAAACTCCTTTAAGTCAATAATCATTTTGGGTTTTTGGTTCCCATTATATCCTGTGTCTTCATTAAGTTGATTAGGTTTCTGAAATATAGGCCAATCATACACATGTACTATATGCTGTTAAAACAAAAAAACAAACAAAAAAGATATGCGTTACACAGCTACTTCAATTCCTGCAGCCTCTGCTATAACTCTGTCATGGATGTTCAGATTTTCGTCACCAGTTATAAAAGTTACACTTTACACCAACATGAAATCCACTTTAAGGTTCTCATTCATGTGGTGCTGAGATGGTATCATGGTAGGATATACTCAAAGTATGGGTGATATCAGACGATAAAAGGCAAGGCGTTTTTATGAGATTTTTCACCTTAAGTTTTTTTTTTAAGCCTTCTTTACTAAATGAGTCACGTCTGGCTCCTCATTCCCCAGAGTGGTGTATGGTTCTAAATGAACCCAGACTAATTGCTCTCATTGGCTGTATGTTTGGCTGCTCTTTATTGACTAACAGATCTTGACAGCTAACTTGGAAATCCTCTACACACCATCGGTCTCGGATTCTAACAAATTCTGAATGGTCTCAAGACTAACTTCAGCTGCAGCTTACTCACATCCCGTTGCTTTCTCAATATTAATAAACCAAATTTGTACACTGACTATTAATTGTAAAGAATTTGTTTTCTGAATCTTATGTGAACACACCTAATAAATCCACTTCTCTGAACAGAAACGTCGTGACTCCATCCATCCATTATCTATACCCACTATTTCCTGTGCAGGGTCACGGGGGTCTGCTGGAGCCTATCCCAGCTTACTTCGGGCAAAAGGCAGGGGTACACCCTGGACAGGTCGCCAGTCCATCGCAGGGCCACACTCAAGTATAATACTGTTCAATAACCTTAAAAATTTAGAAAAGACACACTATCAGCTGGTATTATCTACTGTTGTGGGCTACAGTTACATTTTTAGTGCACTCCCTCCTGACAGTAAACTACACACCTTGCTGGAGATGACAAAAATAATAGTTAATGTTATCAGCTTAAGAAGCTGTTCTTCTCAAGTATATCTGAATGATGGTGCAACATTAATGTAAAAGTGACCAATGACCTATTGGCATTACTTGACTGGTGTAATATTACTATGACATATTAAATGTCTGAACAGGGCTGGTTAGTCATCATTAAAAGAAATGCTTGTCCAAGTCCAACAGGATAAACAAGAAATAATTAAATGAGTTAAACACTGGACTGTCCTCTTCTCAAACTCAGATTTGTCCTCTTGTGTTCTCTGGAATCTGGAGCAACAGCTTAGTAGTGTAACCTGCCAGAGAGGCAGTTTCCCAAATAATCACATCACAAATATTTTGTGCAAATCTGCTTGGTCTAAACACACATGATCTCCACAAAGATAAAAGACAAGGGTATATACAAACCTACTTAGTATATACAAAGCTACAATTCCATGCCAACTGCACAACATAAGGATGAGCAGGACAACTAACAAAACAGTAAAGATTGAGTTCCAGGTGTAAAGATCCTCAATTACCAAGGCTAGTGTAACCATAATAAACAGTTAATCCTTAAGAATAACAACAGAAAAAATATAAAACTATGAGTAGTGGGCAATACACATGTAGCCCTCACTTTCTAATGCGAGAATAAAACAATCTCAAACCATGCCTGTCTAGTTACATCATTCTCAGGGGAGATTTTCATAAGAGACACCCCTCCTCAGGCAACTCTATGGCTGAACACAAAATGCAAAGTGACACATGTCCCCCATCACCACCCAAGGCTGCCAACTGTCTGATTGATCTAAATGGAGGACATTTGCTTGGACGAGAGAGAGAGAGGGGGAAAAAAAAGAGAAACACAAAGACTTTCAGCTGGCAAGAAACACCTGAATGTCAGGTGAAAGCAAAACGACTTGCAAGCCAAAGATGATGTATAGTCTGCAACAGGTAAGGTATTGCTTACAGTAATAAATAATGGCAAATAAGGGATAAAAAAAAAGTAAACACAACACTATAATAACAAAAGTAACTAAAAATCTTACATAAACTGAAAAGTTTGACCTCAATGGAAAACAGCGTCGTGGTGCCTGTAGGGCATGCCCTTAAGACTTGACAGCAGAACATCTCATTACATACTGTTAGATGTGAATTTTACCCGACTTCCAGAAACAGTACTATTCTGGTACACGCAAAAAGTAGGCGTTTAAGTTGCTTCGTCTGACGTGGGAAATTGCTACCAAGCTGTCGTGGACACTCACACTCACACACACACACACACACCTCGACTGAGGTGCAATCGTCCACCATTACGCCTCCGCAAAAAGGCTTTCACGGTTGAGCTAATCTGACAAGTTCTGAGACCAGTGGCTCATAAAGTCAGAATCGAACCCATCCACCCTTAAAAGACACGGGGGCTTGGGGACACCTAGTAGTAACACTAGTTATTTATGTAAAAACTTAAGCAACGCAACTTCACCAAAAAAGAAACAAACAAACAGAGCAGCTACCTATCCTCAAGTAACCAAACAACAACAAGCTATCGCATGCTAACGTTAACTTGGCTTGCCAACAACAACCTGTCCATCTGTCCGGCTGCAAAACAAGTGGCTACACAAGACGAACTATCAAAGCTCAATGATTATCAGTGGTTTCCGAGACCACTGCCAACAGCCCGTGCTCCTTTACGGATAATTATACAAATCACGATACAGAGCCTGGGTCTCCTAAGGCGTCCAAATAGCGATACACGACAGACAATGAAAGCGACCCTGAGTGTTAAAAGGCTAGCTAACGAGCGAGCTAAGTTAGCCTGCTGCCGCTAACTCCCTGATCAGTCTGCAAACAGCCGCTACGTGTTTTCACCGATAATCCAGCCTTCATTACACACACCAGACCATGGCTTAGTCACCGACGATCCCAGCTCTGTTATGAGTACATAAAGTGAAACAAACTTCCATTATAAACTAACACTGTGGCATACCACGTACATGTTTTGTAGGATAAAAAGAAGGAAAAAAGTTGAGTTAGTAATCTTTCCGCTTTTGAGGTTTGTTCTTGGCAGCCGGTGTGAGTGTGGAGCTGAGCGACACACAAACAGTTACCCTGCACGTTAGCTCACATCCAGCTATGCTAACTAGCCTAACTTGCTAACAGCGGTAGAGAAACTTCCGTCGTCATCATATTTTAATTGAAAATTGGGGTATTGGATAAAGGCTACGAGATAACGAAATGAGGATACACGGACTTACGGAGTTTAGGAGGAGCTTGGTCGAGTTCCCCGCGATTTTCAGTTGTTTGATGTCGGTATTTAGCTGGCTTTGGCATAAAAATCCCGGGGATCCCCTCTCTTCTGTCCTTTGCCACTCCGGTTGCCAGATAATGTAATGAGCCACCACAGGCGGCGTCATGCTGCGTTCATATACACCTCGGAAATGTTATGTACAAAGGTGAAGAAAAGTGAAGAAAGTGAAGAAAATATTTCTATGTGTATGTGTATATGTGTACACACACATATATATATAT